>LR999974.1:2500-5000 GCA_905220455.2 Deilephila porcellus | reverse complement strand
AAAAACAGCTTGGTCACTGAAGCTGTTTCTCCCGCCCGATAGCGCTCGTTCCACTCGTCAATCGACGCCTGTCGGATCTGTCGCTTGACGAATGATACGGGGCATAGGTCATAGTCGGGCTTCTTTTTCAGCGTTTGGGCCGCTGCTTTAGCGAGTTCGTCTGCGCGCTCATTCCCAACCACTCCCACGTGCGCCTTGACCCAAAAGAGGCCAATGGTTTTATCGCACTCTACGGACTTACTCAACAAATCGTTGATGCCAAATGCAATGGGGTGGAGGGAGTTTCCGCTCGCGACGGACTCGAGCGCGGCCCTCGAATCACAGAAGATGCTGTAGTTTTTACGATTGCCCTGTAAGGCCATTTGCACAGCTTTCCGCAGAGCGAGCAACTCTGCCTGGTAAACGGTGCAGAACGATTCCAGTCTCATTTTGGTGGCTTTCGTCTCGGCATCGCCGTCCCATAAGGACACCGATGCTCCGACTTGGCCACCAAGTTTGCTGCCGTCGGTGAATACCTTTACGGTATTCGCAGCCTTGAGGTTCAGCTCTGCATCGTTCACCACGCATTCGAACTGCAACGCTCTACGGTGAGCCGGGTGTTTCGAAATAGCAAAGGGCACAGGACATTCCACCTCTCGGTCACCCACCACTTGCTGAGTATGTCCCTTTTTCACTTCATAAAGAAGCGCCGCTTCTCGGACACGAATGTCTAGCGGAAGGATCCCGGCAAGCAGCAGGGCCGAGTTTAGCGAAACGGTCCTGTAGCCCTTTACCATTTTCTGTGCAAAACCCCGCTGAACCCTAGCGAGCTTCTTCTGTATCCCTATCTTATTGCTCGCTGGCGCCCAAGCACTGGCCGCATATAATATCGTGGGTTCAACGACTGCCATATACAGGGTTTTCACCACTTCAGGTCCCAGTCCCCACTGCACCTTTGCTGCAGTAGCCAGTCGTTTGTAGAAGCCTATAGCCTTCCTACAAACTTCCGAGACGTGCGTGTTGAAAGTTAGCTTGTCATCCACAGTCAGGCCCAGTATTTTAATTTCGTGTGACAGGCCAATGTCCACTCCGCCCATGCGCAGGATTGGGGAGTCGTACTTTAGTCGTCGTGTTACGACCATAGCCTTCGTCTTCTGAGGAGCGAAATTCAGCTTGTTCCGAACTCCCCAATCCCGCACATACGCTAGCGCCTCATTGGCCTGTTTCTGTATTTTTAGTGTCTCATCACCGTGAAACACTAACACAACGTCATCGGCAAAGGCTTGGCAGTAAAAGCCCCGCTTGTCGAGCTCCTTTAGCAGTGGGTCGAGGAGCAAGTTCCACATGATAGGACCACCAATAGACCCTTGTACACATCCCTTGGTGGTCGTTCTCATGTGTTCTACTCCGGCGTAGCGAACTTTGACTCTACGGCTCTCGAAGTAGCTATCTACTAACCGTCTTATGTTTTTCGGACAACCTTCCTCCGCCAGTCTGACTTTAATGGCAGGCCACCAAGCACTGTCGAAGGCTCCCTCTATATCCAGTGAGATCAGTGTGACAATTTTCTTGTCACTCACTTTACCCCTGATGTACTGGAGTAGGGTATAGAGGGAGTCTTCCGTGCCTCTTTGGGGCATAAAGCCAAACTGTCGTGTACTCATCCTAGGTAGCAGATGCCACTTCACTCTTCCCACTACCATCTTCTCCAGAATCTTTCCCAGCACCGGCAACAAGCCTATCGGTCTGTACGATTTAACGTGTGTGTAGTCCTCCTTTCCGGGTTTACGGAGAACTACGACCGTGGCCTCCTTCCAGATGGTCGGGAAGTGGCCATTTGCGAGGCATTTGTTAGCCAGTGCGAGGAACAACTCCGGATCCTTAAGGATAGCTTGTTTGCAGATGTCGGCTGTTAGACCATCTGCTCCGGGGGCTTTTTTAGGGTTGAAGCTGTTCACAGCCGCCAAGGTTTCATCCATGGTAAATGGCGGATCGTGATAATCACTATCCGCTAATCCGTCATTTATGCTATGAGCTTCTGCCCTAATCCGCTGGTGTTCTGCGTTATCGTCCTCCACCCGGTCCTCCGGGTAGAAGACTTCCGCCAAAACCTTCGCCGATTCTTCTGGACTAAGGGTAACACCGTCTTTCTTCAGGGGGAGATCTTCCTCTCTTTTCGACACTCGCCCTATCACGCGATAAATGCCGTCCCAAACGGTTTCTTTTGCTTGTCGTTCGCAGAATGCTTTCCAGCTGTTAGTTTGGGCCCTTTTAGCTGCTGTCTCATACTCTTCCTTTGCTTTCAGGTACTCTCCGACGACGTAGTCCCTGCGGACTGCTGCTGCCCAGCGGATCCTTCTCCTCCTGGTGACCATGGCCTTTCTCAGTGAGGCTAGCTCATCAGACCACCATGGAATAGTAGGCTTCCTATGGTTAGGTTAGGTTAGGTTAGGTTAGGTTAGGTTAGGTTAGGTTAGGTTAGGTTAGGTTAGGTTAGGTTAGGTTAGGTTAGGTTAGGTTA
>LR999973.1:16772895-16782530 GCA_905220455.2 Deilephila porcellus | reverse complement strand
GAGTGAAGCGGAAAAGGTCGCAGAGGCTCTGAGGAAGCGGGACCTTACAGTGACCCAGGCACAAAACAGGAAGCCCCTCGTAGAGATAGCGGACGTTCTCGCCTTCAACTCCGATGAAGACATTGTTGAGTCCTTGTGGATGCAAAATACCCACATCACGCAGGGACTCAACAAGTCGGAGGAAACTGCGAAAGTCCTCTTCCGCAGGAAGGCGAGAAACCCGCTGGAAGGCCACGTAGTCCTGGAGGTAACCCCAGGACTCTGGAAAAGGCTTACCAGCGCTGGGCAAATCTACGTGGGGCTTCAGAGAAGGCCAGTGAGGGATAGGTCCCCACTTGTCCAGTGCTCGCAGTGCCTGGGATACGGGCACACCCGCAAGTTTTGCAAAGCTGCGGAAAGAATTTGTTCTTTCTGCAGCGGAGCACATGCGGGTGACTGTCCGGCCCGCGCTGTGGGTGAGAGGCCAAGGTGTACCAACTGCAAACGGGAGGGCGGCCGCGACCAGGCAGTCGACCACACCGCTTTTTCCGACAGCTGCCCGGTACGTCAGAAGTGGGACGCCATAGCGAGATCGCGAGTGACGTACTGCTGAAGGCGCCACGGACAGCTGTCGGGAACTCATAATCATGCAGGCGAACCTGGACCGCGCCAGACTAGCAACTGCAGAGGTTATGAGTGCGGGGGTACGCCTGGGTGCGGCAGTCATTCTGGTGCAGGAGCCGTACGTTGGCGCAAGAGGAGAACTGGCTGCGTTGGCGCGCGGCCGAGTGGTGCAAGCACACCCGACCGCGCGATTCGGGCCCAACAAAGCCGCCATTGTTGTGCTAGATGATGCACTGCGCCTGACGTTGGACCCTGCACTGCAGTCGGAAACCATGGCCTGCGCGATCCTCGGCACCGACGAGGGCCCGATTGGGGTTGTCTCCGCGTACTTTCCGCCCGAGAGCGACACATACACCTTGGCCACTTTCAGATCGCAGCTTAGCGAGCTCGAAGTGGCCATGTCCAAGATGGGGCCCGGGCGGTTGGTGGTCGGAGGTGACTTCAATGCGTGGAACCAGTGGTGGGGGAGCGATCGCGATGACGAGCGTGGCGAAATGCTGGCGGACTGCTTTGACCGATATGGCCTCACAGTTCTAAATGAGGGGGATGAGCCGACCTTTGAGGCGTGGAGGCAGGGCCGAGCGTGCTGTAGTCACGTAGATGTGACTGCATGCGGCGCGGCCCTGCTCCCGCGCGTCACGGACTGGCTCATTGACCCCTCAATAACGTCAGCACAGCACAAAACGCTCGTCACTCGCCTTTCGGCGCGGACACTGCCTGCTCCTCCGCGGTCCAGAACCCGTAAATACCGCACCAAAAACGCCAATTGGGAGGCCTTCCAAGACACCCTATCCGGAGAGTTGAGATCGCGCAACCTCAACGTGGAGTTCGTAGACGCCCTCCAGACGCGGGGGGGCGTGGAGGACGCGGCGGCGGCTTATACAGCGGCGGTGACGGCGGCCTGTGACTCTGTGCTGCCCCTACTCTCGGCGCCGCGCCCCCGGCCGGACCCTCCCTGGTGGAGCGCAGAGCTGAGCGCCAAAAAGAAGGAGGTGAACACCAGGAGGAGAAGGATCCGGTGCGCGGCTCCGAGAAGGAGAGAACACGTAGTCCAGCAATACCTAACGGCATTGCAGGACTACAAAAAGGCGGCTACAGCCGCCCAAACTGCCAGCTGGAAAGAATTCTGCACGGCTGCGGAGCGGGAGAGCATGTGGGACGGAGTCTACCGAGTCCTCCGTACAGTGGAGAGACGGAAACCCGATTGCCTGTTGCGAGCTGGAGATGGCCAGACGTGTACGCCGGCCGAGTCAGCTCGCCTGCTGGCGGAACAACTGTTTCCGGACGACGACCCCCAAAACGACTCCCCGGAGCACGTGGCGGTTAGGTCGTCGGTCGAGGCAGGGGACGTTCTGGAACGATGCGGACCAGACGACCCATGCTTCACGACAGCCGAGTTGGATTGGGCGGCGTCCACGTTCTCACCAAAAAAGGCCCCGGGACCGGATCATCTCCCAGCGGACGTATGCGCAAAGGCAATCGGCGCAGACAAGGGCTGCTTTCTAGCCCTTGCAAACGCAGCACTCCGTCTATCGTGTTTTCCCGCTCCGTGGAAACGTGCCGCTGTCTGCGTCTTACCCAAGCCGGGCAAAAAGGACCCTGCCCACCCACGCTCCTATAGGCCGATAGGACTACTGTCAGTCCTAGGCAAAATTTTAGAAAAGATGCTGGTGGGCAGGCTCCGCTGGCACCTCCTGCCAACGATGCACCATAAGCAATATGGCTTCATGCCCCAGCGCGGGACCGAGGATGCCCTCTATGACCTGGTGGAACATATCAGGGACGAAAATAAAAATAAAAAGATCACCATCGTCATATCCCTAGACATAGAGGGCGCCTTCGATAACGCCTGGTGGCCGGCCATAGAGCTGGGCATGGTTGGGAGGGGATGCCCGCGAAATTTGTTTGGCTTGGTACGCTCCTACCTGCAGGACAGGAGAGTAGAGATCCTGTATGCGGGGGCCGTCTACGAAAAACCCACCACAAGAGGTTGCGTGCAAGGCTCGATAGCGGGCCCCACTATGTGGAACCTCGTACTGGACCCCCTGATCAGGGAGGTCTGGGGACTCGGGGTCTACTGCCAGGCGTTCGCCGATGACATCGTCCTGGCCATATCTGACAAAGATGTCGATATGGCCCGGGACACAGCAAATCGGGTGCTCGCCCATGTGCACGACTGGGGCCAGAAAAACAAATTAAGGTTCTCGGCGCAAAAGACAAATGCCATGCTAGTTACAGGGAGACTAAGAGTAAGGGCCCCTGTCGTCCACATGGCCGGGCACCGGATTGAGATGGTAAAAGGGTTCAAGCTGCTCGGGGTTGTGCTGGACGACCGCCTGAGTTTTGGACCCCACGTGAAGGAAACTTGCCAGAAGGCCGCGGAAATTTATAAAAAATTAGAACGCACCGCAAAAGTCACGTGGGGTCTGAACTCGGAGATCGTCCGCACAATCTACAGGGCGGTTATTGAACCCATACTGCTCTACGCGGCGAGCGCCTGGGGTTCGGCGGTGGAGCTGCGACACGTGGAGAGGCTCATGAGGGCAACCCAAGGTAGGTTCGCAAAAAAAATAATAAGGGCCTACCGGACGGTCTCTCATGTGGCCTCCATTGCTGTCGCGGGTCTGCTGCCGATAGACTACCGGGTCCGGGAAATCATAGCCCTGCGCGAGGCGAAACACGGTGGGACTCTCGCTGAGTACCCGGGTAGGTGTATGGAGGGTAGGGTGCTGCCTGCCGAGATGCCGCACCCCGCTGAATGGCGGCCGGTCTCATACACCAGCATGGATCGATGCACGGAAGCCGAGGTGGCCGAGTTGGGGGCGTCCGGACCGTGCATCTACACCGACGGCAGCAAAATCGAAGGCAAGGTCGGAGCCGCGCTCTCGGTCTGGAAGGGCGGTGCAGAAGTTAAAACAAAGTCTTTTAAACTGGAGTCCTTCTGCACCGTGTTCCAGGCCGAAATGTTTGCTCTCCTGAGGGCGACGGAGCTGGGATGGATCTTAAACGACAAAGTTATAAACATCCTGAGCGACAGCAGGTCCTCTTTGGACCTGCTGAAACAAGTTAACACCACCAGCTCCGTCGCCTTCAGGATACAGCAAAACATGCGAGATTTGGCTGCCGTGGGTGTGGATGTGCGCCTGTACTGGATCCGGGCTCACGTCGGCACGGTCGGGAACGAACGTGCCGATGTGTTAGCCAAAAAGGCAGCACTGGGCAAAAAGACAGCCCCCGACTACGACCTAATATCGGTATCGTGTGCGAAGGGTGCAATCAGGAGGGATAGTATCGTAAAATGGAGCAGAGAATATGTAGAATTAATCACCAATAAACATCTGGCAAACTTCCTTCCTGATGCAGCCTCCGCACACGTTTACGCATCAAAAACCGAGCAGTCGGCGCTTATGACGCAAGCGCTGACGGGGCACGGAGGATTCGGGGAGTACCTCCACAGGTTCGGGCTACGGGAAACACCTTGGTGTACTTGTGAGCCCGGAGTTGTGGAGGATGTGGCCCACGTCCTCCTGGTATGCCCACGGTTCTGCGCGCTGCGATACCGGCTGGAGTGTGAGACCGACTGCAACCTTAGTCTGTTGGCGATGCCGGGTCTGTTGTCGAGCCCTGAAACAAGAGGCTTTTTTATTGAATATTGTAAAAAAGTGACAAAAACGGTATGTAGGGAAAATGGGAGCACAGCAAAATGGACAATCTAAAATAAGTGAAATGTAAAATATGACCTAAATCAAATCAAATTATTGTATGTTATTTAATTAATCTTATAATAGTATTTAATTTAATCTTATATTAACCCTATTTTTAATTATGTTATATGTAAAATTAAAATTACTCTGTAATAAATGAAATTGTAAGTACTACCTAAGAATAAAGGACTTGTCATAAAATGTAACTGATATTAAAAAAAAAAAAAAAAAAAAGAAAGAAAAAAGAAAAAAAAAAAAAACAAACAAAAAGATACAGATAAACAGAAAAGAAAAAAAAAAAAAAAAAAAAAAAGAATTACAATACAAACTTCTGACACTAGAAGCAAAAAAAAAAAATGGAGTTAAAAGAAAGGAACTGGAAATAAATAATATCAGAATAAATGACTTGTCCTAAATAAGGAGTATACGAATAAATGAATGTAAATTCCCTGTCACGTTTCAGGGGAGATTATTAATTATTAATAAAAAAAAAAAAAAAAAAAAAACCTAACCTAACCTAACCTAACCTAACCTAACCTAACCTAACCTAACCTAACCTAACCTAACCTAACCTAACCTAACCTAACCTAACCTAACCTAACCTAACCTAACCTAACCTAACCTAACCTAACCTAACCTAACCTAACCTAACCTAACCTAACCTAACCTAACCTAACCTAACCTAACCTAACCTAACCTAACCTAACCTAAGCTAACCTAACCTAACCTAACCTAACCTAACCTAACCTAACCTAACCTAACCTAACCTAACCTAACCTAACCTAACCTAACCTAACCTAACCTAACCTAACCTAACCTAACCTAACCTAACCTAACCTAACCTAACCTAACCTAACCTAACCTAACCTAACCTAACCTAACCTAACCTAACCTAACCTAACCTAACCTAACCTAACCTAACCTAACCTAACCTAACCTAACCTAACCTAACCTAACCTAACCTAACCTAACCTAACCTAACCTAACCTAACCTAACCTAACCTAACCTAACCTAACCTAACCTAACCTAACCTAACCTAACCTAACCTAACCTAACCTAACCTAACCTAACCTAACCTAACCTAACCTAACCTAACCTAACCTAACCTAACCTAACCTAACCTAACCTAACCTAACCTAACCTAACCTAACCTAACCTAACCTAACCTAACCTAACCTAACCTAACCTAACCTAACCTAACCTAACCTAACCTAACCTAACCTAACCTAACCTAACCTAACCTAACCTAACCTAACCTAACCTAACCTAACCTAACCTAACCTAACCTAGCCTAACCTAACCTAACCTAACCTAACCTAACCTAACCTAACCTAACCTAACCTAACCTAACCTAACCTAACCTAACCTAACCTAACCTAACCTAACCTAACCTAACCTAACCTAACCTAACCTAACCTAACCTAACCTAACCTAACCTAACCTAACCTAACCTAACCTAACCTAACCTAACCTAACCTAACCTAACCTAACCTAACCTAACCTAACCTAACCTAACCTAACCTAACCTAACCTAACCTAACCTAACCTAACCTAACCTAACCTAACCTAACCTAACCTAACCTAACCTAACCTAACCTAACCTAACCTAACCTAACCTAACCTAACCTAACCTAACCTAACCTAACCTAACCTAACCTAACCTAACCTAACCTAACCTAACCTAACCTAACCTAACCTAACCTAACCTAACCTAACCTAACCTAACCTAACCTAACCTAACCTAACCTAACCTAACCTAACCTAACCTAACCTAACCTAACCTAACCTAACCTAACCTAACCTAACCAGTCTCAGCTCAAGCGCGGCCGCGAGAGCATCGTTTACGCGACGCTCCTGCGCCGAAAATTGACAAAGTTACGTCAAAAATCGCGAAAAGTGGTTCAAATTGTGTCTATATAGATGTATTATACATCAAAATGTGCGCGCTGAGACGCTCTAACCCTAAGTGAAAACCCGGAAGTGATCGGACCTTTCAGTGGAAAGTTATTCAGGAAAAACTGGAACTTTGAAAATTCTCGGGACACAAAAGTGCGTGCGCTGTCACAGAACGATCTGTGACCCCCACTTTTTCAACTGCAGTTCGTCGCGGGAGGTCCTTCCGCAGTGTTCCTGAAAGATCCAGATTTTTCCCGGCTAAAATGACTGAATTATAGACAGTTTTACAGTGAAAAACGCACCCAAAACAGTGAAAGTGACACTTTTTAGGTCTTAACTTAGGATTAAGATCTGTGACCTATAGTTTTTAGTGTTTCCCCGTGTGCGCCTACCCCTCTGCTATCATCTCGCCGAATTCCAGATTTTTCCGGCTAGATTTGGCTGAGATATAGCATTTTCAAAAGCGAATAAAAACTTAACAATGACAGTGACATTACAGTGACTATATCTCTAGTGTATTTAGTGTTTTAGATTAGCACTTAGTGTTCTTGGTTGCGGATAAACCTCCTGTAGGTCCTCACCAAGTTTCATCATTATTAGGATACGGGAAACATTCGTAAACAAGACTTTTCCCCTCGCGCCTTTATGACTTTTATACCTGTGTAAAATAGTGATAGTGACATTTTCACACTCAACATCTTTAGTATTTAGGTGTATTTGTTAATTTAATTTGTGTCATTGTGTGCCTACAGACCTACCCTATGTCTGTACCAAGACCAGACATCCTAGTGCTTAAGCAAGTGCATCAAATAGCCTGAATTCCTGGGCGCAATCGCGTCATAATATCTACGCACTCGGTTCCCACGGCCCCAGGCGACGCCTGCGGTGCGGGAGAGGCGAGGGAGCGGTGCCGACCGGACGCGGCCGCGACGGGTTTATGGCCCCTTGCGCCCGGCGATAAGGATTTCTCCGCGCCGAACATTCTATTATGACTCTTATGGTTGAACATTTTATATTTACTTAAGAACTAATATTGTGTGAACTGGCGTGTAACTTGTGACTATTTTAACTTATAATACGTGTGCCTCTGTGCTCACTTTTAGTGATTTTTAATTTCTGCGTTATAAAACTATTGACGTATGCTCAGTGGTTAGACCGTTGACTCTCTGTGGACCTGGGTTCGTTTGAACCGGGACAGCGCATCGAGTCACCATGACCCAACCGACGGATGACTCCTCGTCGTTCATCGGGAGGGATGAGATCGACCCCACTGACATCTTCTCCTTCTCCAATGCGCTATCAAAACTGGCAGACATCATTGACGGCGCCATCTCCGACGGCAGAAGCGTGACAGCGCCTAATAAGAAAATGGTCCGGCGGGCCGCGGACGACGTCCGCATGCTCGCCAACACCCTGCTGTGCTGCGGGTTCGCACCTCACGGAGGTTCCGGCCCTGCACCCACCGCCAGAGAAGACACGAACAAACTCAAGGACGAGATAATGTCCTGCGTTCGCGAGGAAATGGCTAAACACCTCGCTGCTGTCTCTTCCCTCAAAGATGACTTGTTGCAACAGCAACAAAAACATCAACAACAAACCAAAACAACTTTCGCGTCAGTTGCTGCGGCCGCGGTCAGCCGCGCTGTCAGCAAACCTACGTCCGCGCAACAAACATCCCGACCCACACCGCCGACATCTCGCCCTGCGATTATTGTCACCCCGAAGGAAAATGTGAAAACAAAGCAAGAGGCTGTCACCGCTTTCAAGACCAGTATTTCTTTTCGCGACACTAACTACGCACCTGCGAAGGTGCAAACGCTGTCCAACAACAAGCTGCGTGTGGAGTTCGATTCCGCGGAGCAGCGTGACGACGCCCTTAAGCGCTTGAAGACGGCTCAACACGTTAGCGCTGAGCCCGCTCGCCGCCTACAACCGATGATCATCCTTAAGGGCGTCTCAAACGATGTTCCCGCGGAGGAACTCGCCGCTATTATTCGCGCACAAAACCCGGAGATTGGAGCGCTGATTGCGTGCGACGCGGACCTAAGCCTGCGGTTCAAGCGAACAAACAGAAATCCTAATCTGTACAATGCTGTGTTTCTTGCGTGCCCGAATGTTTGGCAGCGGGTCACGGAGGCGGGGCGAGTCTGCGTGGACCACCAGCGGGTCCACGCGGAGGACTTTTCCCCGTTCTTACAGTGCTTCCGCTGTCTACAGTTCGGGCACACTAAAGCAAAATGCACAGCCACCAACTCACCCTGTGCACACTGCGCGGATTACAAACACACAGCCGACAGCTGCCCGATAAGGGAGAAACAAGGGAAACCTACATGTGTTAACTGCGTTAACCATAACACCCGTTTCAGCTCCAAACTCGACACAGGGCATAAGGCTACTTCGCCTAATTGCCCGCGGCTAAAGTCTATGAGAGTGAGAATCGGCCAACGAGTCGACTATGGGCAATAGACTATAGTACCACTCTCATAACCCGCTGCCTAATCTTACGCGACCTGTGTCGGTTCTGGAGTTGAACCGGCGCACCTTACACATATTATTACTCACACATAACTTAACATTCATTAATACAAGCAAGCACTACTCACACACGCCATTCTTACATACACACATTACACATTCGCTTGAGCGCGGCTTGGGTGCGCGTCGGCCGCGGCCATGCCCCGGGCGCGGTACCGGTTCGATGCCCGAGCCATCCCTACGGCGATTTTGAGCTCCACTCGCAGTTTGTTGTTGACACTGAAATGAATCACTAATTATTGAATCACAAGACATAACAATTATTTAAAAATTTACTTAATTATTATTTATACAAACCTTTCCATTTTATACACCTAGGATTAGTGATTTATTGTATTTCACATGTGTGTCTTTATAAGTATCATAATTGTTTATTGTTTACCACTCTTATGAATTATCTGCCTATGTCTCCACTGACTAAACCTATGATTATTGCTTGTTACGATTAACTGTTTGTCGATTTGTTTGTACTGATTGTTGTTTGCCTATATTACCTATTTTATATAATTACTATTTTACTCAATCTGTATACCAAAATAATCTTCTAGTATCACGCTTTCTGTAAATATTTATCAGCATTTAAATCCGTTGTACTTTGCATTATCTCTTATATGAGATAACAGGTCTGGCGCCTGACGGCAAACTATTAGCAACCCGCACTTCGCGCGGGCAACTATAGTTGCGTCGGAGGGCCCTACGACTTACAACGGAGCGCGAGCGCCTGATGGGCGCTAGCTGCTCATTGTTGTGTAGTTATAGCGCTCGTCAGGGGCCGCGTATGCATTAATTATTGTTAAAGTAATAACATTTCTTTATTATTTCAACTTACAACCACTCATTAATAACTTCTCAATTATCAGCGCAAACTCCGCCCACCTAATTCTTGTATTGTTATA
>LR999973.1:16342895-16767895 GCA_905220455.2 Deilephila porcellus | reverse complement strand
CCTCTTCGAGGCCAAGAGGGGGTACTCCCGGCAGGTGGTGGGTGATCGTGAGGTAGAGGCGCCGGTGCCCTTCGTAAAGCTGGATCATCCCGCGGATCTGGGGGGAGGGTCGTTCCAATGCGTGGTGGACGGGGCAGAACTGGCTGAGCACGTTGGTGAAGGTCTCAGCATCTTCACCGACGGCAGCAAGATTGATGGGAAAGTCGGAGCGGCGCTATCCATATGGAATGGCACCGCCGAGACGAGTACCAGAAAATTGCGACTAGAGCCGTACTGTTCTGTCTACCAGGCGGAGCTTCTCGCTCTCCAGAAAGCCGTAGAGGAGGCGGTCCGCAGCAAGCTTCCAACGTGCAGCATCTTCAGCGATGCCAGATCCGCCCTCGAAGTCGTTACCAAGGGTGACTCCCTCCACCCCATAGCGTTTGAAATTAACAAAAAGTTAAAAGAAGCCGACAAACGCACCCAGAAAATAAAACTTTTCTGGGTGAAGGCACACGTGGGGTTGGAGGGAAATGAGAGGGCGGATGTGCTTGCTAAGGATGCTGCACAACACCTTAAGACCCGTGCGCACTACGACAAATGTCCGGTTTCATTCGTCAAGGGACAGATCCGGAAGGAGTCCGTAGACGAGTGGAGCCGGAGATACGCGGACGGAGAGACCGCTTCGGTAACGAAGTTGTTCTTTCCGGACGCAGTCGTGGCGCACAGGGTCGTCAGGCGGATCGCCCTGGACCCGCTGCTGACGCAGGTATTCACCGGGCACGGCGGGTTCTCCGAGTACTTGCATCGTTTCAAGTGCAAGGAGAGCCCGGCGTGTCTGTGTGACCCTGATGTCAGCGAGACGGTCCCACATCTCTTGCTCGATTGCCCCATCCATAATATGGATAGGTATAACCTAGAATGTAAAATAAATTATAAGTTGGATCGAGACAATATAAGTCAGATTATATTGGACGAAAATGTAAGACAGGACTTTTTAAAATATTGTAGAAAAATAGTTCAGAAAGTGACAAGTAAAAATAAGTAACAATTAGAATTACTATAAATATAATTGTATTATATAATATAAGTAATTTAGAAGTTAGATGTCCTATAATATGTATAAGTAAATTAATAAATAAGAACCAAAAAGATAAGCACAAACCTGCAATGAGATAAAAATATATATAAAAAGATATACTTAATGAAAAAAAAAAAAAGGAAAAGAAAAAACAAAAAAAAAAAAAAAAAAAAAAAAAAAAAAAAAAAAAAAAAAAAAAAAAATAAAAAAAAAAAAAGAATAATAATAATAAAATAAGTAGTAAATAAGTACAATAAAATAGAGATATGTATAGATGTATAGATATAAGGAAATGTAACATAAGATAACTAGATAAGCAGATTAATATACCATACTTAAGATAAGAAAAAAATGTAAAGTAATAATAAACCAAAAAGATAAATAAAAACCCTTGTCCTGGATAGGGGGTGACAGGGTGAGACGAAGAGTCCACCAATTAAAAAAAAAAAAAAAAACCTAACCTAACCTAACCTAACCTAACCTAACCTAACCTAACCTAACCTAACCTAACCTAACCTAACCTAACCTAACCTAACCTAACCTAACCTAACCTAACCTAACCTAACCTAACCTAACCTAACCTAACCTAACCTAACCTAACCTAACCTAACCTAACCTAACCTAACCTAACCTAACCTAACCTACAGGCTGGTTACGGAAGGTGAAACAGAAAGGAAAAGGGAACAAAGAAAGGAGACACAAGACCAGACCAAAAGCCCGGATCCAGTGGATAAATACCAACAAACAAAAGAAGAAAGGACAAAACATGAATCACTCATGAGGAAGATGGATGAACACATGGATATGCTGGAAAGGAGTAGAAAGGAGATGAACAAATTAAAGGAGGAAATAGAACTAAACAGGGAGGAAATGAAAGAAAGGAGAAGTTATGCAGCAGTGGTTACAGGCCCCAAAGAAGGGGAACAAACACTGACAGCGATGCATTCCATCGTTGTAACGGCGGCAGACGAAGAGGCATCCGGCGAAGAGGTGTTCGAGAAAATAAGGACGACCCTCAATGCAAGGGAGGAGGGTATGAAGATAGACAGGATCCGAAAGGCGAGGGATAGAAAGGTCATAGTAGGGTGCAGATCGAAGGAGGAAATGGGGAAGGTAAAAGAGAGGATCAGAACGGCGGGAAAGGGACTGAAAGTGGAAGACGTCCAAAATAAGGAACCGATGGTCCTGATTAGAGACGTCCTCTCCTATAATAAGGACGAGGATATCGTGCGAGCACTACTCACCCAGAACAAGAGTCTGCTGGGAGACGTGTGCGGGGACGGCGCGTGCCTGAAGGTCAAATTCAGGAGAAGGGCGAGGAACCCGCACGCGTCTCACATCGCAGTACAAGTGCCACCGGTCGTGTGGAAGCGACTCACGCAAGCGGGGTCGGTCCACATAGACGTGCAGCGAGTAAGGGTTGAGGATCAGTCCCCACTGATACAGTGCTCCCGCTGCCTGGGCTACGGGCATGGGAAGCGGTTCTGCCGAGAACAGGCTGACGCGTGCAGTCACTGTGGGGGCGCTCACCACAGGTCGGAATGTGCCGACTGGTTGGCGAGGGTGCCCCCATCGTGCTGCAACTGCGCGAAGGCCAAGCTCGGTGGAGCCGAGCACAATGCCTTCAGCCCAGAGTGCCCTGTGAGAAGGAAATGGGACATCCTGGCGAGATCCGCCGTAGCATACTGCTAAGGTGGATCCCAGGAACCCAGATCAGACTCACTCCCCAGCAGGTGCGGGGCCGACATCCGTGGCGCAAGCCAACCTCCAGAGGAAACAACTAGCTACGCTAGAATTTCTTCTGGAGGCCAAACAGCGGAAGGTCGACTTCGCGCTACTCCAGGAGCCCTACGTGGGGGGTCAAGGTAGAGTGAGAGACCACCGGGGGGTAAGGATCTTCCAGGGAGACAACGGGCGGGGGGCCGTGGTCAAGTCAGCCATTGCAGTGTTCAATGACGGCTTGACCGTGACCCAATGCCCGACCCTTACCACAGCCAACATCACAGTGGTGAAGATCCAAACCGGCACCCGAGATATAGCGGTAATCTCATTCTACTTTGAACCCGACAAACCCATAGGGCCATACTTAGAGCAACTGGGGAACATAGTCGAAAAACTGGGATCCCATAACATTCTCATAGGGGGCGACACCAACGCCAAAAGCGTGTGGTGGGGCAGCGGGGACACTGACTCCAGGGGGGAAGCAATGGCGGGGATGCTGGAAGAAAGGGGATTGCAGGTGCTCAACGACGGCCTGCTGCCAACGTTTGAGACCGTGAGGGGAGGAAGGCTCCTCACGAGCCATATTGATATTACGGCATGCACAGAGGACCTTCTCAACCTGGTGGAGGACTGGAGAGTGGATACCACGATGGCGAGCTCCGACCACAATAGTATCATCTTTAAAATAAACAAAACTAAAATAAAATACACAACACAAATATCTAAAACTACTAGAAAATACAACACAAAGAAGGCAAATTGGAACCAGTTTAGTGGTAAACTGGAACAAATTTTAACAGACAGTCAAATCACAGAACAAAGAATAAAAAACATAAAAAACAAAACAGAAATAGATGAAATGGTAAATAAATATATAGAAATAATATCAAAAACATGTGTAGAGACTATACCAATGATTAAAAATAAAAACAACGTGAACTTACCTTGGTGGTCCAAAGAGCTCGCCAGGATGAAGAAAGAAGTCACCACCAGGAAGAGAAGAATCCGATGTGCAGCGCCGGTCCGAAGATCCAAGGTCGTCGCGGAGTACCTGCAATCAAAAGAAAAGTATGAATTAGAAGCCAAGAAGGCACAAGTAGAAAGTTGGAAGGAGTTCTGCAAAATGCAGAACAAAGAGAACATCTGGGAGGGGGTATATAGGTGCATAGGGAAAACAAGCAAGAAGCATGAAGACCTGCCATTGCAAAGTGAGGGAAGGATCCTCAGCGCAAAAGACTCGGTGGAACTGCTGGCAGTAGCGTTTTACCCAGAAGATAATCCGCTGGAAGACAACTCAGACCATCAGAGTATTAGAGAAGCAGCCGCTCGAGTAAATGACGTAGTCAATGCTGAGACCCATGACCCACCATTTACAATCGAAGAACTACATGCGGCTGCAGATAGCTTCAACCCAAAGAAGGCTCCGGGAGCAGACGGGCTGACAGCGGATATCTGCAAAAAAGTCATCGACAGCCACCCGGGATTGTTCCTATCACTGGCAAATAAGTGTCTAGAACTTGGCCACTTCCCGACCACCTGGAAGGAGGCTACGGTCATCATCCTCCGTAAGCCTGCCAAGGAGGACTACACACATATAAAGTCCTACAGACCTATAGGCTTATTGCCAGTGATGGGAAAGATTCTGGAGAAGATGGTGGTGGGTCGAGTGAGGTGGCATCTTCACCCGAGGATGAGCCTCCGTCAGTTTGGCTTTATGCCCCAGAGGAGCACCGAGGACTCCCTCTATGTCCTAATGAAGCATATTAGAGATAACATCAACAATAAAAAGATAGTAGTTATAATATCATTGGACATAGAGGGAGCCTTCGATAGCGCCTGGTGGCCGGCCATAAGGGTCAGACTGGCGGAGGAAGACTGTCCAGTCAACGTCCGAAGGGTGATAGATAGCTACCTCGAGAGCAGGAAAGTAAGAGTAAGATACGCAGGAGAGGAGTCAGAGAGATGGACCTCCAAGGGATGCGTCCAGGGCTCCATTGGGGGTCCAACTTTCTGGAACCTGCTCCTCGACCCACTACTATCTGGACTAGACAAGAGGGGATGTTACTGCCAGGCATTTGCGGACGACGTGGTGCATGAAACACTTGCCTATGTGAGGGATTGGGGAATCCGAAATAAGCTGAAATTCGCTCCGCATAAAACCAAAGCAATGGTCCTGACGCGCAAGCTTAAGTACGATTCCCCAATCCTTCACATGGGAGGGGTGGACATTGGCCTGGAGAAACAGATAAAGATTCTGGGGGTAACCATAGACAGCGGGCTTACCTTTAAGGCGCACTTAACCGAGGTCTGTACGAAGGCACTCGCCTTCTACAACCGGCTTTCCCGGGCGGCGAGACTTCAGTGGGGTTTGGGGCCAGATATAATAAAACTCTTATATACGGCTGTAGTGGAACCGACAATTTTGTATGCCGCAAGCGTATGGGCTCCAGCCGCGCAGAAGCTCGGCGTTAGAAAGCAGCTCGCTGTAGTGCAGCGAGGCTTTGCGCAGAAGCTTACGAAGGCCTACAGGACGGTCTCACGCAGAAGCTTACGAAGGCCTACAGGACGGTCTCACTGAACTCGGCCCTACTGCTCGCAGGGATATTGCCCCTCGACATTCGTGCCAGGGAAAATGCTTCCCTGTACGAAGTCAAGAGGGGCTACTCCCTGCGAGCGGTGGGAGACCGGGAGGTGGAACGTCCTGTGGCCTTCGAGAAGCTAGAACATCCAGCGCAAAGAGGTAGGGTGCTCTACCAATGCGTGGTGGACGGTGCAGAAGTGAACCAAATTGAGAGTGCTGGCCTAACACTATACACAGACGGCAGCAAAATTGAAGGAAAGGTGGGGGCGGCGGTTTCCATTTGGGAAAACGCTGTCGAGAAAAAGAAGATCAAACTCAAGCTGGAATCCTTCTGCACCGTCTACCAGGCAGAGCTTGTGGCCCTCCACAGGGCCGTGGAAGAAGCAGTTAAAAGTGGTAAGCCGCAGTGCAGCATCCTGAGCGACTCGAGGGCGGCACTGGACACAGTGGCAAGCGGAGTCTCCCTGCATCCCCTGGCGTTTGAGACAAACAAAAAATTACATCTTTCGACCAAACGCAACCAAATTATAAAACTATTTTGGATTAAAGCTCACGCAGGATTGCAGGGGAACGAGCGAGCGGACGAGCTTGCGAAGGATGCTGCACTGAAGCTGAAGACGCGGCCCCACTACGATAGGTGCCCCGTTTCATTCGTCAAACGACAAATCCGCAAGGAGTCGGTTGACGAATGGAATGGGCGCTACGTGGCGGGGGAAACCGCGTCCACCACAAAACTCTTCTTCCCCGACGCTGTGGAGGCCCACAGGCTGGTGAGGAAGATCGCGATCGACCCGGTCACCACGCAGGTGTTCACGGGGCACGGCGGGTTCTCCGAGTACTTGAACCGTTTCAAGTGCAAGGAGAGCCCGGCGTGCATCTGTGACCCTGCGGTGAGCGAGTCGATTGTACACGCGATCGTGGAATGCCCGGTGTATTTAGTTGATAGGTTCAATATAGAAAATAAAATAGATATAGAGTTAACTGTAAATAATATTAGTGAGATAATTAGAGATAAGGATAGAAGACCTAAGTTCTTAGAATACTGTAAGAAAATAGCGAAAAGATTAATAAATAGAAATAAGTAGAAATAAGTTAGTCTAAAATATATAACCTTAGTTTATATAATTTTAGTAACATAAGAAATAGTAATTAATTAGAATTAGGTTTAGAACTTTAGAAAGTAGCAATAAGAAAAATGTGAAGATATGTAAAGAAATTTTTTGAAATAAATAAAAGGAACCTTAAAAATAAAATCTAGATAGGCCATAAGTAGGTCCTCCCAACGAAGGAGATAGGAAACACTGAAACTCCCAAAGAAGGAGATAGCTAGTGATAGGAGTAAGTATTCACATATAGAGAAGAACACAAAAGTCTCTAACACTAGTTAGGGGAAGCAGCGGGCTAAACGCCCAATTATAATTAAAAAAAAAAAAAAAAACCTAACCTAACCTAACCTTTTTTTTTTTTTTTTTTTTTTTTTTTTTTTTTTTTTTTTTGGTATCGGGTTGGAAAATCCTCATGGACATCCTCCGCCCGGGGGAGGCGCGGAGGGGACTGTCAGACTCTTACTGACTAAAAACCAACCCGTGTTCCTCATGTACCCGTGTGTCGGAGGGTCGGGTATCGCCGAAGCATTCGTCGCAACCCCCCGACGGGTATTGGCCCGCCATAGTCGGGCGGGCCCCGTCACCCACTGCGGCCGTCACCCCGGCCGCAGGACTCCACTACGAGGCGCGCGCGGAACACGACGCCGCCGCCTCAAGGCCTGCTGCTGATCGGACGATAAGACGCCCCGAGTCTGTCGTCCGCAGGCCGCGCCCTACGGTGGCCGGAAATCTGCCACCCTACGACGCCCAGTGCGTCTGCTGCGGGAGGGGAGAGAGGAGGCAGCCTCTCTCTCCCTTTCCGCCACCTCCTTTGCGAGCATAACGGCCTCGCAGAAGGTGGCGACAGCTCTCCACCCTGACTTGCTTCCGACCATGGTTGAAACAATGGCCGGAAGTGAGAGGTTTCCCGCAGCACCTACGGCCGCGACCAAATCACGGCGCTGCTCAGCCCAAGCTGGGCACTCCGCCAACGTGTGCAACGCCGTATCGTCGCGGCGATCACCACAATGGTGGCACTGGGACGTCGGCTCCCGGCCTAGTCGACACAGGTACTTCCCGAAACATCCATGTCCGGTAAGCACCTGCGTCAGCCGGAAGCTTAGGGCGCCGTGGCTCCTATTGAGCCACTCCTCAAGTATGGGCCTTACCGCCGCTACAGCGGCGTGCCCCGCCGTGGGTAGCGCTAAGCGCATCTTCCACTCCGCCACTAGGACCTGGCGGAGCTGTGCCCTGCGTGCCTCTACCTCTCGAGGCACGGGGCGCTCGCCCCTCTCGACCGCCTCCACACGCCACCAATAGAGCGACGCGAGGAGCCTTGCGTCGAGGTCCCAGGGCGAGGATCCGGCTAGGAGGCTCGCTGCCTCAAAGGAGATCGTACGGTATCCCCTTATGACCCTGACGGCCATCGCGCGTTGCGGCCTTCGCAGCGCGGCGACGTTACGGGCCGTCAGGGAGTCCGCCCACACTGGCGCGGCGTATAGCGCCATCGACCGTACGACCCCCATGTAGAGCCTCCGGCAGGAGGAGTTGGGCCCCCCCAGGTTGGGCAGCAGGCGCGAGAGCGCAGAAGCGGCGCCCATCAACCGGGGGGCGAGCCGTGTAAAGTGCGGCCCGAAATTCCACCGACTGTCGAGGACGAGTCCAAGGTACTTCATCGTCGACTCGACAGCGATGGAGACCCCTCCCACAATGATGCTGGACCCCGGAGGCGGCTTCGTCCTCGGCCCATGAAAACAGAGGGCCTCAGACTTGTGCAATGCCACCTCTAAGCCCAGCCGCCGGATCCTACCCACGACGTGCGCGACACCAGCAGTCGCGCGTATGGCCGCCTGCCGGTACGACTTTCCACGCGCTGTAACTAGCGTATCGTCGGCGTAACAAATGACGCCGACGCCGTGGATAAGCGCACCGCGCAGAGCCCAGTCGTACCCCACGTTCCACAGGAGCGGCCCCAACACCGATCCCTGCGGAACGCCGCACGACGTCTCTCGCCGACACCACTCTTCTCGACCCGGGTACACCACCGATCTTTCCGACAAATAAGCCCCGACAATGCGTTGGAGGTAGCGCGGCACCCCGTGGTACCGGAGTGCCTCTCGGATGACATTCCAGGGCAAGGTGTTGAAGGCGTTGGCGATGTCGAGCGACACCGCCAAGACCACCTCACCCCGGGCGACTGCCTCCTCCGCGAGGACCCTCACGCGCATGATGGCATCCACCGTGGAGCGCCCCTGGCGGAAACCAAATTGGTTGTCCGCCAAATCCCGGCCCACCCTGGTCATGTGCTGGACGAGGCGGCTAGCGATGATTCGCTCGAAAATCTTGCACACCTCGTCCAGCAACACGATGGGCCTGTACGCAGACGGCGAGTCTGCGGGGCGCCCCTCCTTCTTGAGCAGGACCAGCTTTCCGGTCTTCCACCGGCTTGGAAACTGGCCCCGCTCCAAACATGCGCTCAAGAGCCCCGCTAGTCGGGGCCAGAGAGCCTCCATGGCCAGGACCCATGCACGGCCTGGAATGCCGTCGGGTCCTGGGGCGGTGTTCTTGATGCGAGCCACCGCCACTCTCAAATCTACCCGGGTCACTTCGGGCACGTCGTCGTCAGTGTCGTCTTCCGCGTCGGGCACAATGCGAGGCGGAACCATAGCCGGTGGTGTGTGCTCCGGTCTCGTCGGAAACAACGCACACACCACCTCCTCCAGCAGCTGCGGCTGGAGACTCCGGGACAGTGGGGGAGCCCGTTGGCGCAATTTGCCCCGCACCATAAGATAGGGGCGTCCCCACGGCTCTCGGTCCAGAGTCTCCAGCAGCTCCTCGTTGGCCTGGGCCTTTGCCCGGACGATGGCCAGCTGGAGGGCGCTCTTCGCTTCTCTGTAGCGATTGTACAGTTCCGCCTCTTCCTGTTCGGCCGCCGCTGTAAAGGGGCGGCGGCGTCTTCTTCTTCGGCAC
Source organism: Deilephila porcellus (assembly GCA_905220455.2). Classification (NCBI taxonomy): domain Eukaryota; kingdom Metazoa; phylum Arthropoda; class Insecta; order Lepidoptera; family Sphingidae; genus Deilephila; species Deilephila porcellus. Next base: position 16,758,477 of record LR999973.1, on the reverse strand, counting down.
CTTGTGTACTGGCGTCGCACCTGCACACAAGCGATGCGCAGCTGCGCAATCGACTGCGACCACCAGTACACTTGGCGCCTCGATGGTAACGGCCGGACTCGGGGCATGCCAGCATCGCAGATGTGCGACATGCTCTCCCGGAACCACTCCGCCTCCTCGTCGATGTTGGTAGGCCTGTCTGGAGAGTCCAGCCAGGCCTTGACGATGGAGGCATCCAGGAGAGCCTCCCTGTCCAGCCGCTTCAGTGCCCAACGCGGGCCGTCTCCAACGCCCACCGGGGCCGCTTGGACCGGCCCAACCGAGGTCTGGGCGGAGACGCTAAATCGAATGTATCTGTGATCAGACAGCGTCTCCACCCCCTCCAGGACGTGCCAGTCCTGGACGGTGCGCGCGAGAGCGGGGCTAGCAAACGACAGGTCCACTATAGACCCGCCCCGCATCCGCACGCACGTCTGCACGGAACCCCGGTTCAGGAGAAGCAGGCCCTGCTCGACCGCCCACTCCTCCACTAACTCGCCCCGCGCGTCCGTAGCCGGGGAACCCCAAGCCCTAGATTGGGCGTTGAAGTCCCCTAGGACGATCACGGGACGAGGACGGCTACGACTGACGACCGTGCCCAACTCCAATATGATATCCTCCATGTCGGCGAGAGAAAGGCTGGGGGCGAAATACACCCCCGCGACCATAAGATTCCCCCAAACTGCCGCGACATAGCCCCGCCCTCGGGTGACGGCCTCGAAGGGAAGGGTGTCGGCGGCAGACCTCAAAAGCAGTGCCACCGAGCGGTTCGTGTTGCACACCCAGTCATCCCTGGGTGGCACAAAGTACGGCTCGGCGACAACTGCCACATCGATCGACCACTGCGCCATGCTCTGGAGCAAGAGATCCTGAGCCCTGGCGCAGTGGTTTATGTTGGCTTGGAGGAGACGACGTAGGGCCATTATTGTGTGTCCATGGCCGTTGTCTCCTCCCCAGCCCTCGGCGGGTGTTCTGCCGCAACCGGCGGGTGAACCGGCTGCGAGGAGCTGGTTGCCTTCTTTGTCGAATCCTTGACAGTAGCCGGTGGATGACCCGGCTGTCTCCTGGCATTATTTTTCTTGGGCCTGGCGCAGGCCTTTGACCCGGTCCTATGGTCGGCTGGCTTGCCAGATGCCGCACAGATGACGCAGTGCGGCGTGGCAGTGCAAGTGCCAGCCTTGTGACCGGGCTGACCGCAGCGGAAGCACAATTGGCTGCGGTCTACCCCAGCGGTGCACCGTGCCCCCGCATGTCCTTCTTCTAGACATCGGTAGCACCGATAGGGCTTGGGCGCCATTAGCGTGACCTGCGCCGAGACCCATCCCACCAGAAGCCGTTTGTCTTTTATCTTATTGGCCGCCGCTACGGGACACCTGACAAAAATTGTCCCGAGACCGGACACACCCCGGCGTATCGTGCCCGCCTTGATTTGATCCGGCGGGCATCCTCCGGCCTTGGAGATGGCAGCGACGACCTCATCCTCCGTGACGGAGTCGTCCAGGCCCGAAATGCGCAGATCTGCGCACTTGGTTGGCCTGGACACTCTTACATCCTCCTGGCCTAATGCCGCCCTGAGCTTTTCGGCGAGGGCGTCTGCCTTGGGACCGCTAGTTGATCCCGACACCTCTAACAGGCGACCGCCGGTAGCAGTGGTCTTACACTTGATGCCCGTTATGCCGAGATCACCAAGAGAGATCTCGGCTTTCGCCTTTGCCAGTATCTTGGCGTATGTAAGGCCCCGGTCCTCCGCCCCCGGCTGCAGGGTAAGAACCACTGCTGTAGAGCGGGGGGTACTGAGTCTTGCGGTCTGGCGCTTGGCCGCCGCTTGGTCTTTCTGGGCCTGCTTCCTAGCCCGCTGGCGCGCCTTTTTTGAGTGTTTGGCGGCGCCCGCCACCGTCCACTCCGCCTCAGGTCTGACAGTTTGTGCTGGCGGAGCAGCCGGAGCACCTGTCTTTTTCGCCAGTTTTGCGTCTTTTTTCGACTGCCTGTTTGATTTAAGCCCCGCAATTTCCTTTTGCGGGGCGGCAGTTGGGACACTCCTTGTATTCGTGGCAGCAGCCGCTTGTGCCGGTTGGGCGGCACGGGGCGCTGCAGTTTGGGCCGCATACGACGGCGCCGGAGAGCTGCGTTGGTCTGCAGCTAGAGGGGGCCGTAAAATCCTCCCCTCAAGCACTGAGAAGCGTGCGTTGAAGCTCGCCATCTCCTGCCGGATCAGGCGAGTCACCTCCGACTCCTGTGCCGGCAGCTGCGGTTGCGGTTGCGGCGTTGTCGGCGGAAGGCCCACCTCCCGCCTGAGGTGCTCGCGGCGGAAGTTGGCCATCTCCGCCTTGAGCTCCTCGTGCTCCTTGCGGAGCTCCGCCATTTGCGCTGCGAGCCTTACGTTTTGGGCCCGCAGCAGCGCCGTCTCTTCAGTTGTGGTGCGGGTCAGGAGCACCTGAGCACTCTCCAGGATGGAGGTCGTTGCCTCTTTGAGTGCCTTCTGGCTGCAGCCGCTAAGGCCCTTTGATACCTTGCTGACCCTTTTTATTGCCGCAACCGCGTCGGCCACTCTCTGGTTTAGGTCAGAGGCAGGTAAATCCTCTGCCTCGACCTCCATATCCGAGACAGCAGACGACGACTCCGACAGGCGAGTGACTCTCCCTTCCGTCACCCGTTTCGTCAGAGCCGCAATCTGCCGCTCGTCCTCCTCCAGCTTTTCGGCGGCTGCTGCGGCCTTCATAGCAGCCGCAGCCTCACGCCTGGATAGGCCGATACCGGCATATTTGCCAGTAGTTGGAGGCCTACCTCTCCCTCCTTTTTTAGCACCGACTTTAGGGGCCGGCACCGCTGTGTCGCTCAGGGCCGAGTCAGACCCTGACTCTGCGACCTCCCTCGGGCGTTTGCGTAAGCGTTTTGCGTTCCCGCTGCTGCCGCTCGCCACACTCATAACGCTGGACGCACTGTCGGAATCCGACAGAACGCCCATTCGCTTAATAAGTACCATAGGTACTTTATTACCCACTACGTCGTGTTTTGTTTTATGTAAAAGATTTTCCATTGTTAATCCCACGAGTATGGGGGAAAAGAAGGTCCACCCAGGCAGTGCCCCCTGTACCTGGGTAAGCCTAGCGTAACCCGTCAGAGGGTCGGCTGGTACTCTGACGGGGGTCGCACTAGAGACTGAACTTCCCGTCAGCCATGCATCCCCTCGCGGTGCGCCGCCGCTTGGGATTCGGGGTACTTTTTATAGAGGCATCCTCCCTCGCGGTCCGGGCGTTTAAGCCAGGACCCTCGGTCCGGTGGGAATGCGAGACATGACCACAAACTTCACAACCGGATTACGATATGCGACGGTGACCGTGAGAGGGACACTCCCACAGCCAGCCCGGCGGCGGGGTAAGCGCACACCGAGCCCGCCGAGACCTCCGGGACAGAACCGGAGGGCGGCCCAGAGATGGGCCCCACCTAGAATGAACGACAGATGGAGGCGGCCGCCACAAAAGACAACGACCGCCAAACCCCCTGCCCTCCCCGTCGGATATTTGCCGTCGGCCATTGAAGTTGCAAAATCGCAACTTCGATGACCCACGTTGCCCAGGGTGCACCGCGTGGAGGTTCCCGACATAGCACCCCAACCTAACCTTTTTTTTTTTTTTTTTTTTTTTTGGTATCGGGTTGGAAAATCCTCATGGACATCCTCCGCCCGGGGGAGGCGCGGAGGGGACTGTCAGACTCTTACTGACTAAAAACCAACCCGTGTTCCTCTCGTACCCGTGTGTCGGAGGGTCGGGTATCGCCGAAGCATTCGTCGCAACCCCCCGACGGGTATTGGCCCGCCATAGTCGGGCGGGCCCCGTCACCCACTGCGGCCGTCACCCCGGCCGCAGGACTCCACTACGAGGCGCGCGCGGAACACGACGCCGCCGCCTCAAGGCCTGCTGCTGGTCGGACGACAAGACGCCCCGAGTCTGTCGTCCGCAGGCCGCGCCCTACGGTGGCCGAAAATCTGCCACCCTACGACGCCCAGTGCGTCTGCTGCGGGAGGGGAGAGAGGAGGCAGCCTCTCTCTCCCTTTCCGCCACCTCCTTTGCGAGCATCACGAACTCGCAGAAGGTGGCGACTGCTCTCCATCCTGACTTGCTCCCGACCATGGTTGAAACAATGGCCGGGAGCGAGAGGTTTCCCGCAGCACCTACGGCCGCGACCAAGTCACGGCGCTGCTCAGCCCAAGCTGGGCACTCCGCCAACGTATGCAACGCCGTATCGTCGCGGCGATCTTCACAATGGTGGCACTGGGACGTCGGCTCCCGGCCTAGTCGACACAGGTACTTCCCGAAACACCCATGTCCGGTAAGCACCTGCGTCAGCCGGAAGCTTAGGGCGCCGTGGCTCCTATTGAGCCACTCCTCAAGTATGGGCCTTACCGCCGCTACAGCGGCGTGCCCCGCCGTGGGTAGCGCTAAGCGCATCTTCCACTCCGCCACTAGGACCTGGCGGAGCTGTGCCCTGCGTGCCTCTACCTCTCGAGGCACGGGGCGCTCGCCCCTCTCGACCGCCTCCACGCGCCACCAATAGAGCGACGCGAGGAGCCTTGCGTCGAGGTCCCAGGGCGAGGATCCGGCTAGGAGGCTCGCTGCCTCAAAGGAGATCGTACGGTATCCCCTTATGACCCTGACGGCCATCGCGCGTTGCGGCCTTCGCAGCGCGGCGACGTTACGGGCCGTCAGGGAGTCCGCCCACACTGGCGCGGCGTATAGCGCCATCGACCGTACGACCCCCATGTAGAGCCTCCGGCAGGAGGAGTTGGGCCCCCCCAGGTTGGGCAGCAGGCGCGAGAGCGCCGAAGCGGCGCCCATCAACCGGGGGGCGAGCCGTGTAAAGTGCGGCCCGAAATTCCACCGACTGTCGAGGACGAGTCCAAGGTACTTCATCGTCGACTCGACAGCGATGGAGACTCCTCCTACGATTATGCTGGACCCCGGAGGCGGCTTCGTCCTCGGCCCATGAAAACATAGGGCCTCGGACTTGTGCAATGCCACCTCTAAGCCCAGCCGCCGGATCCTACCCACGACGTGCGCGACACCAGCAGTCGCGCGTATGGCCGCCTGCCGGTACGACTTTCCACGCGCTGTCACTAGCGTATCGTCGGCGTAACAAATGACGCCGACGCCGTGGATAAGCGCACCGCGCAGAGCCCAGTCGTACCCCACGTTCCACAGGAGCGGCCCCAACACCGATCCCTGCGGAACGCCGCACGACGTCTCTCGCCGACACCACTCTTCTCGACCCGGGTACACCACCGATCTTTCCGACAAATAGGCCCCGACAATGCGTTGGAGGTAGCGCGGCACCCCGTGGTACCGGAGTGCCTCTCGGATAACACTCCAGGGCAAGGTGTTGAAAGCGTTGGCGATGTCGAGCGACACCGCCAAGACCACCTCACCCCGGGCGACTGCCTCCTCCGCGAGGACCCTCACGCGCATGATTGCGTCCACCGTGGAGCGCCCCTGGCGGAAACCAAATTGGTTGTCCGCCAAATCCGGACCCACCCTGGTCATGTGCTGGACGAGGCGGCTAGCGATGATTCGCTCGAAAATCTTGCACACCTCGTCCAGCAACACGATGGGCCTGTACGCAGATGGTGAGTCTGCGGGGCGCCCCTCCTTCTTGAGCAGGACCAGCTTTCCGGTCTTCCACCGGCTTGGAAACTGGCCCCGCTCCAAACATGCGCTCAAGAGCCCCGCTAGTCGGGGCCAGAGAGCCTCCATGGCCAGGACCCATGCACGGCCTGGAATGCCGTCGGGCCCTGGGGCGGTGTTCCTGATGCGAGCCACCGCCACTCTCAGATCTACCCGGGTCACTTCGGGCACGTCGTCGTCAGTGTCGTCTTCCGCGTCGGGCACATTGCGAGGCGGAACCATAGCCGGTGGTGTGTGCTCCGGTCTCGACGGAAACAACGCACACACCACCTCCTCCAGCAGCTGTGGCTGGAGACTCCGGGACAGTGGGGGCGCCCGTTGGCGCAATTTGCCCCGTACCATAAGATAGGGGCGTCCCCACGGCTCTCGGTCCAGAGTCTCCAGCAGCTCCTCGTTTGCCTGGGCCTTTGCCCGGACAATGGCCAGCTGGAGGGCGCTTTTCGCCTCTCTGTAGCGATTGTACAGTTCCGCCTCTTCCTGTTCGGCCGCCGCTGTAAAGGGGCGGCGGCGTCTTCTCCTTCGGCACCTAGCGTACCGGCGTCGCATATGCACACAAGAGATGCGCAGCTGCGCAATCGACTGCGACCACCAGTACACTTGGCGCCTGGATGGTAACGGCCGGACTCGGGGCATGCCAGCGTCGCAGATGTGCGACATGCTCTCCCGGAACCACTCCGCCTCCTCGTCGATGTTATTGGGCCTGTCTGGAGAGTCCAGCCAGGCCTTGACGATCGAGGCATCCAGGAGAGCCTCCCTGTCCAGCCGCTTCAGTGCCCAACGCGGGCCGTCTCCAACGCCCACCGGGGCCGCTTGGACCGGCCCAACCGAGGTCTGGGCGGAGACGCTAAATCGAATGTATCGATGATCAGACAGCGTCTCCACCTCCTCCAGGACGTGCCAGTCCTGGACGGTACGCGCGAGAGCGGGGCTAGCGAACGAAAGGTCCACAATAGACCCACCCCGCATCCGCACGCACGTCTGCACGGAACCCCGGTTCAGGAGAAGCAGGCCCTGCTCGACCGCCCACTCCTCCACTAACTCGCCCCGCGCGTCCGTAGCCGGGGAACCCCAAGCCCTAGATTGGGCATTGAAGTCCCCTAGGACGATCACGGGACGAGGACGGCTACGACTGACGACCGTGCCCAACTCCAAAATAATGTCCTCCATGTCGGCGAGAGAAAGGCTGGGGGCGAAATACACCCCCGCGACCATAACATTTCCCCAAACTGCCGCGACATAGCCCCGCCCTCGGGTGACGGCCTCGAAGGGAAGGGTGTCGGCGGCAGACCTCATTAGCAGTGCCACCGAGCGGTTCGTGTCGCACACCCAGTCATCCCTGGGTGGCACGAAGTACGGCTCGGCGACAACTGCCACATCGATCGACCACTGCGCCATGCTCTGGAGCAAGAGATCCTGGGCCCTGGCGCAGTGGTTTATGTTGGCTTGGAGGAGACGACGTAGGGCCATTATTGTGTGTCCATGGCCGTTGTCTCCTCCCCAGCCCTCGGCGGATGTTCTGCCGCAACCGGCGGGTGAACCGGCTGCGAGGAGCTGGTTGCCTTCTTGGACGCATCAGCCGGTGGATGACCCGGCTGTCTCCTGGCATTATTTTTCTTCTTGGGCCTGGCGCAGGCCTTTGACCCGGTCCTATGGTCGGCTGGCTTGCCAGATGCCGCACAGATGACGCAGTGCGGCGTGGCAGTGCAAGTGCCAGCCTTGTGACCGGGCTGACCGCAGCGGAAACACAATTGGCTGCGGTCTACCCCAGCGGTGCACCGTGCCCCCGCATGTCCTTCTTCCAGACAGCGGTAGCACCGATAGGGCTTGGGCGCCAGGAGCGTGACCTGCGCCGAGACCCATCCCACCAGAAGCCGTTTGTCTTTTAACTTTTTGGCCGCCGCTACGGGACAACTGACAAAAATGGTCCCGAGACCGGAGACAGCCCGGCGTATCGTGCCCGTCTTGACTTGATCCGGCGGGCATCCTCCGGCCTTGGAGATGGCAGCGGCGACCTCTTCCTCCGTGACAGAATCGTCCAGGCCCGAAATGCGCAGATCTGCGCACTTGGTTGGCCTGGACACTCTTACATCCTCCGGGCCTAGAGACGCCCGGAGTTTATCGGCGAGCGCGTCTGCCTTGGGACCACTAGTGGTTCCCGATACTTCCAGTAGGCGACCCCCGGTCGCAGTGGTTTTGCACCGGATGCCCGTTATGCCAAGATCGCTCAGCGAGATCTCGGCTTTCGCCTTTGCGAGGATCCTGGCATATGTGAGGCCCCGCTCCTCCGCCCCCGGCTGCAGGGTGAGAACCACTGCTGTAGAGCGGGGGGTACTGAGCCTCGCATTCTGGCGTTTGGCCGCCGCTTGTTCTTTTTGTGCCTGCTTCTTGGCCCGCTGGCGCGCCTTTTTGGAGTGTTTGGCGGCGCCCGCAACCGTCCACTCCGCCTCCGGTCTTACAGTTTGTGCTGGTGGAGCAGCCGGAGCAGCTGTCTTTTTCGCCAGTTTTGCGTCTTTCTTCAACTGCCTATTTGATTTAGGCCTCGCAATTTCCTTTTGCGAGGCGGCAGTTGGTACATCCCTCTTCTGTGTAACGGCAGCCGCTTGTGCCGGTTGGGCGGCACGGGGCGCTGCAGTTTGGGCCGCATACGTCGGCGCCGGTGTGCTGCGTTGGTCTGCAGCTAGAGGGGGACGCAGGATCCTCCCCTCAAGCACCGAGAACCGCGTGTTGAAACTCGCCATCTCCTGACGGATCAGGCGAGTTATTTCCGTCTCCTGCGACGGCAACTGCGATTGCGGTTGCGACGTTGCGGGCGGAAGGCCCACCTCACGCCTGAGGTGCTCGCGGCGGAAGTTGGCCATCTCCGCTTTGAGCTCTTCGTGCTCCTTACGAAGCTCCGCCATTTGTGCTGCGAGCTTTGTGTTCTGGGCTCGCAGCAGTGCCGTCTCCTCGGTTGTGGTGCGGGTTAGAAGCACCTGAGCACTTTCCATGATGGAAGTCGTGGCCTCTTTGAGTGCCTTCTGGCTGCAGCCGCTTAGGCCCTTCGAGACCTTGCTCACCCTTTTGATGGCTGCAACCGCGTCGGCCACTCTTTGGTTTAAGTCGGAGGCAGGTAGCTCTTCTGCCTCGACTTCCATCTCAGAGACGGCAGACGACGACTCCGACAGGCGGGTGACTCTCCCTTCCGTCACCCTTTTCGTCAGAGCCGCAATCTGCCGCTCGTCCTCTTTCAGTTTTTCGGCGGCCGCTGCGGCCTTCATGGCAGCCGCAGCCTCGCGCCTGGATAGGCCGATACCGGCATATTTGCCGGTAGTAGCAGGCCTACCTCTCCCTGCTTTTTTGGCACCGACTTTGGGGGCCGGCACCGCTGTGTCACTCAGGGCTGAATCCGACCCTGAGTCTACACCCTTTCTTCGGCGTTTGCGTAAGCGTTTTGTATTTACGCTCACCGCGCTCGCCACACTCATTATGCTCGACGCGCTGTCGGAATCCGACAGCACGCCCATCCGCTCAACCAGTACCAAAGGCACTTTTTCTCCCACTACGTCATTTTCAATTTTGGTTTTGAGTAAAAGATTTTCCATTTTTAGACCCACGAGTATGGGGGAAAAGAAGGTCCACCCAGGCAGTGCCCCCTGTACCTGGGTAAGCCTAGCGTAACCCGTCAGAGGGTCGGCCGGTACTCTGACGGGGGTCGCACTAGAGACTGAACTTCCCATCAGCCATGCATCCCCTCGCGGTGCGCCGCCGCTTGGGATTCGGGGTACTTTTTATAGAGGCATCCTCCCTCGCGGTCCGGGCGTTTAAGCCAGGACCCTCGGTCCGGTGAGAATGCGAGACATGACCACAAACTTCACAACCGGATTACGATATGCGACGGTGACCGTGAGAGGGACACTCCCACAGCCCACCCGGCGGCGGGGTAAGCGCACACCGGGCCCGTCGAGACCTCCGGGACAGAACCGGAGGGTGGCCCAGAGATGGGCCCCACCTAAAATGAACGACAGATGGAGGCGGCCGCCACAAAAGACAACGACCGCCAAACCCCCTGCCCTCCCCGTCGGATATTTGCCGTCGGCCATTGTAGTTGCAAAATTGCAACTACGATGACCCACGTTGCCCAGGGTGCACCACGTGGAGGTTCCCGACATAGCACCCCAACCTAACCTAACCTAACCTAACCTAACCTTTTTTTTTTTTTTTTTTTTTTTTTTTTTTTTTTTTTGGTATCGGGTTGGAAAATCCTCATGGACATCCTCCGCCCGGGGGAGGCGCGGAGGGGACTGTCAGACTCTTACTGACTAAAAACCAACCCGTGTTCCTCATGTACCCGTGTGTCGGAGGGTCGGGTATCGCCGAAGCATTCGTCGCAACCCCCCGACGGGTATTGGCCCGCCATAGTCGGGCGGGCCCCGTCACCCACTGCGGCCGTCACCCCGGCCGCAGGACTCCACTACGAGGCGCGCGCGGAACACGACGCCGCCGCCTCAAGGCCTGCTGCTGGTCGGACGGCAAGACGCCCCGAGTCTGCCGTCCGCAGGCCGCGCCCTACGGTGGCCGAAAATCTGCCACCCTACGACGCCCAGTGCGTCTGCTGCGGGAGGGGAGAGAGGAGGCAGCCTCTCTCTCCCTTTCCGCCACCTCCTTTGCGAGCATAACGGCCTCGCAGAAGGTGGCGACAGCTCTCCACCCTGACTTGCTCCCGACCATTGTAGCTACAACAGCCGGAAGCGAGAGGTTTCCCGCAGCACCTACGGCCGCGACCAAGTCACGGCGCTGCTCAGCCCAAGCTGGGCACTCCGCCAACGTATGCAGCGCCGTATCGTCGCGGCAATCATCACAATGGTGGCACTGGGACGTCGGCTCCCGGCCTAGTCGACACAGGTACTTCCCGAAACACCCATGTCCGGTAAGCACCTGCGTCAGCCGGAAGCTTAGGGCGCCGTGGCTCCTGTTGAGCCACTCCTCTAGAACGGGCCTTACCGCCGCTACAGCGGCGTGCCCCGCCGTGGGTAGCGCTAGGCGCGTCTGCCACTCCGCCACTAGGATCTGGCGGAGCTCTGCCCTGCGTGCCTCTACCTCTCGAGGCACCAGGCGCTCGCCCCTCTCGACCGCCTCCACACGCCACCAATAGAGCGACGTGAGGAGCCTTGCGTCGAGGTCCCAGGGCGAGGATCCGGCTAGGAGGCTCGCTGCCTCAAAGGAGATCGTACGGTATCCCCTTATGATCCTGACGGCCATCGCGCGCTGCGGCCTTCGCAGCGCCGCGACGTTGCGGGCCGTCAGGGAGTCCGCCCACACTGGCGCGGCGTATAACGCCATCGACCGTACGGCCCCCATGTAGAGCCTCCGGCAGGAGGAGTTGGGCCCCCCCAGGTTGGGCAGCAAGCGCGAGAGCGCAGAAGCGGCGCCCATCAACCGGGGGGCGAGCCGTGTAAAGTGCGGCCCGAAATTCCACCGACTGTCGAGGACGAGTCCAAGGTACTTCATCGTCGACTCGACAGCGATGGAGACTCCTCCTACTATAATGCTGGACCCCGGAGGCGGCTTCGTCCTCGGCCCATGAAAACACAGAGCCTCGGACTTGTGCAATGCCACCTCCAAGCCCAGCCGCCGGATCCTACCCACGACGTGCGCGACACCAGCAGTCGCGCGTATGGCCGCCTGCCGGTACGACTTTCCACGCGCTGTGACAAGCGTATCGTCGGCGTAACAAATGACGCCGACGCCGTGGATAAGCGCACCGCGCAGAGCCCAGTCGTACCCCACGTTCCACAGGAGCGGCCCCAACACCGATCCCTGCGGAACGCCGCACGACGTCTCTCGCCGACACCTTTCCTCTCGACCCGGGTACACCACCGATCTATCCGACAAATAGGCCCCGACAATGCGTTGGAGGTAGCGCGGCACCCCGTGGTACCGGAGTGCCTCTCTGATGACATTCCAGGGCAAGGTGTTGAAGGCGTTGGCGATGTCGAGCGACACCGCCAAGACCACCTCGCCCCGGGCGACTGCCTCCTCCGCGAGGACCCTCACGCGCATGATGGCATCCACCGTGGAGCGCCCCTGGCGGAAACCAAATTGGTTGTCCGCCAAATCCGGGCCCACCCTGGTCATGTGCTGGACGAGGCGGCTAGCGATGATTCGCTCGAAAATCTTGCACACCTCGTCCAGCAACACGATGGGCCTGTACGCAGATGGTGAGTCTGCGGGGCGCCCCTCCTTCTTGAGCAGGACCAGCTTTCCGGTCTTCCACCGGCTTGGAAACTGGCCCCGCTCCAAGCATGCGCTCAAGAGCCCCGCTAGTCGGGGCCAGAGAGCCTCCATGGCCAGGACCCATGCACGGCCTGGAATGCCGTCGGGCCCTGGGGCGGTGTTCTTGATGCGAGCCACCGCCACTCTCAAATCTACCCGGGTCACTTCGGGCACGTCGTCGTCAATTTCGTCTTCCGCGTCGGGCACATTGCGAGGCGGAACCATAGCCGGTGGTGTGTGCTCCGGTCTCGTCGGAAACAACGCACACACCACCTCCTCCAGCAGCTGTGGCTGGAGACTCCGGGACAGTGGGGGAGCCCGTGGGCGCAACTTGCCCCGCACCATAAGGTAGGGGCGTCCCCACGGCTCTCGGTCCAGAGTCTCCAGCAGCTCTTCGTTGGCTTGGGCCTTTGCCCGGACGATGGCCAGCTGGAGGGCGCTCTTCGCCTCTCTATAGCGGTTGTATAGTTCCGCCTCTTCCTGTTCAGCCGCCGCTGTAAAGGGGCGGCGGCGTCTTCTTCGGCACCTTGCGTACCGGCGTCGCACCTGCACACAAGCGATGCGCAGCTGCGCGATCGACTGCGACCACCAGTACACTTGGCGCCTGGAAGGTAACGGCCGGACTCGGGGCATGCCAGCGTCGCAGATGTGCGACATGCTCTCCCGGAACCACTCCGCCTCCTCGTCGATGTTATTGGGCCTGTCTGGAGAGTCCAGCCAGGCCTTGACGATCGAGGCATCCAGGAGAGCCTCCTTGTCCAGCCGCTTCAGTGCCCAACGCGGGCCGTCTCCAACGCCCACCGGGGCCGCTTGGACCGGCCCAACCGAGGTCTGGGCGGAGACGCTAAATCGAATGTATCGATGATCAGACAGCGTCTCCACCTCCTCCAGGACGTGCCAGTCCTGGACGGTACGCGCGAGAGCGGGGCTAGCGAACGAAAGGTCCACAATAGACCCACCCCGCATCCGCACGCACGTCTGCACGGAACCCCGGTTCAGGAGAAGCAGGCCCTGCTCGACCGCCCACTCCTCCACTAACTCGCCCCGCGCGTCCGTAGCCGGGGAACCCCAAGCCCTAGATTGGGCATTGAAGTCCCCGAGGACGATCACGGGACGAGGACGGCTACGACTGACGACCGTGCCCAACTCCAAAATAATGTCCTCCATGTCGGCGAGAGAAAGGCTGGGGGCGAAATACACCCCCGCGACCATAACGTTGCCCCAAACTGCCGCGACATAGCCCCGCCCTCGGGTGACGGCCTCGAAGGGAAGGGTGTCGGCGGCAGACCTCATGAGCAGTGCCACCGAGCGGTTCGTGTCGCACACCCAGTCATCCCTGGGTGGCACAAAGTACGGCTCGGCGACAACTGCCACATCGATCGACCACTGCGCCATGCTCTGGAGCAAGAGATCCTGAGCCCTGGCGCAGTGGTTTATATTGGCTTGGAGGAGACGACGTAGGGCCATTATTGGGTGTCCATGGCCGTTGTCTCCTCCCCAGCCCTCGGCGGATGTTCTGCCGCAACCGGCGGGTGAACCGGCTGCGAGCAGCTGGTTGCCTTCTTCGACGCATCCGTGACTCTAGCCGGTGGATGACCCGGCTGTCTCCTGGCATTCTTCTTCTTGGGCCTGGCGCAGGCCTTTGACCCGGTCCGATGGTCGGCTGGCTTGCCAGATGCCGCACAGATGACGCAGTGCGGCGTGGCAGTGCAGGTGCCAGCCTTGTGACCGGGCTGACCGCAGCGGAAGCAGAGTTGGCTGCGGTCTACCCCAGCGGTGCACCGTGCCCCCGCATGTCCTTCTTCCAGACAGCGGTAGCACCGATAGGGCTTGGGCGCCAGGAGCGTGACCTGCGCCGAGACCCATCCCACCAGCAGCCGTTTGTCCTTTATCTTCTTGGCCGCCGCTACGGGACAACTTACAAAGATTGTCCCGAGACCGGAGACAGCCCGTCGTATAGTGCCCGCCTTGACTTGATCCGGCGGGCATCCTCCGGCATTGGAGATGGCAGCGGCGACCTCCTCCTGAGTGACGGAGTCGTCCAGGCCCGAAATGCGCAGATCTGCGCACTTGGTTGGCCTGGACACTCTAACGTCCTCCGGGCCTAGAGACGCCCGGAGTTTATCGGCGAGGGCGTCTGCCTTGGGACCACTAGTTGCTCCCGACACCTCTAACAGGCGACCGCCGGTAGCGGTTGTTTTGCACCGAATGCCCGTTATGCCAAGATCACTCAGAGAGATTTCGGCTTTTGCCTTTGCGAGGATCCTGGCATATGTGATGCCCCGCTCCTCCGCCTCCGGCTGCAGTGTGAGTACCACTGCTGTAGAGCGGGGCGTACTGAGCCGCGCTGTCTGGCGCTTGGCCGCCGCTTGTTCCCTCTGGGCCTGCTTCTTGGCCCGTTGGCGCGCCTTTTTGGTATGCTTGGCGGCGCCCGCCACCGTCCACTCCGCCTCAGGTCTAGTGGCGGGTTCGCGCGTTACTGGCCTAGTTTGTGCAGGCGCAGCAGCCGTGGCACTGCCTGCACTGCCTGCCTTTTTGGCCAGTTTCGTCTCCTTTTTTGTCTGCCTATTTGATTTTGGCCCCGCAGTTTCCTTTTGCGGGGCGGCAGTTGGGATACTCCTCTTTTTAGTGGCAGCAGCCACTTGTGCCGGTTGGGCGACACTGGGTGCTGCGGTTTGAGCCGCATACGTCGGCGCCGGTGTGCTTCGTTGGTCAGCAGCTAGAGGGGGACGCAGGATCCTCCCCTCAAGCACCGAGAACCGCGCGTTAAAACTCGCCATCTCCTGACGGATCAGGCGAGTCACCTCCGTCTCCTGCGACGGCAGCTGCAGTTGCGGTTGCGGCATTGTCTCCGGTAGGCCTACCTCCCGCCTGAGGTGCTCGCGACGGAAGTTGGCCATCTCCGCCTTGAGCTCCTCGTGCTCCTTGCGGAGCTCCGCCATTTGCGCTGCGAGCTTTGCATTCTGGGCCCGCAGCAGCGCCGTCTCTTCGGTAGTGGTGCGGGTCAGAAGCACCTGAGCGCTTTCCAGGATGGAAGCCGTGGCCTCTTTGAGTGCCTTCTGGCTGCAGCCGCTAAGGCCCTTCGAGACCTTGCCAACCCGTTTTATGGCTGCAACCGCGTCGGCCACTCTCTGATTAAGGTCGGAGGCAGGCAACTCCTCTGCCTCGACTTCCATGTCTGAGACGGCAGAAGACGACTCCGACAGGCGAGTGACTCTCCCTTCCGTCACCCGTTTCGTCAGAGCCGCAATCTGCCGCTCGTCCTCCTCCAGCTTTTCGGCGGCTGCTGCGGCCTTCATAGCAGCCGCAGCCTCACGCCTGGATAGGCCGATACCGGCATATTTGCCAGTAGTTGGAGGCCTACCTCTCCCTCCTTTTTTGGCACCGACTTTAGGGGCCGGCACCGCTGTGTCGCTCAGGGCCGAGTCAGACCCTGACTCTGCGACCTCTCTCGGGCGCTTGCGTAAGCGCTTTGAGTTCACGCTTACACCGCTCGCCACACTCATTATGCTGGACGCACTGTCGGAATCCGACAGTACGCCCATCCGCTCAACTAGTACCAGAGGTACTTTCTCACCCACTACGTCTTTGGTTTGTGTTTGATTAAAAATTCCATTTTTAGACCCACGAGAATGGGGGAAAAGAAGGTCCACCCAGGCAGTGCCCCCTGTACCTGGGTAAGCCTAGCGTAACCCGTCAGAGGGTCGGCCGGTACTCTGACGGGGGTCGCACTAGAGACTGAACTTCCCATCAGCCATGCATCCCCTCGCGGTGCGCCGCCGCTTGGGATTCGGGGTACTTTTTATAGAGGCATCCTCCCTCGCGGTCCGGGCGTTTAAGCCAGGACCCTCGGTCCGGTGAGAATGCGAGACATGACCACAAACTTCACAACCGGATTACGATATGCGACGGTGACCGTGAGAGGGACACTCCCACAGCCCGCCCGGCGGCGGGGTAAGCGCACACCGAGCCCGCCGAGACCTCCGGGACAGAACCGGAGGGTGGCCCAGAGATGGGCCCCACCTAAAATAACGACAGATGGAGGCGGCCGCCACAAAAGACAGCGACCGCCAAACCCCCTGCCCTCCCCGTCGGATATTTGCCGTCGGCCATTGCAGTTGCACAATCGCAACTACGATGACCCACGTTGCCCAGGGTGCACCACGTGGAGGTTCCCGACATAGCACCCCAACCTAACCTAACCTTTTTTTTTTTTTTTTTTTTTTTTTTTTTTTTTTTTTTTTTTTTTTTTTTTTTTTTTTTTTTTTTTTTTTTGGTATCGGGTTGGAAAATCCTCATGGACATCCTCCGCCCGGGGGAGGCGCGGAGGGGACTGTCAGACTCTTACTGACTAAAAACCAACCCGTGTTCCTCATGTACCCGTGTGTCGGAGGGTCGGGTATCGCCGAAGCATTCGTCGCAACCCCCCGACGGGTATTGGCCCGCCATAGTCGGGCGGGCCCCGTCACCCACTGCGGCCGTCACCCCGGCCGCAGGACTCCACTACGAGGCGCGCGCGGAACACGACGCCGCCGCCTCAAGGCCTGCTGCTGGTCGGACGACAAGACGCCCCGAGTCTGTCGTCCGCAGGCCGCGCCCTACGGTGGCCGAAAATCTGCCACCCTACGACGCCCAGTGCGTCTGCTGCGGGAGGGGAGAGAGGAGGCAGCCTCTCTCTCCCTTTCCGCCACCTCCTTTGCGAGCATCACGAACTCGCAGAAGGTGGCGACAGCTCTCCATCCTGACTTGCTCCCGACCATTGTAGCCACAACAGCCGAGAGCGAGAGGTTTCCCGCAGCACCTACGGCCGCGACCAAGTCACGGCGCTGCTCAGCCCAAGCTGGGCACTCCGCCAACGTGTGCAACGCCGTATCGTCGCGGCGATCTTCACAATGGTGGCACTGGGACGTCGGCTCCCGGCCTAGTCGACACAGGTACTTCCCGAAACACCCATGTCCGGTAAGCACCTGCGTCAGCCGGAAGCTTAGGGCGCCGTGGCTCCTGTTGAGCCACTCCTCTAGAACGGGCCTTACCGCCGCTACAGCGGCGTGCCCCGCCGTGGGTAGCGCTAGGCGCGTCTGCCACTCCGCCGCTAAGACCTGGCGGAGCTCTGCCCTGCGTGCCTCTACTTCTCGAGGCACCAGGCGCTCGCCCCTCTCGACCGCCTCCACACGCCACCAATAGAGCGACGTGAGGAGCCTTGCGTCGAGGTCCCAGGGCGAGGATCCGGCTAGGAGGCTCGCTGCCTCAAAGGAGATCGTACGGTATCCCCTTATGATCCTGACGGCCATCGCGCGCTGCGGCCTTCGCAGCGCCGCGACGTTGCGGGCCGTCAGGGAGTCCGCCCAGACTGGCGCGGCGTATAACGCCATCGACCGTACGACCCCCATGTAGAGCCTCCGGCAGGAGGAGTTGGGCCCCCCCAGGTTGGGCAGCAAGCGCGAGAGCGCAGAAGCGGCGCCCATCAACCGGGGGGCGAGCCGTGTAAAATGCGGCCCGAAGTTCCACCGACTGTCGAGGACGAGTCCAAGGTACTTCATCGTCGACTCGACAGCGATGGAGACCCCTCCCACTATGATGCTGGACCCCGGAGGCGGCTTCGTCCTCGGCCCGTGAAAACAAAGAGCCTCGGACTTGTGCAATGCCACCTCTAAGCCCAGCCGCCGGATCCTACCCACGACGTGCGCGACACCAGCAGTCGCGCGTATGGCCGCCTGCCGGTACGTCTTTCCACGCGCTGTGACTAGCGTATCGTCGGCGTAACAAATGACGCCGACGCCGTGGATAAGCGCACCGCGCAGAGCCCAGTCGTACCCCACGTTCCACAGGAGCGGCCCCAACACCGACCCCTGCGGAACGCCGCACGACATCTCTCGCCGACACCACTCTTCTCGACCCGGGTACACCACCGATCTTTCAGAAAAATAGGCCCCGACAATGCGTTGGAGGTAGCGCGGCACCCCGTGGTACCGGAGTGCCTCTCGAATGGTACTCCAGGGCAAGGTGTTGAAGGCGTTGGCGATGTCGAGCGACACCGCCAAGACCACCTCACCCCGGGCGACTGCCTCCTCCGCGAGGACCCTCACGCGCATGATTGCGTCCACCGTGGAGCGCCCCTGGCGGAAACCAAATTGGTTGTCCGCCAAATCCGGGCCCACCCTGGTCATGTGCTGGACGAGGCGGCTAGCGATGATTCGCTCGAAAATCTTGCACACCTCGTCCAGCAACACGATGGGCCTGTACGCAGATGGTGAGTCTGCGGGGCGCCAACCTAACCTAACCTAACCTAACCTAACCTAACCTAACCTAACCTAACCTAACCTTTTTTTTTTTTTTTTTTTTTTTTTTTTTTTGGTATCGGGTTGGAAAATCCTCATGGACATCCTCCGCCCGGGGGAGGCGCGGAGGGGACTGTCAGACTCTTACTGACTAAAAACCAACCCGTGTTCCTCATGTACCCGTGTGTCGGAGGGTCGGGTATCGCCTGAAGCATTCGTCGCAACCCCCCGACGGGTATTGGCCCGCCATAGTCGGGCGGGCCCCGTCACCCACTGCGGCCGTCACCCCGGCCGCAGGACTCCACTACGAGGCGCGCGCGGAACACGACGCCGCCGCCTCAAGGCCTGCTGCTGGTCGGACGGCAAGACGCCCCGAGTCTGCCGTCCACAGGCCGCGCCCTACGGTGGCCGAAAGTCTGCCACCCTACGACGCCCAGTGCGTCTGCTGCGGGAGGGGAGAGAGGAGGCAGCCTCTCTCTCCCTTTCCGCCACCTCCTTTGCGAGCATAACGGCCTCGCAGAAGGTGGCGACAGCTCTCCACCCTGACTTGCTCCCGACCATGATTGAAACAATGGCCGGAAGCGAGAGGTTTCCCGCAGCACCTTCGGCCGCGACCAAGTCACGGCGCTGCTCAGCCCAAGCTGGGCACTCCGCCAAAGTATGCAACGCCGTATCGTCGCGGCGATCACCACAATGGTGGCACTGGGACGTCGGCTCCCGGCCTAGTCGACACAGGTACTTCCCGAAACACCCATGTCCGGTAAGCACCTGCGTCAGCCGGAAGCTTAGGGCGCCGTGGCTCCTATTGAGCCACTCCTCAAGAACGGGCCTTACCGCCGCTACAGCGGCGTGCCCCGCCGTGGGTAGCGCTAAGCGCATCTTCCACTCCGCCACTAGGACCTGGCGGAGCTGTGCCCTGCGTGCCTCTACCTCTCGAGGCACGGGGCGCTCGCCCCTCTCGACCGCCTCCACACGCCACCAATAGAGCGACGTGAGGAGCCTTGCGTCGAGGTCCCAGGGCGAGGATCCGGCTAGGAGGCTCGCTGCCTCAAAGGAGATCGTACGGTATCCCCTTATGACCCTGACGGCCATCGCGCGTTGCGGCCTTCGCAGCGCGGCGACGTTACGGGCCGTCAGGGAGTCCGCCCACACTGGCGCGGCGTATAGCGCCATCGACCGTACGACCCCCATGTAGAGCCTCCGGCAGGAGGAGTTGGGCCCCCCCAGGTTGGGCAGCAGGCGCGAGAGCGCAGAAGCGGCGCCCATCAACCGGGGGGCGAGCCGTGTAAAGTGCGGCCCGAAATTCCACCGACTGTCGAGGACGAGTCCAAGGTACTTCATCGTCGACTCGACAGCGATGGAAACTCCTCCCACAATGATGCTGGACCCCGGAGGCGGCTTCGTCCTCGGCCCATGAAAACATAGGGCCTCAGACTTGTGCAATGCCACCTCTAAGCCCAGCCGCCGGATCCTACCCACGACGTGCGCGACACCAGCAGTCGCGCGTATGGCCGCCTGCCGGTACGACTTTCCACGCGCTGTGACAAGCGTATCGTCGGCGTAACAAATGACGCCGACGCCGTGGATAAGCGCACCGCGCAGAGCCCAGTCGTACCCCACGTTCCACAGGAGCGGCCCCAACACCGATCCCTGCGGAACGCCGCACGACGTCTCTCGCCGACACCACTCTTCTCGACCCGGGTACACCACAGATCTTTCCGACAAATAGGCCCCGACAATGCGTTGGAGGTAGCGCGGCACCCCGTGGTACCGGAGTGCCTCTCTGATGACACTCCAGGGCAAGGTGTTGAAGGCGTTGGCGATGTCGAGCGACACCGCCAAGACCACCTCACCCCGGGCGACTGCCTCCTCCGCGAGGACCCTCACGCGCATGATGGCATCCACCGTGGAGCGCCCCTGGCGGAAACCAAATTGGTTGTCCGCCAAATCCGGGCCCACCCTGGTCATGTGCTGGACGAGGCGGCTAGCGATGATTCGCTCGAAAATCTTGCACACCTCGTCCAGCAACACGATGGGCCTGTACGCAGATGGTGAGTCTGCGGGGCGCCCCTCCTTCTTGAGCAGGACCAGCTTTCCGGTCTTCCACCGGCTTGGAAACTGGCCCCGCTCCAAACATGCGCTCAAGAGTCCCGCTAGTCGGGGTCAGAGAGCCTCCATGGCCAGGACCCATGCACGGCCTGGAATGCCGTCGGGCCCTGGGGCGGTGTTCTTGATGCGAGCCACCGCCACTCTCAAATCTACCCGGGTCACTTCGGGCACGTCGTCGTCAATGTCGTCTTCCGCGTCGGGCACATTGCGAGGCGGAACCATAGCCGGTGGTGTGTGCTCCGGTCTCGTCGGAAACAACGCACACACCACCTCCTCCAGCAGCTGGGGCTGGAGACTCCGGGACAGTGGGGGAGCCCGCTGGCGTAACTTGCCCCGCACCATAAGGTAGGGGCGTCCCCACGGCTCTCGGTCCAGAGTCTCCAGCAGTTCATCGTTGGCCTGGGCCTTTGCCCGGACAATGGCCAGCTGGAGGGCGCTCTTCTCCTCTCTATAGCGATCGTACAGTTCCGCCTCTTCCTGTTCGGCCGCCGCTGTAAAGGGGCGGCGGCGTCTTCTCCTTCGGCACCTAGCGTACCGGCGTCGCTCCTGCACACAAGCGATGCGCAGCTGCGCGATCGACTGCGACCACCAGTACACTTGGCGCCTGGATGGTATCGGCCGGACTCGGGGCATGCCAGCGTCGCAAATGTGCGACATGCTCTCCCGGAACCACTCCGCCTCCTCGTCGATGTTATTGGGCCTGTCTGGAGAGTCCAGCCAGGCCTTGACGATTGAGGCATCCAGGAGAGCCTCCCTGTCCAGCCGCTTCAGTGCCCAACGCGGGCCGTCTCCAACGCCCACCGGGGCCGCTTGGACCGGCCCAACCGAGGTTTGGGCGGAGACGCTAAATCGAATATATCGATGATCAGACAGCGTCTCCACCCCATCCAGGACGTGCCAGTCCTGGACGGTGCGCGCGAGAGCGGGGCTAGCAAACGACAGGTCCACTATAGACCCGCCCCGCATCCGCACGCACGTCTGCACGGAACCCCGGTTCAGGAGAAGCAGGCCCTGCTCGACCGCCCACTCCTCCACTAACTCGCCCCGCGCGTCCGTAGCCGGGGAACCCCAAGCCCTAGACTGGGCGTTGAAGTCCCCTAGGACGATCACGGGACGAGGACGGCTACGACTGACGACCGTGCCCAACTCCAAAATAATATCCTCCATGTCGGCGAGAGAAAGGCTGGGGGCGAAATACACCCCCGCGACCATAACATTTCCCCAAACTGCCGCGACATAGCCCCTCCCTCGGGTGACGGCCTCGAAGGGAAGGGTGTCGGCGGCAGACCTCAAAAGCAGTGCCACCGAGCGGTTTGTGTCGCACACCCAGTCATCCCTGGGTGGCACGAAATACGGCTCGGCGACAACTGCCATATCGATCGACCACTGCGCCATGCTCTGGAGCAAGAGATCCTGAGCCCTGGCGCAGTGGTTTATGTTGGCTTGGAGGAGACGACGTAAGGCCATTATTGTGTGTCCATGGCCGTTGTCTCCTCCCCAGCCCTCGGCGGATGTTCTGCCGCAACCGGCGGGTGAACCGGCTGCGAGGAGCTGGTTGCCTTCTTTGTCTTATCCTTTACACTAGCCGGCGGATGACCCGGCTGTCTCCCATTGTTCCTCTTAGGCCTGGGCCTGGCGCAGGCCTTTGACCCGGTCCTATGGTCGGCTGGCTTGCCAGATGCCGCACAGATGACGCAGTGCGGCGTGGCAGTGCAAGTGCCAGCCTTGTGACCGGGCTGACCGCAGCGGAAGCACAATTGGCTGCGGTCTACCCCAGCGGTGCACCGTGCCCCCGCATGTCCCTCTTCCAGACAGCGGTAGCACCGATAGGGCTTGGGCGCCAGGAGCGTGACCTGCGCCGAGACCCATCCTACCAGAAGCCGTTTGTCTTTGATCTTCTTGGCCGCCGCTACGGGACAACTGACAAAAATTGTCCCGAGACCGGAGACACCCCGGCGTATCGTGCCCGCCTTGACCTGATCTGGCGGGCATCCTCCGGCATTGGAGACGGCAGCGGCGACCTCCTCTTGAGTGACGGAGTCGTCCAGGCCCGAAATGCGCAGATCTGCGCACTTGGTTGGCCTGGACACTCTAACGTCATCCGAGCCAAGAGACGCCCTAAGTTTATCGGCAAGGGCGTCTGCTTTGGGACCACTGGTGGTTCCCGATATCTCCAGAAGTCGTCCGCCGGTGGCAGTTGGTTTGCACCGGATGCCCGTTATGCCAAGATCACTCAGCGAAATCTCGGCTTTCGCCTTTGCCAGGATCTTGGCATATGTCAGACCCCGCTCCTCCGCCCCCGGCTGCAGGGTAAGAGCTACTGCTGTAGAGCGGGGGGTGCTGAGCCTCGCTGTCTTGCGTTTGGTCGCCGCTTGCTCCTTCTGGGCCTGTTTTTTGGCCTGCTGGCGCGCCTTTTTGGATTTTTTGGCTGCACCCGCAACCGTCCACTCCGCCTCAGGTCTAGTGGCGGGTTCACGCGTTACTGGCCTGACAGTTTGTGCAGGCGGATCAGCCGTAGCACCTGCCTTTTTGGCCAGTTTTGCCTCCTTTTTTAATGTCCTATTTGACTTAGACCCCGCAGTTTCCTTCTGCGAGGCGGAAGCCGCTTGTGCCGGTTGGGCGGCACGGGGCGTTGCGGTTTGGGCCGCATACGTCGGCGCCGGAGTGCTCCGTTGGTCTGCAGCTAGAGGGGGCCGTAAAATCCTCCCCTCTAGCACGGAGAAGCGCGCGTTGAAACTCGCCATCTCCTGTCGGATCAGGCGAGTCACCTCCGTTTCTTGTGACGGCAACTGCGGTTGCGCTTGCGAAGTTTCGTGCGGAAGGCCCACCTCCCGCCTGAGGTGCTCGCGGCGGAAGTTGGCCATCTCCGCCTTGAGCTCCTCGTGCTCCTTGCGGAGCTCCGCCATTTGCGCTGCGAGCCTTGCGTTTTGGGCCCGCAGCAGCGCCGTCTCTTCAGTTGTGGTGCGTCCTAAAAGCACCTGAGCGCTTTCCAAGATGGAAGCCGTGGCCTCTTTGAGTGCCTTCTGGCTGCAGCCGCTAAGGCCCTTCGAGACCTTGCCAACCCTTTTTATGGCTGCAACCGCGTCGGCCACTCTCTGGTTTAGTTCGGAGGCAGGTAGCTCCTCCGCCTCGACCTCCATGTCTGAGACGGCAGACGACGACTCTGACAGGCGGGTGACTCTCCCTTCCGTCACCCTTTTCGTCAGAGCCGCAATCTGCCGCTCGTCCTCCTTTAATTTTTCGGCGGCCGCTGCGGCCTTCATCGCTGCCGCAGCCTCGCGCCTGGATAGGCCGATACCGGCATATTTGCCGGTAGTAGCAGGCCTACCTCTCCCTGCTTTTTTAGCACCGACCTTGGGGGCCGGCACCGCTGTGTCACTCAGGGCCGAGTCCGACCCTGAGTCTACACCCTCTCTCGGCCGTTTGCGCAAACGTTTTGACTCCACGCTCACACCGCTCACCACACTCATCACGCTGGATGCACTGTCGGAGTCAGACAGCACGCCCATACGCTCAATAAGTACCAGAGGTACTTTTGAAACCACTACGTCATCATCAGTTTTCGGTTTTAAAAAGTTATCCATTTTTAGACCCACGAGTATGGGGGAAAAGAAGGTCCACCCAGGCAGTGCCCCCTGTACCTGTGTAAGCCTAGCGTAACCCGTCAGAGGGTCGGCTGGTACTCTGACGGGGGTCGCACTAGAGACTGAACTTCCCATCAGCCATGCATCCCCTCGCGGTGCGCCGCCGCTTGGGATTCGGGGTACTTTTTATAGAGGCATCCTCCCTCGCGGTCCGGGCGTTTAAGCCAGGACCCTCGGTCCGGTGAGAATGCGAGACATGACCACAAACTTCACAACCGGATTACGATATGCGACGGTGACCGTGAGAGGGACACTCCCACAGCCCGCCCGGCGGCGGGGTAAGCGCACACCGAGCCCGCCGAGACCTCCGGGACAGAACCGGAGGGTGGCCCAGAGATGGGCCCCACCTAAAATGAACGACAGATGGAGGCGGCCGCCACAAAAGACAACGACCGCCAAACCCCCTGCCCTCCCCGTCGGATATTTGCCGTCGGCCATTGAAGTTGCAAAATCGCAACTTCGATGACCCACGTTGCCCAGGGTGCACCACGTGGAGGTTCCCGACATAGCACCCCAACCTAACCTTTTTTTTTTTTTTTTTTTTTTTTCTCGCGGGGAAAATCCCTTTACGGACCATCCCACCCCCGAAGGGGCGAGGGTGTGTCGGACTCACCGGCGCCTTCCGAGCCCAGCGAAGATGTTGTGCCGCCCGTGGATGTGGACGGGCGGCCGCTGGGTCGGGTCCCTACCGTAAATCTACGCGCCGAAATACCGACTAAAAACCCCGCGTCGGCCACCATCGGTGCACTTCAGAGACGGCCCCGGGATACCGTTGATACAGAGCGCGCCGGGACCGCCTCTATGTGCACTGTCGCTGAAGCGACGCGACATGAGACGCGTGTTGCGTCACGTCTCGGGGGCCGCCAAGGTAGGGACGGCGGCCCCGCGTGGCCTCTCCGGCGCCGGGTTAGGTGACATCCCGGCGCCTCCTTCGTCTTCTGTGGCGACGAGCGGGATCGGTCTGCTCCCGATCCCGCTCGGCGCTCTCCTTCTGCGACATAACACATTCGCAAAAGGAGAGCATGGCTCGCCACGACCTCCTACTGCCGACCATGGCGGCGACCACGGCCGGCAGCGAAAGGTCGCTTCCCACGACCGCGATGAGAGCGCTGCGCTCCTCGTCCCAGGCTGGGCACTCCTCCAGCGTGTGCTGGGCCGTGTCCTCACGGCAGTTGCCACAATGGTGGCACACGGCGGACTCCTCCGCTCCGGCTACGCGACACAGGTACGCACCGAAGCAACCGTGCCCGGTGAGCACCTGCGTCAGCCGGTATGTCGGCGCACCGTGGCGCCTGTCCATCCACTGTCCGAGGACAGGTCGCACTGCCGCGACGGTCCTCACGCCAGCACTCGGGCTCTCCAGCCTGGAACGCCACTCCTCCACGGCGGTCCTGCGGAGGGAGGCCAGCATGGCCTCGACCTCTCTGGGGACCAGCCTCTGCCCACGCCCGGACGCCTCCTCTCGTCGGAAGAAAGCCGACGAGAGGGTCTTTGCGTCCAGCACCCAGGGCAGAGTTCCCGCCAATACGCAGGCCGCCTCATGCGAGACCGTGCGGTAGCCCCTGATAATCCGCTGCGCCACCATGCGCTGCGGACGATGCAGCAGGCGGACGCAGCGATCGCCCAGGGACTCGGCCCAAACGGGACACCCGTAGAGGGCCATGGACCGCACGACTCCAGCATACAAGTTTCGGCAAGGGATGCCAGGACCATCAGTGTTGGGCAGCAGGCGCCCCAGTGCGCCCGCCGCCCTCACCAGCTTCGGCGACAACTCCTCGAAGTGCGCACGGAAATCCCATCGACTGTCGAGGACGAGACCGAGGTATTTCATCCTCGACTCGACGGGAATCCGCACGCCCTCCACCGTGATGTGGGCCCCAGGCGGAGGCCCACACCGAGGACCGTGGAAACACACGGCCTCGGTCTTGTTGAGGGCCACCGTGAGGCCCAGTCGCCGAATCCTGCCCACCACCAGTCCGGTACCGAACGAGGCGAGCAGGGCGGACCTCTGGAATGTCCTGGCCGTCGCTGTCACCAACGTGTCGTCCGCGTAGCAGACGACAGCGACGCCCCGAAGGTTGGTACCACGGAGCACCCAGTCATAGCCGATGTTCCACAGGAGCGGGCCGAGAACCGACCCCTGCGGAACACCGCACGACACCGCTCTGCGATGCCACCCGTCGGCGCCCGGATACACCACGCACCTGTCAGACAAGTACGCGTGCACCAGACGCCGGAGATAGGGCGGCACCTCGTGGTACCGCAGTGCTTCTTCGATGCAGGCCCAGGGCATGGTGTTGAACGCGTTGGCGATGTCGAGAGACACCGCCACCACGACCCTACCCCGGGACACCGCACGCTCCGCTTGTGCCTTGACCCGCAGAATCGCGTGCACTGTCGACCGGCCCCGCCACCCCAACCTAACCTAACCTAACCTAACCTAACCTAACCTAACCTAACCTAACCTTTTTTTTTTTTTTTTTTTTTTTTTTCTCGCGGGGAAAATCCCTTTACGGACCATCCCACCCCTGAAGGGGCGAGGGTGTGTCGGACTCACCGGCGCCTTCCGAGCCCAGCGAAGATGTTGTGCCGCCCGTGGATGTGGACGGGTGGCCGCTGGGTCGGGTCCCTACCGTAAATCTACGCGCCGAAATACCGACTAAAAACCCCGCGTCGGCCACCATCGGTGCACTTCAGAGACGGCCCCGGGATACCGTTGATACAGAGCGCGCCGGGACCGCCTCTGTGCACTGCCGCTGAAGCGACGCGACATGAGACGCGTGTTGCGTCACGTCTCGGGGGCCGCCAAGGTAGGGACGGCGGCCCCGCGTGGCCTCTCCGGCGCCGGGTTAGGTGACATCCCGGCGCCTCCTTCGTCTTCTGTGGCGACGAGCGGGATCGGTCTGCTCCCGATCTCGCTCGGCGCTCTCCTTCTGCGACATGACACATTCGCAGAAGGAGAGCATGGCTCGCCACGACCTCTTACTGCCGACCATGGCGGCGACCACGGCCGGCAGCGAGAGGTCTCTTCCTACGACCGCGATGAGAGCGCTGCGCTCCTCGTCCCAGGCTGGGCACTCCTCCAGCGTGTGCTGGGCCGTGTCCTCACGGCAGTTGCCACAATGGTGGCACACGGCGGACTCCTCCGCTCCGGCTACGCGACACAGGTACGCACCGAAGCAACCGTGCCCGGTGAGCACCTGCGTCAGCCGGTATGTCGGCGCGCCGTGGCGCCTGTCCATCCACTGTCCGAGGACAGGTCGCACTGCCGCGACGGTCCTCACGCCAGCACTCGGGCTCTCCAGCCTGGAACGCCACTCCTCCACGGCGGTCCTGCGGAGGGAGGCCAACATGGCCTCGACCTCTCTGGGGACCAGCCTCTGCCCACGCCCGGACGCCTCCTCTCGTCGGAAGAAAGCCGACGAAAGGGTCTTTGCGTCCAGCACCCAGGGCAGAGTTCCCGCCAATACGCAGGCCGCCTCATGCGAGACCGTGCGGTAGCCCCTGATAATCCGCTGCGCCACCATGCGCTGCGGACGATGCAGCAGGCGGACGCAGCGATCACCCAGGGACTCGGCCCAAACGGGACACCCGTAGAGGGCCATGGACCGCACGACTCCAGCATACAAGTTTCGGCAAGGGATGCCAGGACCATCAGTGTTGGGCAGCAGGCGCCCCAGTGCGCCCGCCGCCCTCACCAGCTTCGGCGACAACTCCTCAAAGTGCGCACGGAAATCCCATCGACTGTCGAGGACGAGACCGAGGTATTTCATCCTCGACTCGACGGGAATCCGCACGCCCTCCATCGTGATGTGGGCCCCAGGCGGAGGCCCACACCGAGGACCGTGGAAACACACGGCCTCGGTCTTGTTGAGGGCCACCGTGAGGCCCAGTCGCCGAAAACCTAACCTAACCTTTTTTTTTTTTTTTTTTTTTTTTTTTTTTTTTTTTTTTTTTTGGTATCGGGTTGGAAAATCCTCATGGACATCCTCCGCCCGGGGGAGGCGCGGAGGGGACTGTCAGACTCTTACTGACTAAAAACCAACCCGTGTTCCTCATGTACCCGTGTGTCGGAGGGTCGGGTATCGCCTGAAGCATTCGTCGCAACCCCCCGATGGGTATTGGCCCGCCATAGTCGGGCGGGCCCCGTCACCCACTGCGGCCGTCACCCCGGCCGCAGGACTCCACTACGAGGCGCGCGCGGAACACGACGCCGCCGCCTCAAGGCCTGCTGCTGGTCGGACGGCAAGACGCCCCGAGTCTGCCGTCCGCAGGCCGCGCCCTACGGTGGCCGAAAATCTTTCACCCTACGACGCCCAGTGCGTCTGCTGCGGGAGGGGAGAGAGGAGGCAGCCTCTCTCTCCCTTTCCGCCACCTCCTTGGCGAGCATAACGGCCTCGCAGAAGGTGGCGACAGCTCTCCACCCTGACTTGCTCCCGACCATTGTAGCCACAACAGCCGGAAGCGAGAGGTTTCCCGCAGCACCTACGGCCGCGACCAGGTCACGGCGCTGCTCTGCCCAAGCTGGGCACTCCGCCAACGTATGCAACGCCGTATCGTCGCGGCGATCACCACAATGGTGGCACTGGGACGTCGGCTCCCGGCCTAGTCGACACAGGTACTTCCCGAAACACCCATGTCCGGTAAGCACCTGCGTCAGCCGGAAGCTTAGGGCGCCGTGGCTCCTGTTGAGCCACTCCTCAAGTATGGGCCTTACCGCCGCTACAGCGGCGTGCCCCGCCGTGGGTAGCGCTAGGCGCGTCTGCCACTCCGCCAATAAGACCTGGCGGAGCTGTGCCCTGCGTGCCTCTACCTCTCGAGGCACCAGGCGCTCGCCCCTCTCGACCGCCTCCACACGCCACCAATAGAGCGACGTGAGGAGCTTAGCGTCGAGGTCCCAGGGCGAGGATCCGGCTAGGAGGCTCGCTGCCTCAAAGGAGATCGTACGGTATCCCCTTATGACCCTGACGGCCATCGCGCGCTGCGGCCTTCGCAGCGCGGCGACGTTACGGGCCGTCAGGGAGTCCGCCCACACTGGCGCGGCGTATAACGCCATCGACCGTACGACCCCCATGTAGAGCCTCCGGCAGGAGGAGTTGGGCCCCCCCAGGTTGGGCATCAAGCGCGAGAGCGCTGAAGCGGCGCCCATCAACCGGGGGGCGAGCCGTGTAAAATGCGGCCCGAAGTTCCACCGACTGTCGAGGACGAGTCCAAGGTACTTCATCGTCGACTCGACAGCGATGGATACCCCTCCCACTATGATGCTGGACCCCGGAGGCGGCTTCGTCCTCGGCCCATGAAAACAGAGGGCCTCGGACTTGTGCAATGCCACCTCTAAGCCCAGCCGCCGGATCCTACCCACGACGTGCGCGACACCAGCAGTCGCGCGTATGGCCGCCTGCCGGTACGACTTTCCACGCGCTGTAACAAGCGTATCGTCGGCGTAACAAATGACGCCGACGCCGTGGATAAGCGCACCGCGCAGAGCCCAGTCGTACCCCACGTTCCACAGGAGCGGCCCCAACACCGATCCCTGCGGAACGCCGCACGACGTCTCTCGCCGACACCACTCCTCTCGACCCGGGTACACCACCGATCTATCCGACAAATAGGCCCCGACAATGCGTTGGAGGTAGCGCGGCACCCCGTGGTACCGGAGTGCCTCTCGGATGACATTCCAGGGCAAGGTGTTGAAGGCGTTGGCGATGTCGAGCGACACCGCCAAGACCACCTCACCCCGGGTGACTGCCTCCTCCGCAAGGACCCTCACGCGCATGATTGCGTCCACCGTGGAGCGCCCCTGGCGGAAACCAAATTGGTTGTCCGCCAAATCCGGACCCACCCTTGTCATGTGCTGGACGAGGCGACTGGCGATGATCCGCTCGAAGATCTTACACACCTCGTCCAGCAACACGATGGGCCTGTACGCAGATGGTGAGTCTGTGGGGCGCCCCTCCTTCTTGAGCAGGACCAGCTTTCCGGTCTTCCACCGGCTTGGAAACTGGCCCCGCTCCAAACATGCGCTCAAGAGCCCCGCTAGTCGGGGCCAGAGAGCCTCCATGGCCAGGACCCATGCACGGCCTGGAATGCCGTCGGGCCCTGGGGCGGTGTTCCTGATGCGAGCCACCGCCACTCTCAAATCTACCCGGGTCACTTCGGGCACGTCGTCGTCAATGTCGTCTTCCGCGTCGGGCACATTGCGAGGCGGAACCATAGCCGGTGGTGTGTGCTCCGGTCTCGTCGGAAACAACGCACACACCACCTCCTCCAGCAGCTGCGGCTGGAGACTCCGGGACAGTGGGGGAGCCCGTTGGCGCAACTTGCCCCGCACCATAAGGTAGGGGCGTCCCCACGGCTCTCGGTCCAGAGTCTCCAGCAGCTCCTCGTGCACCGTGCTCCCGCATGTCCTTCTTCTAGACATCGGTAGCACCGATAGGGCTTGGGCGCCAGTAGCGTGACCTGCGCCGAGACCCATCCCACCAGAAGCCGTTTGTCTTTTATCTTATTGGCCGCCGCTACGGGACAACTGACAAAGATTGTCCCGAGACCAGAGACACCCCGGCGTATCGTGCCCGCCTTTATTTGGTCCGGCGGGCAACCTCCGGCCTCGGAGACGGCAGCGGCGACCTCCTCCTGAGTGACGGAGTCGTCCAGGCCCGAAATGCGCAGATCTGCGCACTTGGTTGGCCTGGACACTCTAACGTCATCCGAGCCTAAAGACGCCCTAAGTTTATCGGCAAGGGCGTCTGCCTTGGGACCACTGGTGGTTCCCGATATCTCCAATAGGCGACCACCGGTGGCAGTTGGTTTGCACCGGATGCCCGTTATGCCGAGATCACTAAGAGAGATCTCGGCTTTCGCCTTTGCGAGAATCCGGGCATATGTCAGGCCCCGCTCCTCCGCCCCCGGCTGCAGGGTGAGCACCACTGCTGTAGAGCGGGGGGTACTGAGCCTCGCGGTCTGGCGCTTGGCCGCCGCTTGCTCTTTCTGGACCTTCTTTTTGGCCAGCTGGCGCGCCTTTTTGGACTTTTTAGCGGCGCCCGCAACAGTCCACTCCGTCTCAGGTCTAGTGACAGGTTCGCCCGTTACTGGCCTAGTTGTTTGTGCTGGCGGAGCAGCCGAAGCACCTGTCGTTTTGGCCAATTTGGTCTTCTTTTTTAACTGCCTATTTGGTTTAGGCCCCGCAGTTTCCTTTTGCGGGGCGGCAGTTGTAACAGTCTTCTTTTTCGTGGCAGCAGCCGCTTGTGCCGGTTGGGCGGCACGGGGCGCTGCAGTTTGGGCCGCGTATGTCGGCGCCGGTGTGCTGCGTTGGTCTGCAGCTAGAGGGGGACGAAGGATCCTCCCCTCAAGCACCGAGAAGCGCGCGTTGAAGCTCGCCATCTCCTGCCGGATCAGGCGAGTCACCTCCGTCTCCTGTGCCGGCAGCTGCTGTTGCGGTTGCGGCGTTGTCGGCGGAAGGCCCACCTCCCGCCTGAGGTGCTCGCGGCGGAAGTTGGCCATCTCCGCCTTGAGCTCCTCGTGCTCCTTGCGGAGCTCCGCCATTTGCGCCGCGAGCTTTGTGTTCTGGGCCCGCAGCAGTGCCGTCTCTTCGTTAGTGGTGCGGGTCAGAAGCACCTGCGCACTTTCGAGGATGGAGGTCGTGGCCTCCTTCTCTGCCCACGCCCGGACGCCTCCTCTCGTCGGAAGAAAAAAATAATTTTCTGGGTGCGTTCATCGGCTGATGTTAACATTTTATTTATTTCGCACGCCAGCGGGTGGAGGGAATCTCCCTTTCCAATGCTTTGAAGGGCCGACATGGAATCGCTAAAGATGCTACACTCAGGAAGCCCACTCGGGACAGCCTCTTGTACAGCACTTTTAGGGCAAGAAGTTCCGCTTGGTAAACGGAGCAGTACGGTTCCAACTTCAGCTTTTTGGTACTTGTCTCGGCGGCGCCATTCCATATGGATAGCGCCGCACCGACTTTCCCACTGATTTTGCTGCCATCGGTGAAGATACTGAGACCTTCACCGACGTGTTGGCCTAGTTCCGCCCCGTTCTCCAGACATTAGAATCTTCCGCTCCTCTGTTTCGCCGGATGCTCCAAGCTGACGAAGAACACAGGCCTCTCGACCTCCCGACGCCCTGCTACCTCACCTACCTACATTGCTTGTTTTGGGGGAACCCTTGAATGTTTGGCAACTTTTTTGTGAAGAAGAAATTGTAAATGTTCTCATAGCTATGTGAGTGTTCTCTATATGATTTAATCCTATAAATATTGAAGATCACTTTTTTTTTTTCATGAATAATAAGTTATTTTTGACTATAAGAAACAATACTGATTAGTTTTTTTTTAACAAATTAATTGATATAGATAATGAGTATCCAAAATTTCATGACCACTTTTACTAATTTTATATTACTCATTCACGTCTACTAAGTAGAACTGACCAGAGTATAAACAAAATTCACAACCTTACTTTTTTTTTTTGGTAACAACTTGACGTGAAATACCGCATAAATTATTGGAGCAAGAGTTTCTCAGACAGAAAATTTGAGATATAATAATATTTTGGTTGAGTGTCTTGAAAGTAAATCAGTTTTTCCTCCTCGCTTCACTGAAACGGTAATAAGAAGTGGAACCAATGCCATCCATAGTTCGTCATAATTTGGTGCCAAATAGATAAGAAGATTAATAGACTTAAGATAAGAGAAATTGTTAAGTAATAACAAAGCAGAAAGATAAATAAAACCCCTTGTCCTGGATAGGGGGTGACATGGTGAGGCAGGGAGTCCGCATTAAAAAAAAAAAAACCTCCAAAGCTATCCCAAAAATAAAAAACAAAAACAAAAACAAAAACAAAAACAAAAACAAAAACAAAAACAAAAACAAAAACAAAAACAAAAACAAAAACAAAAACAAAAACAAAAACAAAAACAAAAACAAAAACAAAAACAAAAACAAAAACAAAAACAAAAACAAAAACAAAAACAAAAACAAAAACAAAAACAAAAACAAAAACAAAAACAAAAACAAAAACAAAAACAAAAACAAAAACAAAAACAAAAACAAAAACAAAAACAAAAACAAAAACAAAAACAAAAACAAAAACAAAAACAAAAACAAAAACAAAAACAAAAACAAAAACAAAAACAAAAACAAAAACAAAAACAAAAACAAAAACAAAAACAAAAACAAAAACAAAAACAAAAACAAAAACAAAAACAAAAACAAAAACAAAAACAAAAACAAAAACAAAAACAAAAACAAAAACAAAAACAAAAACAAAAACAAAAACAAAAACA
The DNA here is from genome assembly GCA_905220455.2 of Deilephila porcellus. Lineage (NCBI taxonomy): Eukaryota > Metazoa > Arthropoda > Insecta > Lepidoptera > Sphingidae > Deilephila > Deilephila porcellus. The sequence goes on along the minus strand of LR999973.1, from coordinate 16,725,213 downwards.
AAAACAAAAACAAAAACAAAAACAAAAACAAAAACAAAAACAAAAACAAAAACAAAAACAAAAACAAAAACAAAAACAAAAACAAAAACAAAAACAAAAACAAAAACAAAAACAAAAACAAAAACAAAAACAAAAACAAAAACAAAAACAAAAACAAAAACAAAAACAAAAACATAAACAAAAACATAAACAAAAACAAAAACAAAAACAAAAACAAAAACAAAAACAAAAACAAAAACAAAAACAAAAACAAAAACAAAAACAAAAACAAAAACAAAAACAAAAACAAAAACAAAAACAAAAACAAAAACAAAAACAAAAACACGTATACCGTATATTATTGAAATAATTAAAATGGTACTAGACGGGACGGGACTTGTGATATGCTATTTTAAATTGAGGACTATTTTGTTGTTATTAAGTCAATTAGAATTTAGGAGAGTCACGTACTGCTGATCTCCTATAAGGAACCCCAAAGTAAACTCGTGTTCTATTATAACTAATTTATTTCATTTAATACTTAGGTACATTCTCTAACACAACATGTCCGCGTTACAAGTGTTATGTTATTTTAAATTGAGAATTACTATTAATATATTTGAGGACTATTTAGTTGTTATTAATTTAATTAGAATAATAATAGTATTTCAATAATGTTTAAATTAAATCAGTTGACCATTTGTCATGATTTTTTAAATTAAAGAAAGTCAATTGACTGGGAAATTAGGAAAAATAGAATTATTGGAAAAAAGTATGTGTTAGATTTTGACATCTTGTCTTGTGTAATTTTTATTGAGTTGGATTAATTTTTAGTTTATTGATTGTACGAAGTAAAAGTGTGATCAGAGAGTCTGTGACTTTACTTTTAGGTTCCTTTCTTCTGAACTGCCTTACACAAGGATATCAGTACGCCACTGGTTAGCGACGGCGACGCCACGCCGGGCGAGACATGCTGTGTGCGCATTTTAGGAAAGCGTATAATGCGCCTATAAGAATAATATTAACGCACTAATATTTTTTCTAGAAAGCTAATAGACCATTTGTCACGATTCTATAAATTGAAGGAAGTTAATTAAATAGTAATAACTTCTTTGGCATAACAGCTCATGCCTATAAAGTTAGGCATTCTTTTTGTTACGATGTCATACAGATAAATACCGTACTTCATAGATGGGTACCGCCCCCTTAGAGATGTGCCACGCATAACGAATAACCGCAGACTATCAATAATCGGTTTTGAAATGAAAACAATACATAAAAATAAAAATAATTTGTTTCTTAATTGCCGAAATATGTTCCATTAACAGTACTGATTACATGATAAAATATGTGCATTGAATAAAAGTTACCCAGTCATATTTTTTGGTGTTATACTAGAAAATGGATATAAAAAATAGTTTATTTTGACTCCACGATTGTAGAAATAATATTTCTGGTCCGGTTAATAATAAATTAAGAATAAAATAAATAAAGAAGTTTAAAGAAATTATTTTATAAAATCCATACCTTAATCACGCGATTATCGATTACAAGTTCCAAAAAATAATAATCGAATAGATTCATTAACGATTATACACAACCCTCATCCCTACTGCGAGCTGTCAAAATCAAAAATATTTGAAAACCGGATGGTACAGAAACGTGACGCCATATTGGTGTAACGGACTTCCGTTGCATTGTCGTACAGTTACCACTTAGTCGCACCTAAAGAAGTTTTACTTCAATAAGAAAAAAATATTTGATAAAGGGAAGTGATATAATTTCACATATTATTGTCTTGTATAATTTTTATTTAAGTTTGGTAAATTTTGGTTGCTTTTGTGTTACGATTACGTGGTGAACAGATGTATGAAATAAAAGTGTGATTAGAGAATCTGTGGCTTTACTTTTAGGTTCCTTACTTCTGAACTTCCTTACACTTATTTACTGATTTCAGAAGTGTTCTTTGAATTTTGAAAACCCCTAGTAAGTCTAAGAGGTCGATGATCTCTGTTTACGTTTTTGACTATTTCTATGTTCGATGATAAACAGAAGTCGATTTCGTTTTCAGTGTACCCGTCAAGACAAACTAAGTCCAACGTTGTTGTGGTATTTTGGATAAAAATGTAATGCTTACACTTAAATTTGGTCCAAATGCAAACTCTATTAGTCGTTGACCGCGTTCATTTCCGACCACCAGTACGTGTGCTCCCAATATACATATGTATTTGTTTTTTTTTTTTTAACTGGCACGGCAAAGTGACTGCATTGCACCTGATGGTAAGTGCTAATGCCGTCCAGGTAGAGTATCGAATGGTATCAGACGGTAGTCTCATATCATTTGATACAATCATGCCGGCCCGCTGAGATGCCTCTTCACGCTACGGCGGAAGGACCCAGGATTATAGGAAGGAGGGAACACGTGCGATGGCAAACCGTTCCACAGCTTGACTGTACGGCAGAAAAAAGAATCAGAGAACCTTTTGGTTCGCGCCGAGATGGATTGAACAGTCAAGCTATGGCTCCGCAAGCCAGCACGCTTGGTTCTGTTAAGGAAGGGAGAGGAGGGGATTAAATTGAACAATTCCTCAGAGCATTCGCCATGATACAGACGGTAGAACACGCTTAGAGAGGCGACATCCCTCCGGAACTGTAGCGACTCTAAGTTGCCCGTAATGTCTGCATCATTCACAATGCGGATGGCCCGCCGCTGCAATCCATCCAAGGCATCGAGCAAGTACTGGGCGGATCCATCCCAGAGGTGCGAACAGTATTCCATACCCGGCCGAACCTGCGCTTTATATAAGCGGTAGAGTTGACCGGGCGCGAGAAACCGACGCACCTTGTTCAGGACCCCAACCCTGCGGGAAGTGGCAGATATTAAGCCCTCGATGTGATTCCTTGGATTAAGATCACAACGGATATCCACACCAAGGATACTCAGGTCATTCCGCACTGAGAGGGGAATACCCTGAAGAATGGGGAGGGGAGAGAACGGGGATTTTTTGCACGTGAACGCACACACCTGGGTTTTCCTGGCATTGAACTCAACCATATTCCTGGAGCCCCATGTAGAAATGAGATCCAAGGACCGATTGAGCTCAATGACAAGATCCTCGCGCCCACTCACAGTGTCGACCCGGCAACCTGGGGACCTATGGCAGTATCGCCCATGAACCGTGCTGTCATCTGCATAGCAATGAATGTTACCAAGTGACAACATATCATTGATATGCAGAATAAACAGGGTGGGCGACAGCACCGAGCCCTGCGGAACTCCGGCATTTACCGACATGAGCGCCGAAGCGTGTCCGTCAACGACGACACGCATTCTACGCCCATGCAGAAAGCCAGAAATCCACGAACACAAGTTGTCGGGCAGACCGTATGCCGGAAGCTTGGATAGGAGACCACGGTGCCAGACCCCATCAAACGCCTTGGCTATGTCGAGGCTCACAGCAAGAGCCTCGCCACGCCGGTCTATCGCCTCACCCCAGCGATGCAGGACAAACGCCAGAAGATCACCCGTTGATCGGTTGTGACGGAATCCGTACTGTCTGTCACTGATCAACGAGTGATCCTCCAGGTAGCCGACCAATTGAGCGTTTATGATCCGCTCCATGACCTTACACATCACTGAGGTGATAGCGATAGGGCGATAATTGGTAGGGTCTGACCGATCACCCTTTTTGGGGATCGGTTGCACATTGGCCTCCCTCCAAGATTCCGGCACAACACCTGTGCGGTAGGACACTCGGTAGAGGCGTGTCAGTGCAGGAGACAACTCCGCTGCGCAACTCCTTAAAACCACCGCCGGTATTCCATCCGGACCACTGGCTTTCCGCACATCGAGAGACCGTAGCTCACGCCGCACATCACACTGCCTGATGCGAATATCCGCCATTGAGGATCCGCAATCAGGCAGCACCGGCGGGGGCCGGGAACCACAGTCCTCGAGGCGGGAATTAGCCGCAAAGAGATTTGCCAGTAAGGCGGCTTTCTCTTGCGGCTTGTGGGCCAGTGAACCTTCCGGGTACCTCAGCGGTGGCAGCGCTGAACGGCAGAAGTTAGATTGGATGGCCCTGGCCAAACTCCAATAAGCACGACTGCTAGTTGGGTGATTGGCCAACGCACGCCCAATCCTGCAGACGCGCTGGGCATCCGCTCTAACGTAGGCCTTCTTGCAGGCCTTGGCGGCTCGATTATAGGCTTCCTTGAGGGAACTGATATTAGGATGCTTCTTAGCGCGACCCCTGATCCAAGCGCGATACGCCGCCTGTTTGTCACCAACAGCATCGGCGCATGCGCGATTGAACCAGGAGCGTCCACGGCCCTTACTGGCGATCTCAGAGGAAGGAATGTAATATTCTATTCCTAGTCTGATTTCGTCAGCAATAGCGTTGGCACTCGCAGAAGGATCTTTTCCCTCAAAGCAGCGCTGCCGCCAAGGGATAGATGCGAAATATTCCCGCATGTCATCCCAATCCGCCGACGAGTAATGCCAGACCCTTCGCTTAACCTGCACGGGACGTGGAGAAGCAGCGAACGGTACAGACGACCGAACCAGGCAGTGATCGGAAGTGCCCAAAGGAGCACTAACAGTCACACTATACCCGGCCGAGTGACTCGCCAGCAGAAGGTCCAGCAGAGAAGACGCATGAATAGGCACATCCGGGATCCTGGTGGGCTGGTTCACCAGTTGTGACAAGTCATGTGTCAGAGCGAATGCATGGGCAGCTCTACCAGCATGATCGGTCCTGGAGGAGCCCAACCACAACTCATGATGTGCATTAAAATCCCCCAAGACCACCATTTCCGCTGACGGGAACTGCACCTGCGCGTCATCTGCCGCCTGGCTAAGGTACCTGAACAGCCGAGTCGTCTCATCGTCCCCGTTGTGTGACCTGTAGAGGCACACGTAGATTCGGCTCAGAGAACCAAGATCCACGTGCACCCACAGTGCGGAGAAGGAGGGGTCCTCCATGCAGCGCAGACGGCGACAGCAGACGTCCGACCGAACATACAAGCATACCCCGGCTTTTGGCTTGAGGTTTCCTTCAAGCGAATAACCGGGGTACATCAGGTAAGAATTGTCGGCCGGACAACGAATCTGAGTCTCCGTCAAGAAGAGCAAAGCAGGCCGGGCCGTCTCAAGATAGTGGTGGACGGCATTAATGTTTGTATGGAGTCCGCGGATGTTGGCGAACTCCATAGTGAACGCGGTGGTGGGGTAATACACCGCTGAAGGACCTGCTTTCTTTTATGCACTGTCATGAAGGTAAGGGTTGGGTTCGTTGAAGAGGCATCGAGGAGCCTGTATCAGGGCACTAAGAAGGCCGAACGGGTACAGGGACAAGGGAGTTGGCAGGAGGAGAATTGATCCGCCGGACGGAAGGGCCCCCGTACCCTCCCGGGATGGGCCGCCGGGACCCCACATCCGGTCACCAACCGGCACGACGGACCCACCCAAGATTATGCGCGGCATGGTGAGGCAGCCTCTCGTAGTGGTTAGCTACGATTGGGCCCCTGTACTGTACCGCGGGCGGCCAGCGGACAACCGTTTCTACGGGTCTCCCTGGCCGGCGGGTCAACACTCCTCCCACCGACAGCGTACCGCAAATACCCACACGGCACAACCTCATGCCCAGATACAGGCCCCTCGGGAACCTTAAGATGTTCTCGAACCTTAAGATGTTCTCATGTGCAAAGATGTATCTCTAATGATGTAAGAGTATTACGGTTTAAACATTAAGGCGGCGACCATGATGTACCAACAAAACAACCGCAAAATCGACAAAATAATTTTATTTGATTCATCGAAAATATTCAAAAATACAGACATAATTAGAGACGGATCACATTTCAAAAGGGCGACGCTCGCACTACTCTGAACAAAAAGCCACGCCGCGGGACGAGCGGCGCGGACGTCCACTACGAAAATTATTGTCGATGGAGCGGCACCGACGAGGGCGGGCGGGACTAAGGGACGTGCGGCTCGTCATCACGCGCCTCGCGGCGGGTGCGGTAGCGCGGCGCCGCGCGAGGCGCCAGGCCCGCCACCAGCGCCAGCGGCTCCGTGCTCGCCGCTGCCGCCGCCAGCGCATCGCCGCGCTCCAGCGACCACTGCCGCCGCAGCCCGCGCGCGCCGCCCGGCATCCACCTGCCGCACCACAACACAGTACACTGTGTGCCGACAACCACACTGAGTAGCGATATTGAACACGGTAGAGGTAGCCTGTAGCGGTTACCTGTACCGCGCGTAAGCCGCGCTGTGGTCGACGCTAGAACCGTGCGCCAGCCCACGGAATTGCAGGTCCGTTGCGGCCGGAGGACTCACGCCACTCGTCGCCTCGGGGGTCTTGGCCAACGGCGCACCCTCCGTAGCTGATTACGATATTAAACTATTACAACTTATGTCAATAATTAACGGAATGTATAACACGCTAAACTGAAACTTTGATAATTTCAGTCTCATTCTCGGTAAGTAAATAAACGAGATCGCTCACAACAACCGTTCTGTAGTGCGGAGGCGTCGTGGGCGGTGGAATGACTCGGCGTCGATACAGTCCGAGACGGGGGTCTAGACTCATCAGCTTCACATTCCGCCTCCGCTAAAATCTCCTCCTCAGATCTGTCAAATAGAGAGTGAGTTTTGTTCACCTCAAAAATACTTTAGAGACGCGTTAGCGTGAGACTCACTCGAGCGGCGGCGGGGTAGGCAGCGAGCGGTCGAAGCCTTCTTTTCCCAGTAGCCAGTAGGTGTGCATGGCGCCTTTGCCTTTTATTTGCGTAAGGCCTCGTGATCTCAGCCGGTACCCGCCCGCGGCCAGCAGCCGGTCGGCCGTCGTCGCCGACACTTGGATGCGCCACGCCGCGCCTGCAACGCGAGCGAAGAGTGTCGTGTGCGTGCGGAGCTAGGTGCGGCGGGTCCGGGGCGCGCGGCTCACCGGTGGACTCCATGCGCGAGGCGGTGTTGACGGTGTCGCCGAAGAGGCAGTAGCGCGGCATGGTGAGGCCAACGACGCCGGCGCAGCAGGGCCCGGTGTGCAGGCCGATGCGTAAATGCAGCGGCGTGTCGGGCAGGTGGCGGACGCGGAAGCGGCCGGCCAGGTGCAGCAGGTGCAGTGCCATTGTGGCGACACTCTCAGCGTGGTCGCACGTGCGCGCGGGCAGTCCGCCCACCACCATGTACGCGTCGCCGATGGTCTCCACCTTGTAGACGCTGTACTGCTCGATGGCGGCGTCGAAGGTGGTGTAAAGATCGTTGAGCAGGTCCACAACCTGCACGGGCGTGCTGCGTGCCGCCAGCGCCGTGAAGCCCACGATGTCGCTGAAGTAGATGGATACCTCCTCGAACTCCTCGGGCTCCACGCGCGAGCCCAGCATCAGCCGCTCCGCCACGGACCTGGTAAGTGCAAAGTGTGCAGTGCGCTGCCCCACGTTCAATGCCTTCACGGGCGCAGCGACTCGCATCAGGAAAATAGCTAATGACGTTCACAGTGCAAATTTAACTCATATGAAAATAATAAAATTCAATTCCCTTATAATATATTTTATACAAAATTTCAACGAAATAACAAAAGCCATCGATATCAATGTTACGAATATAAGTCAATGCGAAAAAGTTCGAAATTCCGCTCCCAACGTAAGAGGATCGGGTGTAAAAGTAACGGGAAAAATATTATTTTGCCTAACATGACCGCTTTTCTTTGGTTTGCCGTATGACATTACTTCCCAGAACTTGATGCTTATTAGCAACATTATCGAATGGTGTAATGTGTTTTTTTTTTCAATATCGTCTGGTTCGATTCCTAGTTAGGGATATTGATTTATCAAAAATGTAAGTATGCAGTTTTAGTTTTCAACAAAATCGGGCTCGTAACTCCTTTTAGCATTTTTCGATATTCCTCATAGTTTCGGATATGGCCTTCCACGTTCATTTGAAAAATTCGCTCTGTATAATATTAATATCGCGAAGGAAAGCCTCCTTTGATTAGTACTCGAGTTCCCTTAATTTCGATTGGAGACGTACCTCGGGAGCATTCTATTCAGCAGCTGTTCTGTTTTTTTCTTTTCCATGTCGAGTTGTTCGGTTCTCTCCTTAATTAATTCTTCTAAATTATTACTATATTTCTCGAGCATTTCGAACATAGAATCTACTATATTAATTTTCCTGCAACAAAAATCGACGGGTGAATATGGCGGACAGAGGACAGTTGAACATACGAATATGTTCTGTGGTGCACCCAACATGGCAGCGGTGTGACGCGGTGCATGTGCGCAATAGCAGTCAAGCACAGTAAACACAAATAATATGGGAGCGAGGCTCATGCGTCGCGGATAGAGTGTGCATAGTGAGTGTAGAGCGGGCGGTACCGGCCGCGGTGCATGTGGCGGAACACGTCGTGCAGTCGGTTAAAGTCCGGGCGTAGGTCGGGCGCCTCGCTCCAGCACTGTCGCATCACGCTCACCGCCTCGGGCGGTGCCGCGCCCATCGACACCGAGGGTCTGATCAACGGCGGCGGCCGACACACTTTCTCCACTATCTCTGCAACACACGAGGGGACGGCCACAGTGAGTGCGGTCGGCGGGAGAAGCGGTGCTTCTAGCGGTGGTGGCCGAGCGGGTGCTCACCATCGGGCGTGAGCGCCAGCATGCAGTAGGGCTCGCCGCGCACGATCACCTCCTGCATGATGATGGCAAAGGAGAACACGTCGCCAGGCTGCGTGGCGCCGCACGGACCGCCCGCGCGCGCTTCCCGCAGCAGCTCCGGCGCCGTCCACAGCAGCTCTGAAATAGACACTCGTGCGTCGTCGACTTCGCGAGTCTTATATATGTATAACATTTTGATATCGAATCGGTCTGCCTTACAATAATTTACGTAACTCTTTTACACATATGTCGTTCTGTCTAGCAGAAAGGAAAGGCACCGAGCGGGAGATCGACTAAGGAAAGCAGAAAGTCGAGTGGCAGGTGTGATATGAAAGTGAGCGCACCCCTCGCGGTGGGTTCCGGGTGCGGCAGCGCCTGCGCGCGGTAGAAGGCAGGCAGACCGTAGTCAGAGACGCGCAGCACCCAGCGCGAGTCCACAACGCAGCTGCGCGATGACAGGCGGCCGTGCACGCGCAGCGGTGACGCGTGCAGGTAGCGCATGCCCTTCACCAGGTCGGTGAGCAGTGACAGGCGGAAGGTCCAGTCCAGCTTGATGTCGTCGGCCGTGAGCACGTCCTCGAGCGAGCCGCGCCAACAGTGGTCGAACACCAGCGCCGGCCGGCTCTCGCACAGGCAGCCTGCACACGCAAGCACACCCCCGCATCACTCTACACTCTGCGACCCACATCGCCCACGCTACACTTCCTACCCACACTACGCAGCACACAATAAATGTAGCTGCGTAAGCAATAAAAAATCAATCGAACATTATTACATTTTTTTTAAATCGATCCAATAGTATCAGAACCTATTCAATACAAATAAATAATCAACTCTTTGTCTTCTTTTATAATCCTTACTAATATTATAAATGCGAAAGTAACTCTGTATGTATCTGTATTCTAACTTTTTTTGAGGTCGATGCCAGCCTGTATCTTTGGAACCAGCTGTGCCCCGCGGTTTTACCCGCGTAGTAAGTGGCGTGATGTTATATTAAGGCTTATAGTCGTACAACTGGTACTGAGCTCACAAAAATATTTGGCATATTTAGGGCCAATTGCACAAACTAACTTTATCCATAACTTTGACTTTAACAATGTCATCGTCATACATATGTGACTTAGTTTGTGCAACTGAGCCTTAGTATTTTAAAAGCTTAATTTACTTGTTAATGTTTAATAACGAGTGCACCTATGAAAGGGTTGATGTTTTCGTGGCGCAGGCCCTGCATAATGAGCAGCACGTCGATCGCCTTGCGCTTGAGCTCCAGCGAGCTGGCGGCCGGCAGGCACTTGAGGTGCACCGCGTCGCCCTGCAATAGAGCGCCATGAGTGGAGTGCGCGGGCCAGGGGCGGGCACGCAGCGTCACCGCTGGCCTCCGCCGCCGTTACCTTGTAGCGAGTGCGGCGATCGGTGATCACGCGGTTCACACTGCAAGTGGAGGAGGGCACAGAGGGCGCGCGCGGCGACACCGCCGGCCGCTTCAGCAGGTCGGGCCGCTCCAGCTCCGGCCCGCCGAATTCGTGCAACTGCTGTAGCCAACACGATAGCATCGTCTCCATTCCCTCTCCCACGCGGCGCCTCTCGTCCACCGGGAAGGAGAAGTCAGCCGGCGCGAGCACGGCGTCACCGCGCCGCCTGCGTCTCCGGCGCCGCGTCATAGCCAGCCGCGCCGCGAGCGCCACGCCGGATGCCAGGGCAGCCGCACCCGCCGCCGCCAGCATCGTGGCGATGGCGCCCGCGAATGCGTTGTCGTCGTAGCGTGCGTCGCGAGTGGAATTCCAGCGCTGGAGAGCGTCGTCACTTTTGGCCAGCTCCACGGACGCCACCCAGTCGGCATCATCGGCGAGCGTCCTCGCCGACGTGACTGCGAGCGTCGCGACGCGGTTCCACGCTCCGTTGACGGCGCTCCGCCCGTACAGTGGGTAGGAGAGGCGCACGACTTGCAAGCGCCCACGCTCCGCATCGGCGGCGTGGGCGAGCGCGTCGAGCGCGGTGGCGTAGAGATCGGTGGGTTGCGGGCGCGCGGCGGCGGCTCCCAGCTCTGCGTCGCACAGCACCAGCAAGCGGGCGGGCAGCGCGCGCCCCAGCCGCGCCACTGTGCTGTCCAGGTGCGCCGTGAGAGCCGGCGCCGACTCATCAGTCGCGGCTCTGCCATCAACGTGGAGAGCGAGGACGTCTGCGCGACTGCGATTGTCGATTATATTTAATCGCTCGGCTTTCATTCCTGCCACCGTAGTTTGATAGGTACGTTTGTCTTTTACCACGTTATCTGGGGACCCGAGGGGTGCACGCGTCACTAAAGATCCCGTAGAACTCGTCCTTAATTCTTCGGGATTATGAGGCGGCAAAGGAACTTGATTCTTAACACTATTTTCACTATACAAATGTACAGCAGGGCCTCCACGTTTCACTGAAGACATCTTTGTGGTCGCGTTCGAGACGGCTTTAGTGTCGGAGTCGCCGGATGCCGGACCTCCCGGAGGTGCGCGGTGATGCTGCGGCAAGTCCTCGATGCTCAACAACAGCACCGCGTCGGCGTCACTGAGAGAGTGTCTCGCCTCTTGAGCAGCGTCAGCGACAGTGGAGGTGCATATGATCACAACTGAAATATCAACACAATGAGTTATAAGACTCCCGAATTTCACGAGTTCACGTGCAGTGGAAGCGCCGTCTCACCGTGCGGGCGGCGCTGCAGCTCCGATGCCGCGGGTACGGCCCGCCGGACCGTGGCGCCCGCGGCCACCAGCGCGCGCCCCGCCTCGTGCAGCGCCGCTGCGCACTCCACGGCGGCGGCGGGCGCGGGCGGTAGCAACACGCGTGACCAGCGCAGCCGCCCCGCCAGCTCGGCCACGGCGGCGGCGCGCGCCGTGGACCGCGTGCACTCCTGCGGCACCGGCCGGCGCAGCACGCGCGCCGCCGCCGAAATCGCATCGCACACGCTCGCTCCCGGCCAGCCCACGCACTCCACCAGCCCGCCGCCGCCGAGCGCCGACAGAGCCGCCCTCGCCACCGACTCCCGCCAGCCGACGCCGCACGTGTCTGTCCGCAACAAAACGACTGATGCCACTGATGACTAGGACCACGAGAGGAGCTGAGGAGTGATTATCGAAAACGCGGCTCACCTTCGTACGGCAGGAGGCGCGCGGAGAGCGGCACGCGGGCGTCACGGAGCGCGTTGGCGTGGCGGCGGAAGGCAGCGGCGTCGAAGGCGGCGGTGAGCGGCGCGGGGCAGGCGGCGCGCAGCACGAGCAGCGCGGGCGGCCGCAGCGCAGCGGCGACGGCCAGCAGCGGCAGCAGCGCGCGCATGCCGCGTCACCACACGACCGCCATGAGCGGCGGCGCGGTTGCTGCTCGCCTCGTTGCACCGGATCAAACAGACTCGCTGCCTCACTGCCTCGCTCCTGTGCCGTGAATAGTTAATCGATACGGGCGCCCGCACGCTCCAATGGGCGCGCTGTAGCGCTCGGATGATTCGCCACCATGAGATCAAACATTTAACGGACATTTTTTTGTCATATAGGTAAGTACAGAAATGTTTGTGTATGAATATGTTACTTTTCGTTGCTTATGCCATGTGAGGGACAAAGTTTAAATGTATTAATGAGAATGAAAATTTGCAGAGTTGCCGCCTCCTGCACTATCAACTGTATGGTTATTGCACACTCGGTGTAGTAGTGTGAGCTCCGGAGGCCGCGAGGTACTCGCAGGCAACAGGCGACGTGTTTGCTTGTTGCTCGTCGGCTGCGTGCGTCTCGTGAACAGCCGGGGAACGCGGCGGCCGAGTCCACGTCAGTTTCACCAATCCGAGCGTTAACACTTCACCAACACACTTTAATACAAATATACATTGATTTGCAGTTGTCGGCATAAAGCACATCGCGAGTGAATGCCGCTAGACTCACAACACAGCTTAATACCGCACGTTCATTATTGTATCAGCTTGCAGGCTTCGTAATACTACATTGTATAGAAGGGTAACATTGTGCGAAGTGGGAAGGAGCGGCGAGTTGGTGTGACGGAGCAGTGCATCGCTCACCTGGTGCATGCGGCGCGGGTGGCGGCCGAGTGCCCGGCGTCGCCGGCGAGCCCGTGTGTGAGCCGGCAGCGCCGCCGCGGCGCGCCCTGCCGTCCCCCGCGCCGCCCGGCACATACACCGCGCATGCGCGCCGCCCGCGGGCTCGCCGGAGCCGGTCGAGCCCCCGCCGCCGCTTGTCTCGTCTAGCCACTGTACAAGTGTACAAAATTGGAAGGTACGTTCGACAAACAAGTCGCAAACATTATATGGACGTCGCAAATGAAATAACTGATACCATCATTAATAAATTTATTTTAAATCCATTCGGAAACATGACTTTACACATTGACATTTATGCATTACGAGATATAAAAAGTTTTAGTACAGTGCGCCTGTCAGCCGGTGCACGTGATCACAATTTCAGGTAGCAGTAAGTGGTAGTGCAGCGCTGTGGGGCGCCGCGTGCTAGGTGCGGGCGGGCAGCAGGTCGCCGGCCGCCACGGCCGCGATGCGGGGCTCGTCCAGGCGCAGCGCGGCGCGGCCCTCGGACACGCGCAGGTCGCGCGCACCCATCCGCGCGTAGAAGGCGAGCGCGGCGGCGTTAGTGTCGAGCACGTGCCAGTCTATGCGGCCCACGCCCTCGGACAGCGCGCGCGCGCACAGCGCCCGCAGCAGCGCCAGCCCCACGCCGGCGCGCCGGTGCGCGGGCAGCACGTACAGATCTTCCACATAGTAGGCGCGGCCCGTCCAGCTCGAGTAGGCTCGGTTGCAGACCGCGTAGCCGGCCACTTGGTCGCCGCACTCGGCCACCAGCGCGAAGTACCACGGCGGAGAAGTGTCGAACCCGTCGCGGATAAGATCTGGGTAAAGATACGATACACATACGTTCAACGTTTGTACAACGAGGCTGCGGCATTTGGCTCGGCTGGTCGCGACGCCGACAGCGCGACGAGCATGACGCCTGCTCGGCACTCACCTTCGACGCGGAGGCGCGGTCCATCCGCCATGCCTTCAAAATCGGCCAGATCCTGCGCAACAGATTTATTTTTATTTATTCAATATTTATACAAAACAAATCTGTAGAAAGTTCAGTCGTGTACTGCATAATATACAGAATGAAATTTTCAAGTGGGCATGAATGGCCAAATCCGAAACTATGAGGAAAAATACTAAAAAGAGGCAAGAGGCCGATTTTGATGAAAACCAAATCAAGATAGCGGGAATCGAACCCAACAAGGGTCTCCAAATATAATAATAATAAAGGAAATAACTTTGTAAATGTAAAATAATAAAGCTAGGCATTTGTAATGAAGCTTCAGAAGTAACTGTTCCTGCAAAGTTTGACTCATTTTCTTTTAACTCACAATGAAGGCCCGATTTTGCGAGAAAGTCGCTATACGATTATCGTCATCGAACGTTAACATAAAGACAAAAAGTAAATCTCGTGTGCGATCATATCATACGATAATAATCGCCTCAACATGGTCGCCTGCTGCAATTGTGTACACGGCAGAATATTTTGTCAGGAGATTATTGCTTCAGAGTTCTCGACTCGTTTAAATGCGTTTCGTATGCCATATGAATTCACAAATCACAAAGTGTCAAATAAAATTATATTCGTGGCTTTTAAAATAGGCCATATTTTTTGCTCCGTCGAAGCTTTTTGCCAGAGTATACGAATTGTGCTTATTAATTTTATTTTTTTTAAACGACATTGCATTTAAAAGTGATACATGGGGACAAACTCAAATAAAGCATCGGTGTTGTTTTCAGGAACCAAAAATGATTAATTATAATTGTTGGTACGTTGTTGCCGTATCTAGACATTATTATCAAAGTATTTGCAAGTATATTTTTAATTGTTCTTTACTAAAATCATCTGTCAGGCACATGTCAGGGCAGTATTTTATATGTTATTTGTTTACAGATACTATTCATATACATATCAATTATAGTAGTTTCAAGATAATTTTACAGTCGAATATTGGCCGCCGGGCGATCCCTTGATAATTTAAATGTCCATATTTCCAACAAAATGACGCTTAATGTTAGCTAACCGAACAAAAGTACGTACATGTGTATACATACTCGTCAAAACAAAATAAGGGCCAGCCCCTTCGATAAAAGTATAATTGATCGAAGGCCAGCCCAATTAATGCAGTTGAAATTCTTTTTTTTATTTATTTACATTTTATCTTCTTTATATTTTCAAATGAATGTTTGTGTGGCCGTAAGTGCTTAAGAAACTGATCAGTGTGAAGAATAGGACATTTTGTTGTTAACAAGAGCATTAAAAATACGGTTAACGACACAGTGGTCGCGGGTTCAAATCCCAGTACACACGTCTGACTTTTCAGTGTCACGTGTGTATAGATAGTCAATACCACGTTTTTTAACAGTAAAGGAGAACATAGTGAGGAAACCTGCTTATCATAGACATTTCCAGGGATTTGTGTGGTATGTGAAAGCCGGCGTGGTGCACGATGGCCTAAGCTCTCCTGGATTCTTGAGAGGCCTGCGCTCTGCAGTGGCTCATATATAAGCTGGTATTGTTATATAAGAAAAAGAAGCTAACTATAGAGTGTCCCAGAACTAGACGATAATCCAGTAACGGGAGATAGAACAAACTATAACGGCACACCAACAAAAAAAAAATAGCCCTATCCCAGATAGTTTTTAAGATAGCTATTAAATAAATAGCTAGATAGATAGCTTTTCTAGTAAATATTCAAAAAATCTACTTTGACCCACACTTTGCCGCAAAGTGAAATCAATTTTTTTTTAATTGTAAAAACAGTAACTGTATATTGAGATTAAAATTTTTAAGATGCACCCACCGACTTCTACATGATGATCTTAGCTGTTAGCTGTATCAGTGGAGATAAAAAATAATAAATACACACTCAATCCGGAAAAAATAATAATTCATAAATATACATGTGTGAATGTGACTTATGATGAAATTATAAATTGCAGCGAATTGTAAAAATTCATGATAAACGTGTTTTTTTTGTATTTATCCCATGGGCCTAAAAATCAACTGAGGGACCCTTTGCTCCGATAATCTAAATTTATCAGAGTCAGAATTGGAAATAGTGGCCGCCATTTTTGTTGTAGATACAAATGGTCCAAAATTCGATATTTTAGGGATCCTATGCTGAATGCTCCGATATTCTGAGTCAAAATGAAAAATTGCGGCCGCCATTTTACTTTTTATTTATTAGTCGGATTGGTCTCAACATCGATATCTTTTGGCCTATTTACATATTTAAATTCGGAATCAGAATTGGAATTAATAACAGCGGGGATATTAAAAAAAACTTCGTAAATATACATGTATGTTTGTGATTTTAAATTATATTATATTATGTTGGTGAATGATAGGCCATTGTAAAATTAAGTAACAATTATCTTAAAAATACATAAGTAGTACACACACACACACGTTTTTTTTTTATCTCAGTCAGATAACCGCTAACTTCATCACGTCGTAAAATGTTGAAGTTCGATCCAGTAGTTTATTCTGAATGTATTATTATCAAGATGTGACTTAATAGGCGAGACGAATGATTTTCAAATTATATTCTAAAATATGGACACACATTTATTATATACGAAAAAATCTATATTTCAAGAATTAACAAAGGCTTAACACAGTTTTAAGCCATTTTTCTAATAATTTTTCAATAGTGCACAAAAAACGCTAGTAGGTGTCATGGCGTCCGCTTTGATGTCACTACTAGGTAAACATGTCATTGCGTACTACTAAATCTGTGGTCTATGCGCAGCGAATGCGTCATTTTTACATAGGCGTGACGTCATGCGTTGTGAAGAGCGTTTTTGTCAAAATGGCCGATTGCTATATTTTGTACTTTGATATTATTTAAAATCTTATTAATCTCCAAGTATAGATTAAAACTGAATTATCATTTGAAATCCTTGTAATACGTATTTTCCCTTAAAAACATAAAATCTTTAATTTTTTGATACTGTCGTCTCGCCTATTATGTTACATTGTTTGTTAAATTCTATAATATTCGAGAGCAAACTGCCCAACATGCAACCTCTAAAATTATTGCTACAAATATTGTACTAGGCGTTCATCACATTTCATCAATGATTAAATATTGTATAACCATGGCATTTCATGAGTACTCAGTAACAAAATTAATGTTAATTCTCTGATGCTACAATGCCAATTCATATTGGCATCAATACATGTTGTGTGTATTTCTAAAAACAGTAACAATACTGTATTTAACAATTCACACAAATAAACTATCCGAGTAAACAATATTGTGTGTGATTAGTAATGGCAGTAGTTAATGGGGAATAATTGGTGAGTCGATGTCGCCGTGCCGCATGCGGCTTAAATTAATATCACTGACACTTTTTGCTAATGAAATAGGGAAGAGTAATTTATTCATTCCATTCCTCCATCCAGTATTGCGACACCGCAAATGTTGGATCTGGAGAGCTGCATATTGTTTACTATTTGTATGATAGCTAGATGAGTAGCTATACGTCAGTATAAACACTCGATGCTAGGCTCTGAGTGCGCTTGTTTAGAGAAGGCAGGGTGCATGGTGCAGGCGCGCGCCGCTCTCTCCACTTGCACGCATTGCATTATTATTTATTAGTTATTACTCACGCGTAACAACGGAAATGTGTCAACCGTCATATAGTTAATGCAATTTTCGAATCCGCGGTGTTCGTGGTGTCTCTCATCATTTTGCCTTGAGGGAGCCGCTAATAACTTCACTTCCAATGATACAGCTCATTACCACTGCTCGGGCGTCGAGTGCGGCAAACAGGTACTCTAGTAGCTGAGCATTTTGTACGAAGCTGTTCATATCTATTCGACATTGTGCTTTGTTGCCGGTTTTTTAGCTGCGTGCACGTCAAATCAGTTGAAATGAGTTGATGTAGAACCGCGCCGGCGCGCGCGGCGCGGCGCAGCGTGTGGTGTCAGGTGTAGTGAGTGTGCTCACCTGTATGAGTCGAAGCAGCAGCGGCATGTCCTGGCGCGCGGCGTCGCGCACGCGCACCGGCGCACGCTCCGTCGACATGGCGACTGTGGAGTGGAGTGGCGACGCGTCCAGCGGGGCGAGGAGTCGGCAACACGTGCGCTCTACCCGCGCTCTGTATGCCGTTGTGCGCTGAGCCTGTCGCCCGCCCGCCAGCCCATAGACAATATATTACTAGTAGGTATTATAGAGGTATCTACATACTGTCAACTGAATTCTGACTATCGACGGAGTAGCTTCAGCATTTGTCTTCCTAGAGGGCATTGCGTTACAAAGAACTCGGATCTAACGTGTACTAAATTATTAAGATAAAGTGTATCGTGTTAATAATATTCTTTTTCTATTTTAGTTACCGAACGTTTTGTCTTCTTCGCTCAAACGAATTTAAAGGTCGTTCGAAAGGGACAAAACATTCGTTAACTAAAATAGGTTTTAAAACTGTCAATGAATAAGGCCGTAAGTATCTTAGTAGCACTGCAAATTTAGTGTAGTATCATAAGCGAGCCAGGATAAAAAATCTAGTAATTTATTTTGGTCGACTACGGAAATAAAAGTAGGTCATCTACGAATCAATGATATAAATAAAACTTTGTAGAAAGTGCCATCTATTCTAAATAACGGCAACCAACTTGTAGAGAATACTTGCGAAGGTGAACTTTATTAAGGCACAAAATAGTTCCCTTACGTATCACTAGATGGCGCAAACAAGCTAATAGCTGAAAAAATGTGTTTTAAATTTCACCATATTATTTTGGCTATATGCAACTAACAAACGTCGGCCTTTCGGAGTATAATATTATGAAAAATAATTTGGGTAGCGCGGCATGTAAATAGATTTAAGCATGCAAATAAAATTGTAACGCGTTATTGTTATTTGTTATGCTATATTGCGTATCCATCACAATGATTATTGTATTTGACTCATTTTTTTTTATTGTATTAATCAAAAAGTATCAATATCCTAAATCTAACAAGCAAAGAATTTTGCAAATCCGTTCTGAATTTAACAAGTTAGAAACGTGTTAAATCTTGTAGTGGGGGTAATAGAAAAGGGATGCAAAACAAAATTAGTGACGTCACTGTGCATTATAGTGTGCGGGTGTGAAAGAGACGGTAAGATGTCCCCACTAGGTCCCCACTCTTTCATTTAAAATACTAATATTTACCTCATGTTACAAGCTACTTTAATACTGTTTTCACAAAAATGTTTTGTTTTAGTGGCACTTATGTTTGTCTACAAAATAATACAAACATTCGATGATAGTCACAGTTCCTATTATAACGGGTTGAAAGTACAGAATTGGGATCTCAGTCCTGAGTTTTAGATTAAAAAAATAATAATATGATAACGGTAAAAGGGAGGCTAATGATGGTATCAATGTCCATTCATCTCCTATAAAGCAGGTGGCGGCGGGCGAGATCGTACCGCTCACTATCGTCCGCGTTCGACCAACAGCGCCACCAGCGCACCACCACGTCTGCGCGGCCGGTAGTGAGAGGTGTACTTCGCTTTACTAGCTACAATATCATTAGTACTATGTAATCTGTGAATATCATTCAGCTACTAATACAACAGTGGGTACACACTGCTGCGTGGCGCCAGAAATATATAAAATAGTGGTCAATATGAAGTGCCATTCTATTCTTGTTCCTTTTTAGAGAAAATAAAGCCAAATTGTTTATTGTTTATTGTTTATTAAAAACCTATTTTTTTACCCGGCTGTGGAAAAATAATAACAGTTTTTTTTTATACTGGCACGGCATAGCGACCGCACTGCCGCCTGATGGCATGTGTAGCCTGTGAGTATCGATCGGCGATAAGCTACTACTATCTCTCACCAGTCGTCACAACTATGCCGGCCTGATCCAAACCAGATATGCACAAATTGATCCTGGAACGTCAAATAGCTACTTGCACGGATTTGTATGGCAGTGTGTACGTGCTCGAGATACGAAAATCCTGACCCCTGCAATTGGATCGGCGATTTGATTCAGTGAAGGAAGCGCAGAATATTGCTTCACGTAATTTTTTGTGGGACAGTGACATGCCACCTTGGTGGAGCCGAGCCTTTTGCACTGCAATTCTAGCTGCAACATGGCTCTACCTCTTCGTTTTTTTTTTTTGCCTATATTATGTCCCACTGCTGGGCAAAGGCCTCTCCTTTTTTTCTCTCATTAAGTATGATGCATGATTAAAATTTCACTTCAGCGCCTCCGCTACGATTTAAATGGAAGTTTCAATCGATCCGTTTTCATGGTCTGGGTAACGTAGAGCAGAGGCGTCTTTACCGCGTGTGCAGGGTGTGCGGTGCACACGGACGCAGCGTTCTAGGGCGCGCCGGCCGAGCTGATGATGGCTTTGTTAAATGTGCAAAGTTAGTTTGTGCAATAGAGCATCAGAAAAAAAAATCGATTAAAAATGGCCCATGAGCTGATAGAGTTAGTATAGAAGTAGTTGATTCTTACAATTTTTATTTTTGACATGTTTCATAAAGACGTGTTAACATTTTAGATCTACGAGTATTCCATTTTGATCGCGCACTTACTAGAGTACTAATAATGATTGCACACGGGCGCTACATAGGCTGGAGACGCCGCTGACGTAGAGTACTTTTTATCCGACCATGATTATGGAAAAGGGAGTGTTTTATTTTAGCTGTAAGTATTTTGTTTGTCTTAACATATTGAGTAAGATATAAAATAAAAGAATGAAGATTCTGAAGTGATAAATAAAGAAAAGCATATCTAATAAATATGTATGGATAGTTCTTATTATGAAGGAATAATACGGCAAGTTTTATGTCCCATACCTTTATTTCCTAAATTTAGCATGCAAAGTGGATAGAGGTCGAGGTTTTTACTTAAATAAGCTAACGTTTTGTGTGTCAGATAAAATATTGGTAAATAATGAAATTATAGGCTTTTTAAAAAATGTTGAAGACAGGCAAGTGATATATGGCATAGGAAAATAAAAATTAACTTTAAATATGTATAAAAATGCATGATAATTGACCTGTATATACTTGACTATATATAATTTATACATTGGCTGAAAACCGTAACAAAATATTATGATGTGATTATTATATTACTGTCAGAATAGTGAGAAATAACTAGGAAAGATTATTAAACACAAATTCTTATATTTATTTATTATTTAGAAATTATTGAATTTAAATATTAAGGCACTAGGAATACTGACAGTCTGTTTGAAACAAGTCTTCATAGTTTACTCGTAATAGTCTAAGTTTATCACTTTCCTGTCTAAATGGATCCAGACATGTGATACACAGGAAAATGATAATTTTAAGGTTTTTCATAAAAAACACAAAAACGCTGTATTTAAATGACATGTTAAAGCTTAATAGTATATTTACACTAAGTATATTAATAAAAAATGTAAACAATATTTAAAATATCAATATATTGTTTACGTAAATACATACCATACAAGTGAGAAGTTGTCTGACCCGAACGCATCTGCGGTCGATCAGACCTTCGTGGCAACAGTCTGATTGACTCTTAGGCGGAACTTTAAGCGGCAGAGACTTAATTTTACTACGTACTTTGTCTCGGAAATGTGGCAAAAGCGCTCATTATTCAATTTATTGGTATTCTTCACATGTTTTTAGCTGACAGGAATGTGATACACAATTTGTGTCGCCCCTATCCTGTGATGAAAATCGACTAAAATTAAGGAGACACGCCACTTCTTTTTACGTTTTAGCAAAGTTTTATTCATTGTTACTTGATTAAATATAATCTCTTTGATTGATATGTCTTACTTTACGTTTTATATCGGAAGAAAACTTGCGTTATGTAAAATCGCCCCACAGGAAAGTAACAATTTTGCTCATGTTTAGGCATTTTTCTCCAAAAAGATATTTTGGAACCTAGCTGAATTTCAGTGCCCATATAGAAGCCAATACTTTCCTTATTCCAGATTTAAAATAAATTAGAAATAATTAAAAACTAAGGAGCTATGATTTGAGCGCACCAAAATTCCTTCACTATAAGAACTAGCCGTAATTTATGAAAATGGAGATTTACTACTTTTTCACTACAATTATAAATTGAAATAAAGAATAGAATTGAAAATTGAAATAAAGAAATCATTTTTTATCCAATAGGTCCAGCAAACGAGCAAACAGGCCACCTGATGGTACTGAGTGGGCACTGCCACCCATAAACATCTATAACGCTTGATCATAAATGTGTTGCCGGCCATCAAATTGGCAGGGGAGCGGAAAGGAAATAGGATGAGGAAAGGAGCTAACTGCCCGTCTGATGGTGAGCGGCCACCGCTGCTCATGTGCTTTGCAATACTAGAGGCACTGTCAAGCGGCTGCCTACCGTGTGGTGAAAAGTATCGAGCTTTGTTTGAAGAGGGACAGGTCATCGCGACCGGGAGACACGGGAGCAGGGAAGTCAGGACAGAGCCCGCACGTGTGTGGTAGAATAGATCGTTAGACACGTATCGAGCGAGAACGAAGTCTCCTGGTCACATAGGTCAACTCTACTGCGATTTCCAGTGGCACACATTTTTACATTTTCTCTCTCTCTCTCTCTCTCTCTCTTCAGCCACGGAATCTGCTGAACATAGGCCTCCCCCATGGATCTCCACATAGACGTGTTGGAAGCGGCCTCCATCCAGCGACAAATACATCTTCTGCAAACTGATATGTTTTTACAAACCGACAAGCAACAAATATTTTATAAATTACTTTAGTATAGATAATAAAGCCAATAACTGGTGTTTACAAATATATAAAAATAGTTAAGATAAAACACCAATCTATAGCCAGGAGTCGTTGGCAACCAGCCATCTCATTCGTAGAACGAGGTACCTCACGAATGTTTTGTTCATACAAATTTTAGCATTCTTTGATGATAGAAGTATATGTGGGTCTCCAGTAATCTCACTCGTTGGACAACAAGCATCGATCCAGCACTCAGCACTCAGTGACAAAATACTTGTTTACTGCTGCGTACTTGGTATTGCATAGTGTTTCATTTGTTTTAGATAAGTATCTAGTAGTTTTGCAGCTCTGATGTCTGATGTACAGTAACAACTAACAGAGTAGGTAGGTAGAGTTCACTAATATTTAATGTTTTTGGGAAGAATTCTCTGATTTTCTATGGATTTTTGATAAAGTAAAAGTTACATATTATTATGTTCATATCAAACACCTATTGCCCACTTAACTTTGAAAAGTCTGTTCAATGAGAAATCCGAAGAGAGTTCTGCCGGTTAACTCCCAAAGTCCCAACGCACAAAAAAATCGTGTTTGTACTTATGTACCTACGCACGTAAGAAGTTATACTTTTTTAAAGATAAAAGTCACTTATTTTTACAGTGGAAATTCACCACCATAATATATAATTTAAAGTCATATACACACATGTATACTTAAGAATAAAGATTGTTTTTTATCTTCACTTTAATTTCAATTCTGACTCAGAGTTTCGATTAGCGCATCAAGGGGTCCCTTAGACATCATTTCTTTTCATTTCAAGCGTAAAAATAATAGTTTAAAAAAACTAAAAAAATACGCTTTTATAGAAAATCCAACAAAAAAATTGTTTTTTTTTATAAATTTGAATTAAAAATAGTGTAAGAGAAAATGATTTTATTGTAAAAAAAGCGTGGGGTGCATGGTATCAATAGTTATAAATATTTTATGAACAGATATGACTAGAATGGTTATTTTGATATCTTGAAAAGCACCCCACGCTTTTTTTTTACAATAAAATCATTTTACACTATTTTTAACTTAATTTTAATTCAAATTTATTAAAAATTACACTATTTTTAATTCAAATTTATTAAATATTATTTTCTATTTTTTAAGTTGGATTTTCTATAAAACCGTATTTTTTTAGTTTGTTTACACTATTATTTATTTTTCATTTTTTAGTTTAAAATATTGAATTGTCATCGGTCCTTAATAAGAATGCCAAATTTCGAGTTAATCCGACGTTTTGAAGGGGGTCAAAATCATGTTCAAAGATTCCGTTACATACTAACATACTTACATACATACGTCTGAAGCTAATAAAAGCGTATTAAAAAGTACTTTAATTACGAATTTTTACAATGGCCCATCATTCACTGCCATTAGGAATTTCATCATAAATCACATTCACACATGTATATGTTACTGTAAAAGCTCGAACTGCAGTAAATCCTAAGATATTCCAGTAAATCCTAAGATCTACCAATTCCTAATGGTAAATGTCCGAAAAGGTTTGCGATTCGAACTCTTACCACCATTCCGTTGGTAAATCTTAGGATTTACATTAATGGCACGGTAAATGTTGAAAAACAAAACATCCGCCGATCCGCTCGCCTCAGTCGCTTGTTTGACACGTTTGAACTTGCACGATAATTTGATTTCTAATTGTATTTTTTTGGCAAACAAGAAAGATAAATAGGTTAGGTTAGGTTAGGTTAATGTGTTTTTTCAAAATAATTTAAATAAGTTGGTATAAGTTTGCACTTATTACTTATTATCATAATATGATACCTTTATAATACTATGTACCTGTTTTGTTTATTAGTTCATTAAAGTAAATAATTAAGAATTATTCATTGTTTTATACCTAAAACCAACATCTACCAGCTGACAGTGGTAAAACCTAGCATATACTGAATTCGAATGGTAAAAGCCCGAAAAAATCGTCGTATTTTCAGAAATACTTACATTTACCAACTCATGTCGGTAAATCTTAAGACTTACACGTAAATCTTAAGATTAACCGTAGTTCGAGCTTTTACAGTAACATATACATATTTATGAATTATTATTTTTTATCTCAACTGATATAAATCACGTGTTGTAAATATACACAGAACAATGAGGTACATAGAAAGAGCCTGAAAATTACTCATATACTTATCCTGTTTTTTCCAATGGGCCAAATCATGGGAGAGAATGAGACAAATAGTATGTGCTAAGGACGGCTCATGTTCACTCATGAAACGTCAAATTGCTATGTTTGGTATGATTACGCAGCCGAATTAAAAAGTGAATTTATGTCAAATTTACAAACCGGCAACGCGCCAACACAATTTAGTTACGTTATACTTTCGTGCGCGCTTGACATAGTCGTCTCCCGATTTTTTAAAATATTTTGTGTTATTTTAATAATTAAACAGTGCCTGTGTACTTTACAATCAAGCCAAGCGAAATACCAATGTCTTGCATTATTGCAGGATGCAGATCGCGTTCTTCGCGCACTCAAAAACAAGCTGAAATCATCAGCTTCCATTTGTGAGTAGACAATAAACAAATAATATTTGCTAAAAACTTATACAGGGTTGCAAAATATCTAATTAAACTTAAACTTTATTATGTTGGTGTCATATTCTAATAACCCGCAGGCCATTCGATTCAGTAATTTTTAAATATTGTTCATTTTTACCAATTTGGTAGTCATGTTCAATAGTGATGTGGTGCACATTTTATCGATAATATAAATAATGTATATTTTAGTTTACTAGCCATGTTACATAAGTTGGCTTGTACTTTAAATACTTACCTGGTAGTGTAGTTGTAAAAAGCGCTCGGCCACTGCGCGAGACCTGTGGTCTAAAATGCCATATGATATAATCTTAGTGTTTCATATTATAATTATTTTTCAATGCAGATTCCCTACAAATGAAGCTATGAAGCAAAAGTGGATTGATGCTGTCGCACGAACAGATTTACAATTGAAAAAACAGCACCGTATTTGCTCAAAACGACTCTTTTCTCTGCATTAATTTATTAGTGAAAACTACTGTATTCTCTACAACATTTATATGTAATCTATATGTTTAATTTTCTGTTTGTTTCCCAAATAATAATAAATAAACAAATTAATTATTAATTGTTTCAAAACATTCCTTCTAGCTACCCAACAAGTTGTTGGGTTGTTGGCAACAACCCACACTAGGCCAGCGTGGTGGACTATATGACCTAATCATTCTCAATCGTATTCTCGATTGTAGAGTAGGCCCGTGCCCTGCAGTGGGACGTATATGGGCTAATACAGAATACAGAATTCCTTCTAGACACTACCTTCCTTTCCCCAAATTTATGATCAGGAGATGGTTCTCCATACATTTATACACTTGATTTAATAGCATATCGAGAACTCGCATTTTTTGCCAATTTTACAATTTTCGTCAGAAGTACCCACTAACATGTGAAATGGTACCCTATATAATGAATAGCGAAATGACAGAAATCCGTTATTAAATATTAAGTGTCAATAAAGAAGTTCCCACCTTACTCTTCACAAATTTCGATTTCATCATGTTCCTTGCAAAAATTGACTCTATAGAGGCTTTGCGTACTAGCAGAGTAACGCAATCAAACATGTATTGTTTTTTTACATTTACATGATTCATGTATGAATATCTACCGATGTGTTTTATATCAAATTAAAGTTTATTTTATCATGCCTACGAATTTGCTATAAATAAAGTTCATCTATCGATATCGATAACTATCAGACGAGATCACAGCACAATTATTTCTAGTTGTCAAAATTAGAGTGTACGTTGAAATGTCATTATCGTTTCTTCTATGTACCTCATTGTTCTGTGTAAATATATAAATGTTTAATATACTATTTTAAACATAGTTACGAGTTGTCATGGAATTTTGACAGACAATTAACAGCTAACATCATCATGACGGTGTCGGGGTGCGCGCGCATCCCCCTCGGGTGTCCATGTATAGACAATAGACTTTTGACAGCTCTACACAATAGTCTACACAATAGAGAATAATAGAGACCTGTCACATAAATCTTGTCAGGGAGCCTAATATGAGCTCCATCGACACCGGAGGGGTTAAAAATTTTACTCTCATACATTTCCAAACGTCCCAAAATAAGTATAACTGAAAAAAAGCATTTTTGTGATCTCACTTAACTGGGGTGATGGAGTTCAAAACCAGTACCACCAACTACCATGCTTGGTGGCACATGTCTGGGAGAGTTGGCAAGGGTGGCGATCGTTAAGCGTGCAGTGGCACTACACAAGCCACTTGTGTAATAACATTGATCCGCACACCTTCATGTATTGCCAGCCACGCTGTCATTGCTTGGCCAGGTTGGAGACCAGGCCCCGTCGCGCATATACATTATACATGGTTCCTGCATTGGAATGTTCGCTGTCTAACTCTGGATCTTGATATGCTTTAATCTAAAATCGATAAAAAATAACACTGATTTGGTCATTACACCTTCTGACTAACTCCGCGAGAGAAAGTGACATTTTGCGATCCACGAGGTCTCAATTCGTGCATTACAGTTTTTAGTTGTAGTGTCTGCGGAACTCCATCAACACAAAATAAAACTTGTTACCTGGCCCTGGAGCAGCGGTCACAATAATGCAGCGGAAAAACACAGAGAAATCTTTGAGGAATGTCACATCACTGCGAGATCAGTGTCGTTCTCGCGAATAGTAGGAGTAGTGCGAGTAGTACGAGTACGAGAATATATGCGCGGCTGGAGCGGGCGCGAGTGTGGCTGGGATGTTGTCGGCGAGGCGGCTGAGCAAGCGAGACGGGCGCGTGGTGAGGCAGGCGACGGAGCCGGGAGGAGGTCCGCCGCGCGGGTCAGGCGTGTCGCTGGCGCTGGCGCTGGCGCTGCGGTTGCGTAAGCGCAGTGCGGGCGGCGCGGGGCGGCGCGGGGTGGCACGGGGCGGCGCGGGGGAGGCGCGCGGGCGCGGGTGCGCGGTGGTGCGGCGTGGCGCTGCGGCGGCGGCGGCTGCGGACTCGCGCGCTATCGGTCGCCGCGCGCACGCGCCCTGTGCCTCCACTCGCACCGAACACGCGCCGCTCAGCTGCCAGCGACGACTATGCGCGCGCCGCCGTGACGGGCGCCCGAGCCATGGACGCACACATGCACGACAACAAGGACGACTACACTTTTGGTGAGTACTACTCCACGCTGGATCCCGGCACAGACACAGCTCCGCACTGCCGACGCTGCGCGCTGCTCCCGGGGCCCAGTGGCGTGTTCTCCCAATTGGTCATGCGACTGCCGACTGAGAGACGCATAGCTCGCGTTGTATCTACATTTCTTCGGATCTTGTTTCATTTATGATTTAAAAAAAGAATGTAAGGAGGATGGTTTTCTCATCTCTTTTACCAGCTGTCATCTTACTTAAGTGCTCCAGTACCTATGAATCCTGCTGAATTATATAATTGGTAATAAACGCGTCGCTCGGAGAGGTTGGGATCACGGTTGAGCTTTGGCCTCTGCCTTCTCCCGGACTGCGTCGGTGGTGTTGTGCGCCGAGTGCGAGCTCAGCTACTTGGGAGACGGCACTGTAGTACTACTTTCACAAGTGCACAAGTGTTCAGTCTGAAAATGTCACCGACCGTAACAGTACAAAAGCGCATTTGCTTGCGTGCCAACGCGCGCGTAGTAGGTTTATTGCGGCGGCTAGGCGCGCGGCGTGCACCGTGCGGCGCGGAGCGACGGCGCGCCTCCGCTCGCCGCGCTGCATGCACTTACGACCTCTTGCCACTCGAAAGCCGAAGCCCTTATCGGAGTACATTAGCGCGCCATTTTCCTACGGCGCGCGTAGATTTGAGTTGTCGATGGCGAGTTTCCACGATCGTTCCGGGAGCGTGGTCTCCGGCGGCGCCCGGCGCGGCGTCCCGGTGCTGGGCGAGGGCGGCTACAGAGGCGGCGGGAGACACGCGGGAGACTCGCCGCTTTATCAGCCCACGATTAGATAAAGCGAAATCGCTGAAAGCCGTCGAGCGGCAGTAGGGCGCCGCGCGGCCCGCTCGGCTGGCGCGCCGCGTAAGGCACAGAGCGCGCGCTCCCGCCTGCCGCCGTCGCGTGCGCTTCCTTGTTATTGTTAGAGAGTGTTGACCGCGGCAGCGCCCGCTGACCCGCTTTCCGTGCACTCGCGCACCTGCCGGGAACTACTCCGCCGCGCCGAGCCTTTTCCGCCGAGCGCGCCGCGGCACCAAGGAGATGCGCTCGCTCCCGCGTGCAGTGAGTACCAGCGCCGAAGCCTACTCAGTGTATCAAACGGGTAGTCCAGAGTGCTCAGCGAGTCCCCCGGGGTGATCTAGGATGGAGCGCGCGTGTGCCGCGCCGCATGCTCTGCAACGCGGCTATTTCCGTCGCTCTCTGATAACAAACCTAGCGCGCCTAGACGGATACAATTTTTCCGAGTACGTTTGAAATCATATACCGACGCTAATTTATCTGTTATTTGAGTTATTAAACGCACATAGTGTAGTTCTTTGACTAACTCGTTTACTACGGTGTTAGTCTTGCCAATCCACCAAATATATCCAAAGATACGAATTGTACGTTAGCTGGTTGAAAATCCTATAACGATGATGGAATCGTTGCTGCCAGCCACGGGGTGGCATTGAGGCGGAGCCATGGTCCGTAGTTGTGGAGTTTTGATTTTTGTTCAATGGTGGCATTGCTTTGACGTCATCGCTAACGAGGAGAGAGCGCGCGCGGGTGGTGCGGGTGGCGCGGTCGGCGCGGGCGGCGGAGGCAGCGATAAGCGACAGTCGCGACCCCAGAGATCGGGCAGCGTCCTCCCCGCGCCTGCGCCCCGCGGCCGCCCCGCGGCGCGTCCTGCTGCAGCTCGGCAGCGAGTTGCACAAGGCGCAGCGCGCGGTACGTGCCGAGCGCGCGGTACGTGCCGCCGCCCGGCTCCGCGGCGCGCGCGCGACACGTCCGGCCGCGCCGCGAGGGCCGCGCGTGCTCGCCGCCACACCGACCAGTCGCATCTCCCTACACGCCAGCACTCGCGACCAGCGTTATACGTAATCCTATGAACTTCTACAAGAAACAATATTGTATAAATAATGCTTTATCCCGCTTCTTAGCAGTCAAGTACGGTCTGCTTGTTAAAATTATTTTTTTTATACAATACATTATAATAGTTAACTAAATTTACAACTTGTCAGTCAGGTTCGATCCTCTAACGATTCGAAATCCAAACCAAATATATTTATGACTATAGATATAGGTAATAACTGATAAAGGAGTTGTCCAAACCTAAAAATATATAGAGACTGTCTAAATCCTATTGGCGTGTGGCGAAATTAGGAACTTTAAAAACATTTTCATGTAAACTATTGCCAAGATAACACCATATGGCTCGCACTGTCAAAAATATATCAGATCTCATGCAGAGCCAAGCTACTTCTCACGCCCTAACTCTATAAGGCCGAACTTCATCAACTCTATACATTCGTCATAATAGGTGCTTTGGCCACGCTTCGCTTTCGCTACATTCACATAGAGGTAAGGTGAAAAATATAATCACTGTTCCAATAAATTTATGTTATACAATAGATCTTGTGGTAACGAAACGGCCAAGCTATATATTTTGACTAAAGTATAGATTTTGTGAAGTAATGGAGTAAAGAGTAAGAAGCTTGGCTCTACATGAGAATATCTTTTGGCTTGTGCGGCTCATGTAGTCTTGTTGGCATCGTTTTACATGCAAATGTTTTTGGTGGGATTTCACTTCTTTTTGTAAGTTGCTTATGACAATATTATTTTTTTGGACGTGTATGTTTTTGTTGTTGCTTATAAAAGATTAAGTACATTAGTAACAAGGATGCCTTGTCTTGTTCGTTCCAGTATGTGTAAGGGGCGAGCCTATCGCCATATCGGGCACAAATTCCTGAGTCCAGGTTGATTATAAATAGAAAAATCCAATATAATTTTGGCCGACCCGAGATTTGAACCCGAGAACTCAGCGATGTAATCGCACCGTAGTACAATTGCGTCAGCGAGGCAGTCTTTACATACCATTTTTTTTTGTATGCTGGTTTCGTCCCGATATTTTTCATTCACTGTCATAGTGCGTGATGAAGTACTACTATTAAAACATACATGACTCCGAAAAGTCAAGGGTGTCGCCTGGGATTTGAACCTGCGATTACCGTAAACATGTTTCTATCCGCGTCTGGTCCGTTACCGACAGGCCACAATGCGCTTCCAACACACTATGAAATATGTAAACACAAAATAAACTTGCTGATAACGCTACAAAAGAAGCTGAATATTTAATTCAAAAAAGACGCTATTACGAGTATACATTGTACAGTAGGGCGCGGTGACATGATATTGTAATATTTGAATAGTTGATTAAGACTGCCTAGGTGGCGTAGTTGTACTACGGTACGACTACAAAGCTGAGTTCGGGTTCGAATCTCGGGTTGGGCAATGTGATATTGGGTTTTTTCTATTCATTATCAGCTAGGAGTCAGGTATTTGTGCCCGATATGGCGATATGCTCGCCCCCTATCACATCATGGGACGGAACATACAAGGCGAAATGTGGTTGTTCTCTTCCTACCCCTTTTGGGATAAAGGCGTGAGTTTATGTATGTATGTTGACTAGTTTTTTTTTATTTTGGCGCTAAGCAATGTTGATGTGGAGTGAAGAGTGAAGCTGATCAGCGAGTAGTGAGTAGTGACGCTTCATGCGTAAACGTTTCTTAGAAGTGTGTACGTGTTCATTAACCGTAGTGGCTGACGGTGCATTTGTTCATTGTATACAGCGACGTGGCCGCGGCGGCGCCGTGCGCTCGGCATGCGGATGTTCACGGAACTCTACTGCACCTCCACGCAACATGCACCGCGCTCATACTAATGTTAATACCTAACATTCTACTTTAAGCCAGATTAACCTGACGTCTGTACCCCCGAAAGGGTAAGCTGAAAGCAATAATTATAGGTCATATCCGGGCGTGGCTGTCGGATGCCACAAGAATTAAATGAATTAATTCTACAACTATATATCATTTTAGTTGATGCCATATTAGTGTTATAGTCTGAGAGCTGGCACCAATTTTTTGGTAGGTATTCGAGGCAAGCTGAAAACTTGTCTCTTACTTCTCCTATTATACCCAAAGTCGGAGCTGCAGACCTGCCTGGTGAGTTAATCTGCGTAATCTGGAAACAAAAATGTGTTAGAGGCAATATGCTATTTTTATATGTTGTAGTTTAATAAGAATAAAATATTTATGGAACAATAAAATAATATTTTAACTCTAAAAATGTAGCCCTGCTACTCACCAAACAGGTCAGCAGCTCCGAGTTGGGGTATAGTAGGAGAAGTATGGAACAAGTTTTCAGTTTGCCTTAAATACCTACCCAAAAATTGGTGCCATCTCTCCTACTATTACATATGAATAGAAATAGATTAACAAGTTTAAGAGCAGTATGGCAATAAATAAAATACATAGTACACATATAGTCCAGCACGTTTGTATCTCATACAGTTGGTAGAGAACTCTGAATTATTTCTTTCCCGACACGTACATCAATGTCTGTGAGCAATCTCGTCAGGTGCGACACCAGGGTAATCTTGGCCAGTTTTGTATAGATAGTGGGATCGATTATGCTAGCATAGTCTCGATGCGATGCATCTCCTCCGTGGCTTGGAAGCCAAGTTCATCGTGGTGTCGCTTCGGTAGCAGTTTATGAATCATATCGACCAGACTGAACCACCTTCACTTTCCTTTTACAAGTTTCGTCACTATTTTATCCTTCATTCCACAACATTCCGCATCACCTCGCTCTTCATATTGACATTATAAACGTACACTTCTACCTTCCTGCTGTTACTCTCAAATTTCTACTACACGTCACAAATATATACTACTGTAGAATAATGTGAGTGTCGACGCGATCACTAATGTATGGCTCTCAGTAGTTTTTCTCAAAAATCTTTCAAATCAGCTCGTTTTTCTCATCACGATCTCCTAAACTGCTTTATTTATTGTATTCTATTATTGGTTACCGCAAGAACAAATTTTGTCACAATTTTAGCTATTAAAATTAAAGATAAATGTAATTAAAACAAGATAAATCAATAATGTCCAATACAATGCATAATGTCGACAACTAGACCAACCAGATGAAATACATTATGAAACACGATGACGGGGAACGAACACATTGAATGAAAACAATTACCACGCAAATACCTATTTAGGAGAGTGAAGTTGTTTACGTAGATAACGCCGCCGTACTACTGATGTTCTATCAGCGCTTGTGAGCCGTTTTAGTCGTTTGTTTCGGGTGATTATCGGATATGTGTGACTCCAACATGGTCGCCGCGAGGCTGCATCGCCGCCTGTCACCCTGCGTGTCACAACGCAGCGCTCACGCTATCCCTGAAGCACGCGGTGTGGCGTGCAGGGGCCGCGTGTTGTTGCTCATGTCCTGTCGCCGCATGTGGATGGCGACATGACCCCCCCCCCCTGCCTCTTGTTGCTCAGCGTGGGCCATCAAATGGACAACGTGTCGTGTACTCTGCGCGTATACATATGTATATCAACGCATACGAACGAATGACGCCTGGAATGAGTGAAAACTGCGTCATTGCCCAACAACATTTTAATAATCTCATATTTTTCTGCCAATTAGTAGTATCTTTGTTGTTGAAATCATATTATAGTTAATTGGCTGGCTGAAATCCATCATTTTTAACTCTCTACATTTTAATAATTATTTGTTAATTATTTTCTCTATTGCCTTGCTGCAACTGGAGTTATGTTATAATATGTAAGCTTGAGGCCAGAGAATAAAAAACCGGTTCTTGTATATTTACATACATGTATCAAAAGTACTCTAACAACATTTTTCAAATTATGCCTATAGTAAACGAAGTTTCAGATAATACCTGTGAACATTGTAGACACTGACTACCGTAATATTTTTAGTATCGACCGCACTAGTACGTGTCTTCGCGACGTGGAACTGAACTAAGTTCAGTTCAAGAAATTCAGAAACCCGCCCCAGACAGCCGAAGGAGTATAAAAACAATTACCACACTTTTACTAGCTTCTACAGCTTTTAATATTATTATTATTTACGAATTCACGTAGTATCTCAAATATTTAAAAAATCAAGGAAACAAATAAGTTCACATGTAATCCCTGAACACATTCACTGGGATGTTACAACTAAAACATTATTTAATTGTTTCTTGGAACTCAAATAGTTACGAGTACACAGGAGTGAAAACTTAATAAGACTACTAAATAAGATATCATAATATATTATTTGTCTAAGTGACTTCCTCAGTGGCGTAGTTGTATTTCGGTACGGTTACAAAGCTGAGGTCTCGGGTTCGAATCCCGGGTCGGGCAAAGTGATATTGGATTTTTCTATTCATTATCAGTCCGGAGTCAGGAATTTGTGCCCGATATGGCGATAGGCTCGCCCCCTATCACATCGTGGGACGGAACATGCAAGGCGAAATGTGGGTGTCCTGGTGGCGCCTCTGCCTACCCCTTTGGGGATAAAGGCGTGAGTTTATGTATGTATGTATGTATTTGTCTAACCGACTATATTTTAATTAAATCAATTGATTTGTTTGCTGTGAAGTCACGATGCGCACTCTCCACCCTTAACTTCACTACTCGCCCTGCTGCCGGCACAGGACATGCTTGCGAGGCGCGGTCGTGCCTGCTACCTCGCTGCTACTGCTTTGCGAGTGATGGCGACAGCCCGCAATAATTATACATGTGTGACTAGCGACTACTTTCACGAGCCAATTCGCTGAATTTCCTATGCCCATACACGCGTATATACGTATAATATACACACCTACTATGCGTATAGTTATACTTCGGCATGTCGACGTCGATCCTTCGAATGCTATATTGTAGTTGTGTGCCGACAGCAGTGAACTCCAATGTGTGTGTGTGCGTGTGTGCGCGTGTGCGTGTGTGCGTGTATGGGCCGCGTTAGTGTGCGTGATTGCGCGCGCGGCCTGTACCGTAACTCGCGTTAGAGAACAATATTACTTGTACTATTAGAGAATAATTGGCTGCGAGACCGGTTTAATGACGCTCTACATTAGTGAGCCGCGCTCCGTCATCACTAACGGAAGAACACAAGCCGCGGGACAAACTCCACTCATCACCACTCCGATTCATGCATGTACTGCGCGGTGTCGCTGCACAGCTCACTGCAGTCTGCAGCTGAAACTAGCTGCCACACTGTACAGTATGCTCGTTGTAGAGCGCTGGATGCGGAGCGGCGAGTGTGTGGTGAGTAGGTACCGGTGGAACGGTTAAACGTGGCGACGCGGACGCGGCGAGACGCGCGGCGACGCCGGGCGGCGCGGGCGGGGAGAGGCGCGCGGCGCGGGGGACGGTGCCCGCTGATAACGCCTGAACCGGCGACCTCCGGCCTCCGCGCTTAAAAGTATTAATATCGTTATTTGTTTAAGTGTCGCCACCGCCTCCCGCGCCCGCGCCTCCAACCCCGCAACTGCCCAACGGCGGTAAGCGATGTTTAAACAACGATAAAACTATTTCACAAGGGCAACATAAAAACAAGCTCGTGATCACAAACAAGTGCGCCATGTATACAGCAAGACCAACCGAGCGCGAGCTGCCCGCGGGCCAGGCACTACCCTCCACGTCACATTCTGTTAAAAGCAATCGACGAATATGTCACCGACACTATATTTTAGTTCGGTTCTACCGACTAGGTCACCAGTCACCACACGGTCGAGCCGGCGGTGGGGCCCACACGGCACCTCTGTCTCTGGCGCGGGTGCAGGCGGCCACTCAGTCCGCCAGTCACGATATGTAAACTGTTGTAGTTGCATACTACACACCACGATATTTATGGACAAGTCATTCTCCGTACAAGCTGTTCGATTGTGGAACTCACTTCCAGATGTCGTAAGACGGGCTCGAACACTATCGTCAATCAAGTAAATCACAAGTCACGGAGCACTATCTCTCTCTCTGAACTCACATATTGCTGTGCTTTTACTATTCCATTAACATTTATTATGTATATATATATATATATTTAATATTATATGTATAGATGTATGTAATTTGTATGTTTGTTGTATGAGTTTTTATTTGTGTTTTATTTTATTGTTATTTATCTATTTATATTTTTGTCACTATACACCTTAGACTGCCTTTCTCTCTCCTTTCTTCTATGTCCTAAGGTTGCCTGGAAGAGATTGCCTTGTGCAATAAGGCCGCCGATTGTACTTATTGTTAAATTTTGTTATAATCTCTGTTTGTTTTTCCTGGTGTACAATAAAGAATATATAAATAAATAAATAAATAAATAAATACTCGCTAATGCGGCAATTACAATATGAAATTTATGTTAGTATGAAAATAATTGCAGATGAAACGGGCTGCTAAAAACATACTCGAGTCTCTACTGAATACTGCCATCGCCAACATTGCAAATAGACTGAAACAGACTGACATTGCATATTTCAAGTTTATTTTTATGTCTTTGTAAAATCTAAGGCTCGATTTTTCAATAGGGAAATAAGAATTATTCTCCAATGATATGAATACAACATACATTTTTAATAGGCACATATTGTATTTTATTTGACGAATACATTTTAAATAACGATTGAAATATTCACCTTGCAGAAACAAGGAGAGCAGGTAGAGTTAAACAAATGTATTGAATATATAATATTTATGTAATAATTATTCATACACATTATATCTATGTATATGCATATATTTAAACAAATATTCGTTATAGTATGGCATATAACTACCCATATTTGTACGTATTTAAATATTTATCAGTTTTGAATTTTTCTCTTTTAACTTTTAAATACATATTTATACGCCCACTTCAGCTCATCTCTGCATCACCCAAAAGTAGACTGGTAGATAATGCCTCAGGCATTAAGTCCGCCTCATATACAATGTATATGAACCTTAATAAAAAATGTATTGTTCATGTTCAGCTGAATAAGCTTTCGTGACGACTGACGTCACCGCACGCATGTAGTGCCAGTCCCCGCGCATGGTTGGCAGGAGGCAGCCGATGCACATCGTTGCAGCGCGGGTGCTAAAACTCCACTTGTTATAACAGCACATGGGTTTTATCATTCTGAAAACTAAAGTATCTATTCTAAAATTATTTGCTCTTTTCGCACTATAACGCTGTTGTTCAACGAGCCGAGATCATGTTCCCGCGAGTGTTATCTAAATTTTCTTTCGTTTGACAAAAAGCCGTCGGAATCTTTCAAAGGTTCAAATGGATTATCATTTTCTTTAGTGCAAGTCCATTATTCCGTTTATTACCGACTTTTATTCTGTTAAAGTGTTAGTACAGCGGCGGCTCGATACAAATGTGTTTTCTTAGAACAACAAACCGAGGCCGTCCAGTATCTTCATAGTTAATTGCGTGTATGATGAACAGTGCATTATTTTAAAAATATATTTGTATTTTTATGGATATAAAAAATATAATATGGTAACTTTGTTGAAAATCATGAATTGTTTAATAGGACAATATGTTTGATTTATCTTCTATAAAGTCTATTAATTAAGTTTAATTAATGATATGAAAAAGTGTATTCGTTATCTTCACATCAATGTTCCATAATTTCCGTCTACACGCGATAGGTACTGTTAGATATGAAGGGGCTTTATTGTATTTATATAAAAATACAGAGATTATTGTATTTATATAAAAGTTTAACGCGGACAAGTAATACGGACAAGAGACAAAAACGTCGTGTGGCCGGGAGTATGGTTAATACATGTTTTGATGGATGCATGGAGTAATACTACAGAATAATACGTAAATATGTTTGAAGGAAAATTAAGAAGAAATGACTCGTTACAAACTGCAGACCTGAGGTGTAAATTTACTCACGATCAGAACACGAAAAATAATATTGCAAATAAATTAATTTGAAATCAATTGTTAACTCAAATGTTACGACATTCGCGTGTATCGCAGTTAAATCGGCAGATGCAGGTAACGAAAGCGGAGAGCCTTAATGTTCCCTACATTGTTTGCTAGTGAGTAATCTAATTGTTTCAAATGGTGTTGCTAAAAGAATCGGCAAGGTAATGGGCTCGGGCAGGCCACGTCACGCAGTCAGACGCTGCACGTCGGAACTGATAGTAGAACAGTCGTGGAGGCGCGCATTGTGCGGCGGCCAGCCAGCGTGCCCGCGCCCTTAGTCACCGCGCGCCAGCCACCACCCAGCCATCCACATTACTGCATATTGTGTGGGTACATGCAACCGTCAAGCACAGAGTCCAGGCCCAATTCCACAACCAAAAAGCACACAAATATGTGTGTTGGTGCTGGAATCGACTCCGCGGCCCTCTTTTAGTGTTGTACAGCCGCGTCTTGATAGACTATCAATAAAGCACAGGCCATTGTGGTTAATGGTCGTGTGTGCAGTATAAGCGCGGCGGCGTTTTCGACATTTCAACATTGCTTTAGTGCGCTTCCTCGCAAGAGAAGCGAGTGCGTCGACACTTTTACACCGAACTAAGAATAATGAACGTTTCATCGGACCGCGTTCATTTCGTAGCGTCATTTGTACTTGAGTAGCGTATACTGCGACCCGCTAAAACATAACCGTGTGTGTATTCCCGCCGGCATGAAAGCGTCGACACTACGCGCTACAGTCACTACACTTCCGGTGTATGAGTTTAATGAGTATGTCGTACAATCATAACTGGCGCAAATACAATGGCGAGCAAACTATTTTTCCCAAATAAAACGCGTAATTGGTGCAAAGGGTTGCACAATCTGAAAATGAAACGCAGTCTGCATATAGGTAATATGATTTTTGAATAAGCCAGTGGGGCGTCAACTTATGTACCTGCTATAAAAAAGCTCTTTGATTATTTTTGTTAACCGGTCTATCTGAAACTACGCATTAAAATCTTTTAAAGAATAAAAAAATGGGTATGTGTGTGTAACGGGCAGTAGTAGCGCGAGGCGGGGCCGGCGGCGACGACTAATAAAAACTCGCGGGTCGTGAGGAGCCCCGCGCTACTGGTTGCAACTCCAACACATTGATTCTTATTGCTATTTCACCACACATTTTTATTTAAACTAAATCTAAACTTTGGAAATCAATGTAACTCTACTGTGTCCCTAGCCGGAACATTTTGAAGTATCGTATAGTAATTCTCGTATAGTAAAGGAAACGTTTCCCGCTGTGAAATTTTAGTTCTAAATGCGCTCACAATGGCGCTGTTAAAATTCCCATAAAAAAAAATTACTATTACTATTCTATTACGATACTGCAAAATGTTCCGGCTAGGGGCACTGGTTTGGGGGCGTTATTTGTTGCTATCTCTATCACAAAATCGCCTTCAAGATGAAAACTTCTTGAAGTAGATTATTATTATAGGTATAATTCATGCCTAATAATAAAATACTAATACAATAAACACAAAAAAATCTAATAAAATGAATGTATTTCACTCCATTTTCTCATCTTAAACTCATTATCATTTTTTTACCTTTTTAGTTTCGTTTTCGACTAAAGTGTGTTTTTTAGTGTTTTGAAGCGATAATTGATTTTTTTTAAATAAAAAACGCCTATCTGCCTGGTATTTTATCAAAGGAAGGTAGCTGTGCGCAAATTACCCACTTTATTTATTTTCATAAAAGGTATTTTTTTTAAATTCCGGTTAAGATAATGCCACGTAATTTTTATATTATTGTATTGTCATCAGTTTTAGAGAAGTATGCAAAATTTCAAGTCAATCCGGCATTTTGAAGTACTCGAAAATCGACTTCAAAAATTCCGTTACATACCGTACATACATACAAGTACAGGCGAAGCTAAAAAGCATGTTAAAAAACGAGCATTGCAACCACAACGTTTACTAATCGCATTATACTCGCAGGCTTAACGGGGCTGAATATGAATGAAGGAACGTGTGAATAAAATGGTAGAGTCCATCTCGGACTCTACTGTGCAAGTACGATACATCTGCTGTAAATAAATGATATCCATCCAAGAGACCGTCTCGAACAAGGAGCCACTAACAAGCGGTTTGGTACTCGTGTCCAACAGTCGATTAAATCGAATCCGAATGAAACCACGTCCAACGGACCTAAGAAATGTATCACATTACGAGGTAGCCCCGTTCGGGTATAGTTGGTTTTATTCAAAGATGTCTTCACTCGGCGGATAAGTCCCGTATGAGGACTATATTATGAGTTACAATGTCTGTCGTACCAATTTAAACAAAAGTGTTTCTGACAGCGTTCGTAGCGCAGTTCGTAACGTGACACCACGCGTTTGGTCCCCAGTCCGAATCAAATGTTCGTGTGATGCACTATTGTAAATAAGTTGACTCTAGGCTGCTGGATCTGAAATTTGTGGAACCCAGAATACTCTAACATTTTGTGATATCAACGACAGAAGACCTTATTGTTGAGGACATACGCTATATCTATTTGTATGACTTGTGTGTATTCATTTTATATACATATATATGATTTAGAAATACTGTAATTGGACTCCGTAGAAATCCCTGCGTGGTTGGGTTACGTGTTAATGAGACTTATTTTAAACAAACGTGGTCCTCAGTTAGACTGCGCCATTAGTACAAGTGCAGCGGCGGCGAGGCATTGCTAACTGATTGATGGCGCTACTGCACTCCGCGTGGCTCCGACGCGGCCGGCGCGCGCTCTCGCACGGCGCGGCGCTGCTGCAGTGCTGCCTGCGACACTGCGTGCTGTCTCGCAAGCAACGCATGCTAGTTGTGTGTCATGCGGGGTGTGAGGCGCGGGGGAGGGGTGCCGGACGCGCTCCCACCGCCCTTCCGCGAAACACTCATTAGCCACTATTGTACTGCGCC
The DNA here is from genome assembly GCA_905220455.2 of Deilephila porcellus. Classification (NCBI taxonomy): domain Eukaryota; kingdom Metazoa; phylum Arthropoda; class Insecta; order Lepidoptera; family Sphingidae; genus Deilephila; species Deilephila porcellus. The sequence goes on along the minus strand of LR999973.1, from coordinate 16,684,897 downwards.
AGGAATTTGGCATTACCGGCTAATGCCTATAATTGTTCTTATTGTAACATCCTTACAACGAATAACTCACTATATATATTATATTTGTCATATGTATTTACTCGGATATTCTCGAAAAGCCTACAGTGTGGGAATCTCTGGTCGGCGGGGCCGGGCGGCGCGAGGCGGCGCGGGGTGCGGGGGTGCGCGGGGTGGCGGCCCCCCGACGCGTGCGCTAACAACGTGTTCGCCACAAACTACACAAATGACCGAACGGTTGTTTATTTTTTCTTTGTGTTATTGAAAAATATTATGAAGTTGTAACAAGTCGTGAGCAAAAACAAGCAGTCCCCCGGCGCGAGGCGGCGGGGCGCGCTCGCTGCTGTCACAACACTTTTTTCGTGCGCTGTTCGGATACCGGGAACGGTTAAATTGTCGCCGGTCGCGATTTACGGCGACCTTACTGTTAATGCCGTACAATTTATAGGTTCCCGGGAGCGGCGCGCGGGCTCGCTGCAAAAACTGCGAGTCGCGTCAGACACGCGGGCGCACGCTCACTGCGCCCAGCGCTTACCTTCCCTATAGATACCTACTACCAACTGCATACATTGCAATGGTTTGCAAAATTACTACACCTATGTACATTACTATGTATGTGTAATTTTATTTTATTAAATTAATATGTTGATTTAATACCCGTGGGATACTTTATGCACGATATTTGCTAAAAGTGTACCTATTAAGAACACACTCGTTATTAGCTTTTACCGACACAACGAGGAAAACTTACGACACATGCACAGCAACCCTAATGTGCTTCGTATCGAAATATTAGTTGTTGGTGGTAAGATGTTTGTCTCCGCCCGGATGACTACCGTTGTGCCTCGTGTAGGGAGCTCCGCCACAGCGAGCTAGGCAAGTGTGTCGTGTTCCGGCTTCCAGCACGCCGCGCCGCCCGGTGTAATATTTTCAATCGGTGAGACATACATGGTACATCTCATCGGTAGAAGCGCTACCTACAACCCAGACCGCACTGCACTAGGCATCAGGTAAAATTAAATCACTTCAGTCTTCATCGCACCAGCATGAAAAATGCTCGGTACCTGAATGCTACGTTTACCTTTATAACGTAGCGGGCGTAAACACTTGCATACTAAAGTAATTATCATCTCGGTGGTCACCCGGACTACAGATGTATATTTGTATATGTATATATCGTTGGTGGCTAGTGTTCACTGCTCCTATCGGCTGTGGTGTTTGAAGGCACACTGATAGAGTGTCGAGAGCCTGCCAGCAGCAGCGCGTGCAGGGCGGCGAGGCGCGCGGAGCCTGCGCGTCTGCAGCGTGCCCTAGGTCGGGAGATGTTGCAGATAAGGCGGGGTCGCACACGTGCCGATAACTTATCTTGAGCGCCGCACCGGCCGCGATAGCAGCGCGCCGCAACACCACGATCAGCTGATCGCGACGCCGGCACTACGACACCGCGACTCCGCGACTCCGCGCCGAGCGACACGAGCCCGCGACCTGCAGCTCCGCACTCCGTAGCAGGCTGGCGCCCTACCCAGGCACCAGGCGCAGAAACTGCATTGTGTCGGCTAGGCGAGCACCAGGCGCGATGCCCCGCATTCCGGAAGTGATAGACCGAGCTTTATTTGGCAGTGTTCGCTGGTGCGATACGCATATACAGCGTACAGTCGCGCGATAAACAGTGCTCGCGAGTAATGAGCGGCGCACGTGTGGCCGGGTGACGCGGCATGCCTGGTGGCCGCGCGGGTGATACCTTGTTTACGTTTACGTTCATCCCATGCAGATACAGATTACCTTCAATAATCTGTGCATGCGGAAGACGTTATGTCAACAGGCTCTGGTGACGCCTCATAAACCTCCCTCGCATATATTGCGAGGGATGCGCGGAGTGTCCGGTGCTGCGCTGGGTCGGGGTTGCGGCGCGGCTGGACCCTCCCCAGTTTCGGGCCAGGGTGTGTTGATGGGAGTGGCGGGTGTGGGTGCGGGTGGCGCGGGGCGGCGCGGGCGAGTGGCGGCGCGGCGGGCGCCAGTGCGGCAGTGAGCGCAGCGCGGGCGCAGTGAGTGCACGCGTTGGGTGCAGTGTCGCGCCGGTACTAGTGAGCTCGTGGCCGACTGTGAGTGACAGACATGCTGCACGACGCGTGGCCCAACACCTGGCACAAGGCGGAAGCCTTCGAGCTGGACGCCTTCATCGCGGAGGTCAACAACAATTGTCTTAAAGGTAACCACCAGTCAGTGAGTGCGCCCCACAGCAGCGCTGAGGCTTCCTGGGCCTCGTGAGTCGTGACTCATTCAACTAAAACACGCCAAAACGGCGGAGTTTGTTATTGTAGTGTACAGGCGAGCGAGGCCGTGATGCAGCGACATTACTGTGCAATTTTTAAACTGTCGACTATATTGACTCCTCCATAAGCTTGCATATTATTTTTAGATATGTATAATTGATGTAGTTATTATACATAAAACATAGCATTCGTGATTCGAGGCTGTTTATCCAGCATGTCGCCATGTGTATCGCAGCGGCGGGCGCTGCAGCGACGAGCCAACGCGTGGTAATGATAGTGTGCTCGAGTTTGTTTGTCGTTTAATTAGTTGGCAAACATCGTTAACGGTATTTTTGTTTTCCTGTTTTAATGAGCGACGTCTGATCGCACCTCATTAGCTGTCTAATTATTGTCAGTCCGTTGAAGAGTAGCGATCGTCGTGAGTCCGTTATATTAAGCATTAGCAGTAGTCGTAGTGGCGGCTCGAGAAGTGTCTCGTGCGGCAGTGTCTGGCTAGCGCGATGTATGGCAGCGGTGAGTGTGCGCGCGCAGCGTGTAGTGAGCGGCGGCGCGGGGCGGAGGCGGCGCCGCGCGCCAATCACTCGGCTGCGGCGGCGCGTTGAGACGTGTGCGTGTGCGCAGAGGGCGAGGCGGAGTGCGGCGCGGAGGGCGGCGGCGGCGAGGCGGAGAGCCCGCCCCCCCTGCCGGCGTACGGCTACGCCCCCGGGGGCGGGCTGTCGCCGTCCCACCCGCGCAGCTACCAGGAGCTGCGGCCGGCGGCGGCACACGCGCGCGACATGCAGACCTACGCGCACCTCGAGGAGTCGCTGTTCAAGGGGCCGGGAGCGACGGGCGGCGCGGGCGGCCCGGGCGCCGCCTCCACGGACGGCGTGTACCTGCGGGGCCGCAGCCCCGAGCTCACGCCGTCGCCCGAGCGCCGCGACGACTACCGCCAGCTGCACTACGAGCAGTACGCGCCCGCGCCCGCGCCGCCGCCCTACTCGCACGACCACCACCACCACCTCGACTCGTGAGTACCGACACCAACACCTGCACCAATATCACTACCAACACCAACATACAACACTCCACAAACCAACACATTGAACGACACAAGTATGGCGAGGAGTTGACACAAATACACAGGACAGGCACTATTTGTTCTACACAATACACTATAACTATGTTTTGTTGCTTTGTGAGATTGTAACATCCCCATACTGGAGCGAAAAAATTCATACAACAATGTGCTCCACCTGGGAATCGAATGCACGACTTTATACTAAATTATACTTTATATATATCACAAAAAACTAATTTTATAATAAAAACATTAAGGGTAAACAAACATACTCGAAGGGCCATTTGTAAGCAATAAGCTGGCAGTTATATTTGTAAATTGTGGTTTCATGATAGTGGCGTAGGAGGAAAACTCGTTAACGAGGAGGCGGCGTGTGCTGGTTGCGGTGCAGGGTACACTCGCAGTGCGTCGTGTTTGGCTACAAGTCGCGTAATCTGCTGTTGCTAAGTGTTCTGAGTTCTCCACACCGCGCGCTCTGACGATTGCAAGACGTTCTCATCTAGTTCCGATACCCCATATCTCTAGAGTTATACATACACATAGATAAGTTTACGCGTATTTCTGTGATGGGCTAGGTATAGAAGCCACCAGTGCCAACCACTTCTGTCCCAGGCCCTGTAAAGAGTGCCGCCATGTCTAGAATAAATTCCATTCCCGCAATTCTTTTCACTTTTTTTGGCGTAAATGTGAAATATGAATAGTCGCATTCGGTTAGACGCCGGCAGTGGAACGAGAGGCCGCGGATTCGATCCCCTTACCAAGCCAAATGATTGCGAAATCTATAAGTAGGTATATGTTTTGGGTCTGGGTGTTAGTGTGACAGAAAAGTCTCTTGTAGTATCTGATACCCAAGTCTCAGGACTCGGTCTTTATGTTGGCTTAGGATTATGTAGGTATGTGAATTTTGGGTATATTTATTTATTTATAAAATATATGTTTCCATGTAAATATTCACGTCCCATTATAGCCATATTAGAATTGGAATTTGAAGAACCTTTTTTCAAGCGCTCATCAGTCCACTTACGTCAGTTCCATATGAAACTCGAGCAAATGGTGGTGTTACTGCACCCTGGTATCATGACGGTGCGGTGACCGTGTCAGCCAATAAATATTCCTGGTATTTATAATTAACTCGGGACGTCAACTCGCCGTTGACGTTTGATAGTAATGTAGTTCATAGAGTGTCGGTAGACGAGGCATGCTGCAGTGAGCAGAGCCCTCATGCTGGTAGGTGTCGTGCGTGGCGTGCTGGCGTGGAGAGCAACCGACCGCGACGTCGCGTCACTCACGCAGAGTGCAGTTCAGGTTCATTACATTCAGCCCGTGTCGCGTAGTTGATAGCCGTAGAGAAGCCGCCAGTTTCGTCCTGCACAGTAGCCAATTTATGGACCCACAAGTGTATATTTGTATGGAGTAGGTGTATTTTGAGACCGTAGAGTCAGGACTATTTGTTTTGTATTGTATCAGCCCATATATTATATTCCACTGCAGGGCACGGGCCTTCAATCTCTCTACTATCGAAAGAACTATTGAGAGGGGTGTCAGAACTATAAAGTCAGCAATATACCTATGTGTTATTATTTATTTATTTTTGTCAAAGAAAGTAATACGTCACATATAGTGCAGGTGTACTACGTCGATCTACTAGTGGTGGCTGAGCTGCTAGTCCCATTATATGGCAGAATATATTGTGTAAAAACCTCGAGTCCTATGTATGATTGGTAGTGGTCGTGGCCGTTTCAAATTGTAGAAGCTTTCTGAAGTCGAAAAAATATAAAAAATAATGATACTATATAACTATACGCATGAACATGATATTTAATACATGTCGGTGTATCGGCTACACACTACAAAACGCGTTGAGAGTACAGTAGCAAGCGTAGAGAGTAGTGAGTAGTGTGGGAGGCAGGCTCGCTGGCGACGTCGCCGAGCGCCGGGCAGAGCGTGCAGTACCGGGAGACACGCGCCAGCGCACACGCACCTGGATACTGTTAGTGTTCATTTGTATATTGGTACTTATATAATGTAGTCTGCCACGCGAGCAACCAGTGCCCACGTCACCAGACACACTCCGTCACAGAGAGACAATAATACAATTGCTAAACTCTACCACTCACAATGGCTCTACCATTGTGATTGTGTATTTGTTGTAGCTTGTTAAAGCTTATGTAGTAAGAAGAGTTTCAATCGGTGAGTGTGATTGGCCGACACACAAAAGCTGGTGGCAGGATATTCCTATACCCTGCAAGTTACAGTCGGGGGAGAACGGGCTCCGTGTGGGCCGCAGCACATTCACCATCAATTGTATTATAATCACTTCGTTGTGACAGTATATATAAAAGTAAGAAGAGCAGAAATATATGAGAGTAGGATTTATAGAATAATAACGTGTCAAGAGTGGAGTTGTAGAGTGCAGGGTTCTAAGCCGTGTGTACGCATTTTCTTTAGTCACAGTAACACTAATTGATTTCAAATTGTAACAGTATTTCATTTGCAATACGATTTCTTAATTGGAGTGATTAATGTGACTTTAATTGGAGTTATTATAATGACTTATTAAAAATAGTTTGTACGTGTTTTTGTGCAAATGGAGAAATGATAAACAACCAACGAGGCACTATCACGAGTTTATAAACAAGTGTCAATGTCGGTATTATAATAATAAAATAAAATAATAAAACCTAATATTGAATTCCTTTAGACAATATTTAAACATTGATTTGGAAAAGATCAGCATTTCCATTTTAGTGATGAACATCATCAATAGGTTGATTGTCTCTTAAGTTAATTATATTTTTTCAATGTTACAGACTTACAAACTTTTTATAATAGCTTCTAGCAGCTATAAGTAAACAAAGCTTACAAAAATTTGCCCCTTCTTCATTACTTAAGACTTACAGTAAAAGAAAGAGTTAACCGCACAACTGTTCGTCTCCTTCCAGAGACCGGAGTATATCGTGAGGGCGTTGCTATACGTATGCTCGATGTATGTCTATAACTTTTATTCATTCACATAGCCTTAAAATATTTACTTACTTAATTTAAATTCGAACAAACTCTAAGTTAGATAACAATATAATTGTTTACAAACAAAAATATATATAAACTGTACTACAGTACTAGTACAGATATCTGATAATGACTGGATAAGCATTAAACAGTGAAACTCTTTCGCCACACTACACGAATAATATAACTGATAACTGTATACGAACAACTATGTGAATATAAGCAGTGAAAATATGTAAACACGATAATAATTTTTGATCTAATTTTGTAAGTATTGCTCGCACTTTGTAATATGTCGAAAACTATAAATGCGACAACCTGTTTAGACTTGCCAAACGGACGTGCCAAAAATATATGCACAGTTCTCTGTTCTAACATTACTCCCCACGCAGTTACATTAGCAAACATAAACACCTTACCGACTGCAAACACATCTCAATTTAATAGAACATTTTCAAATTAAAATAAGGAGAAAAAAACATGTAAGCACAAATATGAAATTATTTGAACAAGTTAAAATTGGATTTAAATTACGCCTACACATCCTCTATAACGTTGTGTTCTCGGAGCCGAACATACATAGTGTAGGAGAGTGGCAGTGAAGCTTGTGAACTGATAGAGATATTGTGCACGCAATACCAACCACTGCCATCTTTACATTGCGTTAACGTAGTACAAGCTGACGCTGGTTAAAGTATACAATTTAGGTTATTAACGAATTCGAAATTGCTTACCAATTTTATTTTTCAGTAACTAATATGTAAAAAGTTAATGACTAGGGAAGTTTTTATATTTATACAAATTGCGATTATTCAATAAAAATATATTGTTTGCAACAACAAATTTACGACAATTGTATATTATTGTAGTATAATTGTATATTATAGGACCAACTTCACCTACAAGCTGAACAGTACCAGGTATTTGTTGCGGTCAGAGTTCTGTATTTAATATTTATTTAGTTAATGAACACATTAATTAATAGTGTTTGCGTATCACTCCTCGCTTACAATCGTATCCGTGGCAACGATTTATATGGCTTCGCCGTAAATATATCTACACCGAATAGAATTTGTTATTTTGATTTCCATTGAGCACGCGAAGTGAGCTCAGGTAATGACTAAAATATTTTGCTGTAAATCAGGTCGTAAGAACCGGTAATTATTGTTAGTAGCAACATTTTAGCCTCGTGTGGAAATTTTTCGTAGGAACAACCGTTGAGTGCCTACACAGTTTTCTGTGCTTAGTCATTGCGGGGTCAATTTACTTATGTTTAGCTGGACTATGTATGAAGACCATAACAATGCTTTTGTTTGTGTTTGTCAAAAGGAAATATAATTTACTATTATTAAAGGCATCAGTCATTTTTCTTTGTTATTAAATTAGTAATTATGAATCAGTCCGTTGCTGAAGGCACTTGAACAAGAAGAATTAATTTGTGTTTGTGGTTTTAGATGTTGACTCGAGCTCGCCGGTTTAGCTGACTTAAACTAAGTATCTGAGTTATTTGTTACATGTTTATTAATATTTTGCGCAAGTTATATCTGTTATAAGTATATTATTCCTATTATCTGATTGTATTTACAACTGGTATAGAGTAACTTGTTGAAACGTAATGTTCCCGCTTGCGAACCGTATCCGCCCACGATGAGTTTCGGCATTGTTGTCAGTCGCCTACACTGGCAGAAGTGACGGCATATTAAAGAGGGGTACATTAGCATGTGTGGGATACATTTGGGAGTATATTATACATTATATTGGCTACATACATTAGAGCATGAGTATGCATAATGAGTGAAAACACTTGACAGAGTGCCAGACTGCAGGTCTCCAGCACATCCGGCTCCAAGGACCGTTTTCAAAAACCATTTTGCACACTGGAGTAAGGATTCAAACCGAAATTTATACATTTATTTATATAGTTTTCTGTTCATTATCGCTTACGTTAATATAAATGAAATAACTAAGTTAAAAAATACATTTAATGCCAGCTCTTGACAGTTAATTAATCAAATAAACCAAGTGATATTTTGTCAAAATATAACTAGTCGTGTGCCTTGATCAATAATTATCTGTTAGCAACATAATATGATAAGCTTATATAGCTATTTCATTTATTTCAAGTGTATCAGGGGAATAAAGATCAATGCATAAGGATAGAATAGGCTAGCATGAGTGATGATCAGGATACTGTATATAACAACGATGAGTAAGAATAGAAAGTAGTGAGTGGAGCAGCATGGCGGGCCGCGCGCCCTCTACCTGCCTGGTGCCTACACTATTCACATTGCTCCCGATGCTTTAGAGAGATATCTAAGCGGTGTAAGCCTTCGTAGTTTCAACAAGTTTCTTACTTTATATATTAAAGGCCAACCAGTTTCATACATACATTTAAATACAAAACGTTCACAAATAAGTATCGTGGCATTTTTATACATTAAAAGTAATTTGGTACATTTAAAGCGAGCATAGTATTTGTAAAATGTATATTACGAAACTATAAGACTCTTAAAAACATACACATATGTTAATTACAGCACACGCTTTAGATAACGTCCAAATGTATGAATTACAAATTAATAATTAAGGAGCTTGTTTGGGCGGAGCGCTTCAGCGCAAATGAGGCTCAAGTCACTCGTATGAAATACCTACATTACTCTTGCGCATGTGAGAGACATCCGGCCAAGTAACCAGAGGCCGTGGGTTCCATTCCCACAGATACAATGCAAATTGTTGTCACTTGTCAGTATGTTAGAGGAGTGTGTTGTTTGAACGCGTCGCGAGTGTTGCAGCGCACTAGCCAACTGGTAGAGTAGTGTAGTGTAGTAGTAGAGCGCGAGTAGCAGCTGGCGAGCTATTTGTAGTGAAAGATTCATGCGTTGTTTCGAAACACGCATCGGTTGGTGCGGTCGAAGGTTGTCCTCCGCCGCGCGTTATCAGCGCGCCGTGTGTGTCTGCGTGTGTGTGTGTATGTGTGTGTACGTGTTGAGCAATGTGTCGGTGTGTGTGTAAGTGTGTGTGTGTGTGTGTGTGTGTGTGTGCGCGCGGCGAGTACGTGCCCGTGAGACAGCGCAGCGCACGTCTCTCGCGCAACCACACAACACTCCTACAATGTTGAACATTAATTTCACCGTGTTTGTTGCACTCATACAGTTTTTGCAAAATGTTGCATCATGAGGAGTAGTGCCACTCTGCCATATGCAAATCTCTCACCGACACACCACTCGGTAGTTTAAAGAGAGTAGTAAACAATAAGAGCGATAGGCGGTGCTGGCGGCTGGCCCGGCTGCGGGCGCGCAGGCCCACGCGGCCACCGCACGGGCCTTCTGCGGGCTGCCCCGTTACATTCGCAATTACATTAATTAGCCGGGCCGCGGTTAGTTACCGCCGCGCCTCGCCCCCGCCCCCGCACCCGGTCCCCGCACACGTCGCTTGCGGACTCTGTAATGACACGCTATTGTTTATGTTCAATTGCGTTTTATAATATAATTTGAATAGTCATTGAGGCGAAGTTTATCAGCGCTCGCTAACCACGCGCTAACCAATAAAACACACGCAGCGACTACACAAACAACCAGCGCCGGCGATTAATACGATCATGTTGACGCGGAGGACACAAAGCAAACGAGCCCAAACACTGTGAATTGGTTGTGCACACACGCGCCGGCGCGGCCTATTTGCACGAGCGACCATTTTTTGTGGCGCTCCGCGAAGGAAACTCCGCCGGAAGAGCGCCGCCACGTCCCGGCTCGGCTACAATACTACACTACTACTCGCTCACATGTATACTGATAACAGCCGCCACACTAGTTCCACGCGGCCTGTCTGCAGCGACGCCGCGCCACTCACTCGCCACACTGTTCCGGGCTCGGTATTTTACCGGCTGTAACATAATATAATTATTTTGATACAATTAGGCGCGTAACGACATCCTGTAATAATAATAGGTTGGTTGTAAGTAACAGACACAGCTCCACTTTGTTACTGCGGCCTGTTAGTATGAGGAAAATCCTGTTGGCCCATACAAACATACATACACACACACACACACACACACACACACACACACACACACACATAGACGTATTAAAGCACATAAAAACCTACGCAATGAATAATGTGTGCAGAGTTTGTCCAATTTGTGCATTTCGTAGTGTGTAATGTACAATGTACGTATGTACATACGTATTGAGGACGTTTGGCGTGACGCGTCCGTGGCGTGTACGTGGCGTTGTCGTCTGCGCGCCACTCCGAGGCCGTCCCGTTTTTTTGTGAGTTTGCATTTAACGCACTAACGCGCCATTTTACACGTTTGAGAGGTCCTCGTTCGGGTCGTATTAGTAAACATAATTTTTTGCTGGTCGTGGAGTGTCGGTTTAAGTGCCTCCAAATGAGTTATTTGTATAGGCTCGTGGTTCCGGTGCGGCGTGCGGGCCGGCCCGCGCCGGTACGCGCACGTGTGCCGACACAGCGCGGGCGCAGCGCGTCATGCGGGCCGCGCTGTAGCGTGCAGCGCGCCGGCCGCCACATTAGCCAGAGTGCTCGCTGATGGTGGTTTAACGCGTTCATCGATTTGTGTGATGGTTATCGTGGCGCGGCGGCGCGACGTCATCGCCTCGCGTAATGAATGCAACCGGGTCGAGGGCGCGCGGGGAAGGCGCAGGCGCTGCCTGCGGTGTGGAGCGGGAGGGGGGCAGGGTGAGGTTGTTGATAACGCGCGCCTACTTCCGAGACGTTCCGAGCCATTAGCCTCACCGCGCTCCACTTAGCGTAGTATAGCTGCAGGCGGCGGCACAACGGTGTGGCGGCGTGTGGGTCGGTGTGACGTGGCTGTGTCGGCGTGGCGTCACGGCGTCGGCGGCGCTGCTGGCGGCGCGGCGGCACGTAGCGGCGAGGCGAGCACGTCGCGGGTGCTCGCCTTATCTGCGGTTACTTCACACTCGTTACGACACCGATACAAATACCGAGTAGTGGTAGCCAACTCGCGCCGAGTCGCCGCGACAGCACCATTCGGTTGCTGCAGTATTCGCGTCACTTCTCCTTCAACAACACGCCAGTGCGTCATTCGAACGTGACGAGGGGCGTCGTATTGAGCACCATGATGCAGACTGAGTCTCTATTTCCTCACTCTCTATTTCCTCTTACAGAATAGGTTCCTTACACTAACAAACAAAGTAAATTTCATATTTATATTATCGAAATATATTATTTTCAACATTATACTTTTGCTATAAGAATCAAGAAATTTTAAAGTTACGGGATACAAGTTACTTAATATAAAACGGAGACTATTTTTAGTAGGTACCATATTTTAAAGTGAAGACTTTCGTCATGTTGATGCTAGTCTCTGACCTTGCGGGCAGTTCGTGCGTAGCCCAGATAGGATAATCATGGACACGCCCCGACGCGAAGTGGAGACGCCGGGGCCTCGTGGACAGGAGTCGGCTGAGAAACGCGAGGGAGCGACGTTCACATCGACACTAACTATATGCGTACCGGAGTCCAATGTAATATAAATATAAATATTCGTGTCGCTCATTACGCGTGTCCCTGTACAGTGTACATGGTGACGTGCAGCATCATTAGTGTGAAGCGAGCCGCCACAATGACGTTTTTGCATCGTTCATTGTATTTTATACAGATATTGCTTCGGAAAAGCGACTGCAATGAATCTGATGGCAACCCAAATGGAATATCGAGCGGCAACACATGATTATTTCTTGCCACCTTGCCGGGCGGACACGAATATCCTTCCACCAGCTTATTGTATCCTCCGATCTCATACACCGAATGTAACACAACAGCACAACAGTTACTACACGTCGGTTTTCTAATAAACCTCGGTCAAGCCAAACCTAACGTCAAGACTGCGACCGAAAACGAAGCCAGTATTAGTGACTTTAGACACAATAAAACTAAAAATTTTGCAAAAAAATCGTCAACTTTTTCTTGGCAATTTTTAGCTTATCGTCGTTTTTGGGTGATAAATACATAGTTTTGATAAAAAATGATGAACACCTTTTTATTTTTGAAGACGCAATGGTACGTTCGGGTTTAAATTACTATTTTTGCAATAACTAGGTATTTACTACCCAAACAAAATGATTTATAAAAAATTGCAAAAAAAAAACTGTCGCTTATATTGCAAAATTTTTATTTGCATTGCGTTTGCAACCACTAAAACTATCACCCGGCTTCGTTTTCGGTCACAGTCTTGATATACCCGGTATAAAAAAATGTGACAGTTAAAATAAAGATAAATAATAATTAATAACAGAGACATTTAGTTGCGCCGAAGTTCAATGTAATCTAAATACTCGTATTAGCATTTCCTTTAACGCCATGATATATATTTTTACTACTTTTTAATAATCAGATTGATCATTTTCTATATACTATCAAGACCATGTGAATAGAATATCGACATAATATTGCTAACCAAAAATTCAACATTGAGACAGCTCTACCATTTAACTAAATACCTTAAGACTCTACCATTTCTAGTTTCATTCAAAACGAGGATGAGGAAGTGTAGCTGGCGATGTGGGCCCTAGTTGCATTGTAACATTACATATCGAACTAACAATAACAGAGTGCGAGGGCGCTCGCGCGTGTCTCCCGGTAATGTACAGGAACGCACTGCCCGGTGCTCAGCGACGTCGCTGCCGAGCCTGGCGCGCTCTGCTAAAACACTTTACTCAACTCTACTCCGAACTGACAGTGAAGACGATACACCATTCTATGCATTTAGGAATCATTAATTATTATCGGCTCGCCCCCTATCACATCATGGGACGGAACATACAAAGCGAAATATGGGTGTCCTGGTGGCGCCTCTGCCTACCCCTTCTGGGATAAAATGGCGTGAGTTATGTATGTATGTATGTTATTATTATCTAAGATGTCACGTTTGTTTGAAATTTGACATTTTTTGTCAAATTGGTGACTAATTTAGGTAAGACTAATCATGTTTTGTCGCAGGGGCGGCGGCGGCGGCGCGGGCGGCGTGTACACTCGCTGCGCATACGCCAGCACGTCACCATACTTTGGTAACGGCGCGGAGCTGGGACAGTCGCAGATGTGGAATTCCTCAGCAGGTGAGGTCGCCCGAGCCGGCCGCTAGAGTTTGATGGTGTCTGCGGAGTACATGAGTATGTGTATAACGTGAGTGGTGGTTGCAGGCGGGTCGCCGAGCTACGGCGGCGCGGCAGGCGGCGGCGTGGTGCTGGCGGAGGAGTACTCGGAGGGCGGGGGCGGCGCGACGGGCGCGGGGTGCGCAGAGAGCGCGTGCGGCTCGCCCGCGCCCGCGCCGGCCGGCTCGCTGCCCGCATTCAGCGCGCGCTTTGGCGGCGCCTTCGCGACCGCCACTTCGCGCCCCTCCACCGTGTACGGCGCCTCGGCGCTTGCCGCCAACGCCTACACGCACCAGGTCAATCCCATGGACCCTTCACTCAAAATATTAGTATACGATGCAGCAGACAAGCTTCAGGAACATCGCTCGTGGTCGTATAGTTGTATCTGAAAAAAGCGGGTCCACAACTTAATCTCGCGATCTGAACTGGCCACGATCTGCTAACGAAGATATAATACTGTTAACGGCTACCAGCAACTCACATAATATGTACTTTTTTAATAGACTGGTGGTACACATACAAGTTATCGTGCATCCACTGACTTGGCAAGTGTAGTCATTGCTCCGTAGTAGAACGTATTGTCGCCAGTCTGTACACAGCCGACGTAGACTTAGTAACACAAACCGAGTACATTCAACTTCAGCAAATACTCCCAAACTGGATGATGAGTGAGGAACATGCTTGTGAGCTCATGGCCATATTGACGTGGTGTTGTTTACAGGACATGTGGGGGCTGGAGGGCAACCGGCGCTCGCAGCTGTCTTCGGCCGCCGCCAACCTCGCCGCAAGTAAGTACTCTCCGTGCAGCGTCCCTCGACCGCGGCGAGCCGTTTAGTCTGTTTTGTCCGTATCGCGTGGTGTCGACATGCCTCGTATGAAGCTCCCACTGGAGCGACAAAATCTCTGGTTGTAAACATATCAGTTCCCCAATATGAAGGGTGATACTGATAAGGCATAGCCGAACGCGATGATACGATAGCAGATAGCAACAGCGGCTGCGGTGCGCCCGCGCTTGTGTGTGTGTATGTATGTTTGTGTGTGTGTGTGTTTGCGCGCGAGTGTTTTTGTCGGGGTCAGGCGCGATAGCCCGCGCCGCCGCCGCTGACATCGCCGCGTTCAGCCGAATTATTTTTTATTGCGATAGTTTGTAGAGACAAAGCTGATAACGCGACAGTTCCGGCGTTATTTACGAGCTCTCCCCGGCCGCGCGTTTTTTCAAGTAGCGCAGTTTAGACCTTCGTCTATCTTCGAATGGTGTCATTTCCATTTTGTGACCCATAAAATAAATTAATATGATTTCTCGGTGCTAGGGTTGTGCGCCCCGCCCGCACCCCGCGCTCTGTACCCCAGGCTCCATGTATATTATGCATGTAGGAGTTAGTGCTCTCGTGGCGGCTGTCAATACTCGTATAAGTCTCGCGAACCAGTTCTCCCTGGCGACGCGCTAATTAATAGTATCTATTTAAAATTTGTTCAATATAATGCGAAAGCAAACAACAAGCGAGCGTGCGATACCGTATACACGTGCGCTCGAGTCGTCACCAGCGCCGCGCCGCGCCGCCGCACTCGCCACACCGCACAACGCTGAAACCACCGCCCACCGCGCGCATCCTGCACTAATATTACATTTAAACTGACAAATAATTTGTTGATGTATTTTGAAGCTGATTATATTCGTAGTTTTTATGTCGTGTGTAGTAATATGTTTCGATGCTCTACATAAAACTTTAATTATATTTGTACTAAGAGTTAAACTATGTCTATAATGTAAGGCTAAGTGGTATCAATAGTGAATGTGAGGCTTAGTAAATAAATTATGATGAAAGGATTTTTTATGCATCCGACTAGTTAAATGTAACGATATATTAATGAATCTCTGTTTCCATATTGATCTAACAGGCGCGTCACGGTATCGCTGTGTCAGCACAAATAGCGTTGTGCGAGGAAGGCCTAAACTGATCTCCTTTCCCTGTGTTGCATTTCACACCGAAGCTATGAAGAAGCACATGGCATATATCGCACGCTTAATAACAGACTGACCAATTACTACCAATCCCAGAACTTTTACGATATTGGAACGAAGTTCCTTATCGCGCGTTGCGAAAGGGGGCTAGACGGAAAAAATTAAGACCAATAGTTGTAACGGTACTTTTATTCCACGGATGAGTTTGACATTCTAAATTTAAACATTTAGGAACTTATTTTTTGTTTTTAATTATTTGCTTATTATTTTATATTTTTAACCGACTTCAAAGGAGGTTATCAATTCGTTGGGTTTTTTATTATTTATGTATAGTCTTTGTATAATGGCTATACAGTGTCTAATGTATAGTCTACGTGATGACTGTTATTATTATTTTTATTTTTATCAATAAAAAAATCATAATAAAAAATGTATACCCGAATAATTATTTTCTTTATACCTCGAATAGAACTTTAAATTAATATTTTAATAATAACGAACTTCGTTCCTATCCGGTGTCCCACGACACCACACGGTTTTTTTTATAATCCATAATATATTAGTATTACACTATTTTAATTGAGGTGTAAGTAATAAAGCCAGTTGTTTTTGCGATTACCCAACAAACAGCTTTTTTGAGATAGGTAAGTCTATTAAAAAGCGTGCGATATATGCTTATATTGAAGACTTAAGCTATATTCAAGTCGGCTGTCACCTATTACTACAGAAATAAACTTTCTTGGTAATCTATTGATATTGCCACCACCACAATCAGGCGGCGAACACAGGGCCAGCACCTATGCAGATCGTTGCAACTTAGCGCTATACATGAATCAAAGAAAGATTTGACTGGTCAATTTTTGCAACTATGAACAATCGCGCTGGGTCGAGTTGTACTGCACCTACAGGCCACTTGAGTGTGTTCGCGAGTCGATCAAAAAGCAATTATGAACTAGTCTACTATGTGCAGATGTAGCGGTGCGGTGGTTAAGCGTGTGTGAGGGCGCGGGGCGCGGGGCGCGGGCGGCGCGGGCGAGGCGCGAGGTGATGATCGCTAGTGCCGTCATAAAACTTTAGAGCGGAGCGGTTGTTTGCGTAGGTCCCGACAAAAAACAAAACGACTCTCCTTTTAAAATGAAGTCGTTCCCTTTTAAGCGCATTAAAATGGCATTCCGTAAATGGTATCGGATAAGGCACGTGCCGCGCGCAAACACCGGCGTCCGTCCGGCGCGGCGCGGGCGCGGCGCGGGCGCGTGCGCCGGGCACCAGCGACGCGCCGTGTGGCGCTCGTGCGTGCTTGCCGCGTGACGTCACTGCGCCACGCCACTCAGCACATGGCCGCGGGTCCCGTTACACAGCCCAATAATAACAGTTTAATGGCTTGCACGTTTAAATGCTTCGGCGCGGTAATTACTCGTAATCGGAAACTGCGTGCGATGTTTCAGTGAGATCTCTGCCAAGTGTTGTGTCATCTGCGCTGTCTGCCGCGCACACATCACCCACACGCCCACACACGACACGTGTAGCTACTCGCTAATGGACATTAGTTGAAATTAGTAATTTATCTGGTCGCTGGTGGATGGTAGAGTCGCTGTGAGTATTCGTTGAATCCTGTATCCCCAAAAGGCTAGACAGAGATGTCACTAGCTTCTTCCACACCGAGTGGATTACACGACGGGTATCAGGGTGTTGATGATAACTCATCAAGTTACGTTTTCAAACTTGCGCTATATATGTACGAGTATATAGTAACGTTCGCCAAGGCTAGTGAGCGTCGAGTCCGTTGCAGTCGGGTCAGCTATGTGAATCGCTACATTGTAACGTTGTTGACATGTCTAAACAGCCGCTCATTTGTAACTGTGGTGTAAAAATGCGTCCAGGTGGCGATCGTACAAGCACGTATAGCACACATACACTTCACCACTGGACTAAACTTATGGACTGCTTGAAACTGACTTGACCGACAAGTTTACACGCAATAACAATCCCGTATGACGCATGTATGTTCCAAGCTAGTTGCGCATAAATAAAATATATGAAATGCAAACGACATTTTAAGAATTTTCTATGTGGGCAAGTAGGCATTACGAGATGTTACATTTATCACTTAAGTTGCCACTTCAAGTGTTGTGGTGACGAGCGGGTGCAGGGCAAGTAACAATAAGTTAGAGTGGTGTTACTCTTTTTTTTATTGCTGTGAATGGAGAGTCTGTTTAGCGGGAGAAAGAGACATTGCGGTGGTACCTACCCAGGCGGTCTCTCACATATGAGTGACCTACCACCAGTAATCATCAGCCGAGCGATCTGCTCCTCTCGTCATGCTCGTTAGTGGAAAAAAGTAAAGTACGGCAGAGTTTAGCAAGTATTTTTTTTATTCTTATCGACGCAATCCGTTGGGACCAGCGCGACAGCCCGCAGACATCGGCAAAACGTGCCAGTCAGGTCTATCTGCGGGGACAGTAGTAATGCTACGTGCCGCAGCTCAGGCTTGTCTCTATTGGGAAATGTTTCCCCGGCCGGCAAGTTTACATTTCTTACAAACCACTGCCACCGACAGATCTTGTTCGAAGTGTGTCGTTCGCAAGCAGTAAGGAAGCGTAGTGCAATTATGCGTGGTGTGTAGTGCGTCGCGCCGTGACCCGCGCGTACTGTATAACTCGAGGCACTTGTAGTGGCGCGCTGAGCTCGCGGAACGTTTGGCGATTAAAGTTCCGAGAAACGAGTCCGGCAGCGGGTCGCCGGGTCGGCGGGTCACCGACGCGGTGTGCTGCGGGTCTGCGCGGCGCGGGGGGGAGCGGAAGGTTTGTCATGTATGAATGGCGCCCGTGTGTGGAGTGGTCGCTGTGGGAGTGTGGCTAGCTGCGGTACGTAACGGTCGCGGATTCCGTTGGGAGAGCTTACGCAGCGGCCGGCCAGGGTTGTACTCATTCCGCGACACGTTTCTTTTAACTTCCAAGTTGATTTGCTTTGCTTCGTTACATGAGCGAGTTGCCGGAGACCAAAGAGCTGAAGATGTTAAAAGATAGGCATCTCTGTCTGTACCATCCATTTCGCTTGCCCTGCACTTACAATCAGGTGCATTGTAGTCACTTCGCAATGTCAGTATATCAGCTCGGCGTTGTCGCCACCCACAAGGCGCAGTGTAATATGTTCTTGTTCAGCAGGAGAAGGGTATGCATGGTATGATGTGTGATGTAAATTTCTAAGACTATAAATCCAACGCGAGGGACTAGTAGCCATGCCTTAATACGAAGCAACACATGAGGATGTGCTCGCAGCCCTGCTGCAGACAGCATGCGCGTGGCGCGCGGGCTTACACAGCGCGCATCACTCGAGAGTCGACACTCACACAACACTCTACCGGGTGTACTAGCACGGGGGCACGCGGCCGCTCCTAGATTATAATGTGCTGGTCGACGTGTGAACACTCAAACACTTCTCAAACAAGCCACACCACACCATGTCCGCTCTGTACATTCATTTCGGTACGTGCTCGTACGTAGCCTTGTCTCACACACACATACAAGTCACACGTGATTATTTCATGATCGTGCCAGATGTCACCTTTCATTGTCTGACGCCTTTTAATTGCATATTGTGTATACTGTATAGGTATGTGTACTTAATAGTCTGATTGAATTGCAATATGTAAAAGTTATAAATACAATGACATATTGAAAATATACATATTTTTTGTTAACGTTCTACTATTCTGTGCGAATATTAATGTCGCCAGTATGATTGTGTGCGAGTTGTACGGACGCGCCCGTGTTTTGCAAACGTTTATTTGGTTTTGTTAATGAAAACAAAGAGTAAGTGGAGCGCGGGCGCGGCCGATGTGACTCACTCACTGTCAAGGCCGCGTCGGCTGGACGAGGTGCTGACCACGCGTCTCTTGTGCATTATGTAACGTGTTCTGCTGAGTCGCCCCCGCCCCCGCGGGCGCTGGCTCAGTGGGCGTCGGCGCTCGGCGGCCGCGGGCGCGAGCGCGCTGTGAGTTAATATCTGTTGCGCGCAGTCGAGATGGCGGAGTTTTTCACTGAGGGGCGCGAGTGCGTGAACTGCGGCGCGATCCATACGCCGCTGTGGCGGCGCGACGGCACCGGCCACTACCTGTGCAACGCGTGCGGCCTCTACAACAAGATGAACGGCATGAACCGGCCGCTGAAGCAGCCGCGGCGGCTGGTACGTCAGCGGCACGCCGCGCACGCGCTCGCCGCGCCAACACACGACGTACGCAACTCATGCGTTCCGCTCCGCTCGACTAACCCGCCCGCCCCCCTCACCGCGGCACGCCCGCTCCCGCGAGAGATCCGCGCCCGCCGAGCGCCCGCGCCCGCTCGCCAGAGCTACAGCGCTCAGCGCTTCAGTGACACTTGTGTTGGTTGCAGTGGCCGCGGACGGGGCCCCGCCGGGCGCGGATTTCTACAAGGGCTTCCTGTTTAACGGCATCACGACGTCGCACGCGCTGCCCGCGCCGGCCCCGCTCCCAGCCTCCACTCCCTCCGACTACAAAACGAAGAAAGGGGTACGTGAGTCCCCGCCTCCGCTCCCCACCGCCCCTCCCGTCCCGCGCATCGCACCCGCTAACCGCTTTAACACCCGCTCGCTAACCCTCATCTCGCTCGCTAACCTAACTGTCACGCGCTAGTGCATGCATGCGTGGTGTAGTAGTCAGTAGAGTAGTGGTGCAGTAGAGTCGGAGCGCGCGGCCCGCAGTAACAGAGCGTTGTGTGCAGATGGGGACGAAGCGGCCGGGCATGTCGTGCACCAACTGCCACACCACCACCACGTCGCTGTGGCGGCGCAACGCGCACGGCGAGACCGTGTGCAACGCGTGCGGCCTCTACTTCAAGCTGCACAATATCAACCGCCCCCTCGCCATGAAGAAGGATTCCATTCAGGTGAGCACCGCACCGACACACACAGGTGCCAGTTGACGCTTTGTCAACGAGTGTGACCGACACAGCCATAACTTATTCAGCTTCGGTTTCTTCAACTTCTTGAACAATTGTTTGATTTTGAGATAGTAGTGATCATTGTTGATGTTGATTGTTGTACGTTTCAGACAAGAAAGCGAAAACCAAAGAACAGTATAAAATCTGAGAGGAGTCTCAAGACGGCGGTGCAGCGCACCACCGCCAACGTCAAGATGGAAAACTTAAGTGAGTTCATAGTTGCGATAGTACGCTGCTGTTTATTATATCCCATATTCGGAATGTGGAGGAAAAGGTGTCGACGACTTGCTTTCAATATAACAACGCTGTAATTGGATACTAACGTGGTGGTGTTGCGGTTGCAGTGGAGGGCGGCGTGGGCGGCGGCGCGGCGGCGGGCGGCGCGCGCTCGCTCAGCATGGGCTACTTCATGCAGCACGCCATGAAGCTGGAAGAGCCGCCGCCGGCGCACGCGGCGCACGGCGCGCACGGCGGCCACGGCGCGCACGCGCACGGCCACGCGCACGCGCTGGCGGCGGCGCACGCGCACGCGCACGTGCTGTACGAGGAGGGCGAGTACCGGCGCGCGCCCGCCGACGCCGAGCGGCTGGAGCGGCCCACCGTGGTGTCCATGGGCAGCTGAGCCGGCGCGCCGCGCCACCATCGTCATAATAATTATTTATGTCCGCGTCGTTGTAAGTTAAGTGCGTCGTCGCGATGTCGCGTCGGAACAAATCCTGAATCTCGATTCGATCGCGGGATGCTAACGTAGAATCTCAGTCGTGTAAGTCTAGATTAATATATTGTAATAGAACGTAGGCGAGCGAGTCCGACCAAAGAGTCGTTGCTAGTTGACCAAAAAGTAGCGCGCGCTTCGTGCGCCGCGGGGTGGATGCGGGGGTGCGGGGGTGCGGGGGCGCGGGGGCGCGGGGTCGAGGAGCACCCCGCACCATGTTCATCGGTTGCAACGCAATAAATATATTATATAATAAATATGAAGTACATACGACTAAGTATTGCAGAGCTCAACGAATTTGAAACCAATGTGACAATAATATCAATATAATTAGGTGTTATGTAGTGGGCGCGTGGGCGCGGGTAGTGTTACCAGACGACGAGTAATCTATGAGACTGTGCTTGAACCATTCCTGAAGCGTCGCATTCCTATGTAGGTAATTATCAACCGTAGCTAGCTAGGTAGTACCACGACAATAATTAATGTTTATAATAATTATACAGGGTGTACAAGAGAATGGCGCACCTGCTAATATACATTTTAGTAAATCGTGATTACGTCTAGATTATGATGCATTTTCGTAGCCGACTCTGATAATAACAAAGATGCCGAGAAATGAAGAATTAACATCACACGTGCTTCCCCTTAACATATTACGCCAAAGTGATTGAACCTTACAACTGAACGGGTCGCTCCACAACAGATAAGTAGGAATACTTCTCCATAATAGGTGATTAACTACATAATTGCCACACCACTTAGTGTACATAGCTAGACAATAGGAATTTAACATTGAACGAACCGTAGAATATGGTATGTAGAGAACATGGGCAGAAGACCTACACTAATTCAAGCGTACTGCTTAAGTGCCACTAATGATCACAAAATAAATAATAACTGACCCTATAATTTAAGCCGTAAATAGGTACCTTAGGTAAGGAGGTAAGTGCTGGAACTGCCAAAATCCCACACGAAAGCACTGCCACAATTTGATAACATTCAACAGTTGTACGTTCATAATTCACTTCATTAGACACGTAAAATGTACTATGTGTACATAGAGCCGTCGCTCGGTCTTCCGATGCAACGAGTTTGATTCAAATTCGTGTAATTTTGCACAACTCACTAAAGTATTCTACCGTTTTTAGCCACAAACCCATCATCATTGCAATGGCCAAAATACACTTAGATATTAATCTAACACTTCACTAAAAATACCATGGGATATTCTATGCGTCAAAATTCATAAACTTCAATCAAAATAACTTAAAACGAGTTCATAATAATAATGTATACGACAAATACATCTACACGCGAACGTAGTCCGACTTCAACTAATAATAGATAAATGATTTTTTCGAAAACAGAAAGATAAAGGCTTGTTCACATTAGACACATTTACACGTATTTCATTTCATAATATTTTTTTTTAATTTTTACACGTGTTTACTGTTTTCACTAATTTAATATCATAATATGCTATTTCTTAAGTAAATACCATTTACTCGGCTACAATGATTGTTTAAATTTCGTTTCTATTATAAGATTTCAGTACATTTTTTACCATTTTAAAGCAACATCATTAATAATATTCATTAAATAATAAGCAAAGGCAGTCTTGTAACTGTCTGGATCAAATTATGTAACACATTTAAACAAGATTAATATCTCTGGGGAGAGTAACGATCACTTTATCAATCCATTATGATCTTTCGTTTTTACGTAACTCTTATTATCAAGTACCTAACCAAATTAAGTTGTACTAAGTGTAAAGTGTGAACACATCCTAACATGGCGGTCATCTTTTGAAAAATGCACACAAATCACCGCCAATGGTATTAGTGTCACTCAAGCTCGGAAGCGGCGAGCTCAAAGGAAGAATAATCGAGCCGCGCTAGTTCCGACAAAGTTCCGACGAGTACACAGTGACCTTCGGCTTCCTTTGAGAAATGGGCCGAATTCTGCAATCATTTTAATATCATATTTTTTATTTATCAGTGTAATTGCGTAAAAAGAAATGTTTATGAATATGAATTACTTAGATAATTTAAATGTTATGTATTACTAAAACATTTGTAATTAATAAATTTGCAACCTAACACGGTTTAACCGAGGACCAGCGTGATTTCTTGGTATCTTACAGTTTGGATTTGTGACACCTTAAGGAAAAAAATGACAATACAGTCGATCCATGCACAATGCAACTATACCAAAAGTTATTATGTTGTTAATTTGTTGACACTATAAATCTAAGTACGCTCCTGCTTAGCTGTTTTATTTATGTGAAATGAAACAAAAAATACCTTTCTGTAAAATTAGAGAAGGACAAAGTGTACAGCTGAGAGTTCATGACCTGGCCTATATGTAAAAAATGTTAAGGCGAAGTCAATGAAAATTTTGTTGCTGTTAAAAATGGTTTTCGTGGTATATTTCATTAACCATTTAATTAACGACGAAACGACAAAATACGTATATGTTAAAATCTTGTTCTTTACCCATTCCAGTTGGATTTTTGCGAAAATGTGATGGTAATACTTGAAACTTTAAACGGTCATAACTCAAAAACGGATAAATATTTTCCTAATATTATATTTTTATAATCATATTAATATTATGCCCTTGCATCCAACTTAGCAGGTGTTCCATTGTCTTGTACACCCTGTATAGAGGCTGTTTTCTAGAACTGATATTTTATCTGATGTTATAATATTTTTGATAAAGTTTTCCTACTAGAGAGATATTGTAAGTGCGTCGCGCACGCGGCAGAGATCTTATTTAAACTCCATGACTTGAAGGAACATTCCACGAATTTATCAGAGTAGTAGTAGTTAGTGTAGGAGGGAGCGTGCGCGGGTGTGCGGGGTGCGGGGTGCGGGGTGCGGGGTCGGCGCGTGGAGCTGTGTTGTGTTCTGTATATAGTGTACGGCCGCGGCGCCGCTCCTCATGCCGTGTGCGTGCAGGCGCGAGATGTCCTTCCGCAGCAGTGAGCTTCGCGCACAGCTCGCGCCTGCACCGCACTGCCGCATGCCTATTCGAATAATATTCATATTGTAGAGTACAAGTACGTACAGCGCGCGCGTGTCGCCCTCGTGTCGTTGTCGTGTCGCTGCAGTGTCGGCCGCATGCCCGCGACACGCGCGCTCTCCTCAAATATATATGTGTAAATATTATATAGGAAATCAAAAGTACACACAAAATAAACTTTATTATGCATAATATGTTGGTTTTACTTTAGCCCGCACGCAAGGTGTGAGCGCGCTGTTGCTTCATGCACATCACCCATATCTTGGTTTAATTGTGGACGATATATTCAATTGGAGACACACATTCATGCTATTTGCGAGAAAGTTCCGAACGTTACTTGCGAAATTTTATATAATTAAATCAAAAATACCATATAAAGCGCCTCCAAACTCATGTATACTTACTTAGTCTTGCCATAAATATTGTTACAAAGAAAAACATTTTTTTTTGTTCGTTACCTTTATTACTGTTACAGTGTGTTAGTTTAATACATTTATATAAAACCTTTAAAATTATATAAAGTTTATTCGAAGTGGTCTCCATTGGCTGCAGTACAGTCCTTTAAACGTTGAGGCCAGTTATCAATAGCAGTACGCACTCTTTCGATGGGAAAATTCTTCACTGTCAATCATATGGGTTGTTTTAGGGACTCCGAATTATCATGGCGTTTAGAGCAAGCCTTACTCTCGAAAACTGACCATAAATCATGATCCAGTGGATTAAGATCAGGACTAGATGACGGCAAGTCTTCAGCTCTGATGAAGTCCGGAACCTTGATTTCTAACCAAGATTGGGTGGATCGAGCTTTATGACCCGGCGCCGAGTCTTGCCGAAAGGACTATTCTTGGTTATTGAACATGGTGTGTTAGGGGCTTAACTACCTATGTTTTGATATCTTTTTCACAAAAATTTGGCTCAATCACTCCTTCATAGCTAAAGCCCCACCAAACCATCTCTGAAGTGGGATAATGCCCACGTTGTATTCTATTGACTAACTGGGAGCTTCTTAAGAGCTTTCAGTATAAATAAGGCCATTTTGTTTGTTAAAATATTCCTCAATTTTAAAAGAATCTCATCCTTAAGCAACTTTTTTCTGTGACCTCCCGTTGCGTACCGCTTATGTAGTTGTTTTGATTTGACCACCCTTATCTTATTTAAATTATCAGTTAAGAAATGACCAATGCGTCTCTTATACCCTGCAAGTCCTAAGCAATCGTTTAAAATACGAGACATGGTTCTAGGTGCTATCTTCATCTCCCGAGATAAAATCTTTTGCTTTCGGACAGGATTTCCTCGAATTCTTTCCCTTACTGCTTTGATCGCGTTTTTCGTGCGAATACTTCGTGGACAGCCAGATATTTTTCTGCCACAAAAAGAAGAGGTTTCATTGTACCTATCGATAGGCCGGTACACAAACAATTGACTAATACTAAGCGTATGGAAGATTTTAAAAATTGTATTTGTCTCCATACCTATTTTATGTTATGCAATCGCAGCAATTTGGTTCTTTTTATCACCCTACCCCATTTTAATGTCCCAAAATATTATACAAAATATTGGCGCGAAAATAAAAAACACAATGAACAATCGTATAAAAAAAGACAGATTCAAAATTCAAAAGTAATATTTTGATTATTTTTAAATGTAACAGTAATCATGGCCAGACTAAGTATAGCTTTGGCTAAATCTATTATACCTTACGGTATAACTAGTAACGGGCTTACGTTCAAATAATACTTAAGATAGAATATGCACACTTCAGAAAATGATTATCACCAATATAATATAAAAAAGCAATAAAGGGACAATGTTTCGGAGATGTTGTAAATACTATAACATTTTACCTGTTTACAATAGTTAACTGGGCTTTATTAATAAAATAACATTATTATCAGGAGGTTCAAAGACCAATTAGTCATGAAGTAGGGGCCAGATGTACTATCCATGGAAAATTGCAAGTCAATAAATAATAAGTAGTATAGGACGAATAGATATACCTTGAAGAAAAGGGCATACGCATTTCTGAAAGCTCAACGAAGTATTTATAAGTCATTTGTATTGTAAATGTGAAAGAAAATATTCATTACTATTGACGTGACCATTTTTATACAAAAACTGGATATAATCAGCGGGATCATCCAAAACCTGTATCTAGTTACGGAATGCAGCGTGAGGATGGAATCGCAGGCCTTTCATTTCGTCTGTGTTGTACTGTACGGCTGAGCAGCGTACTCTTCTACATCGGAGGCTTGGATTCACAGAGGCTTAAGCCCAAGTCGACCGCGTTGGCCTAGTGCGGGGTAGCGTGCTTCATATACCATAGAATATTTGGTAAGATCTTTATGGTATGCAGGTTGTGTCACGGTATTTTACTTTACCGTTAAATTATGTAGTGATTGACTATGAATGCACACGTGACTGCAAAAAGTCAGTGGTGTGCCCTGGGATTCGAACCCACGACCAACGTCGCAAACGATACGAACAGGCTGTGGTAGCACTTACCTGTTTCCATATCATGGACTCGCAAGTAAGCCACGGATGCTGTTAAATATTTAACTAATTAGAATAGCGAAATTATAATATTATGGAATATAAATGACCTTATAACTTTAAAATTGTACTGGCGTTAATTATTGCTTACACGAGAACAGTTAATCTACGGCTTGAGGAATATAAATAGAGTTGGTATGTTTGCTAGTCTAAGCTTTGAAACAAATAAAAAATATACAAATGGTAAAATAAATTAATTTTGCTTGGTTAAAGCTTAAACAACGTAGATTAAATAGGTGCTCATAGTGGAGGAAAAATATTAGTTTAAAATATTTACAGTTGTTATAGAAGGCTGTTCACACGTTGGTGCGAGACCGAACCATTTCACAAGTTTGGTGCGTGCGACCTGCCAGCCCGCGGGAAAATATATACTGCCTACTAACTACATGTTATCTATATGTCGAAAATAGATGGCGCTGCTGTAGCGGATTCAATGGCGAGTGACATCACTTCTCTGAAATTAATTCCAATTATTTGTTTATTTTTATAACTGTTTTCAATTGATTTAATTTGTAAAGATTAATTACTTTGTGTTTCAATTATTGTTTATTTTTTACTAAGTAGTATGTACGTAATCTAAATGTTAAAATAAAATTTATTAAAGGAAGCGGAAACGCAGGTGACATTGATTGGTGAATTCAATAAGAATAAAAATCAATGTGCCTGGACATAACCTCGAAGAAATTGGTAATAATTATTGGTGGTTAATTTTCTAGAGCTGGCCGTGATCGGACGTTCTTCGAGTATTTGTCTGTAACCGCATTATTATTGTGAGACTGTGTTTTATTTCCAAATAAATTCTAAAAAAGAAATTAACAATTATGAGCGCCGAAGAAGAAAATCAAGATATGTTGCGTTCGGCTACCTGTGACGCGACATCAGAAGTGGGATTACCACAGGCTACGCCCCAGGAGCAATCAAGGTTAGATGCAACTTTTCTCCATTCTTTGTTGGAATCGCAAAATCGTAATTTTTTATGCCTGATTGATGCATTGAAAGCACCGGCTAGCAACGAAAAAATTTGCCTTCCTGAATTTGATCCGGACAAGTCTGACAACGATCCACGTGCTTGGTGTGATACGGTTGACCTTTGCATATCGGAACGTAACCTCAGCGGCAGTAGATTAATAATGGTCATCAGTGAAGCATTGAAGGGAAGCGCGTCACGTTGGCTATCGCAAATATCGTATGGAGGGATTACTTGGCCAGAACTTAAGCTTCTTTTTAAAGCGCGGTATGATTGTGTGGAAACTCCAGCAGCTACGTTACTTAATTTTGGCAATGGCCGACCAAAGGAAGGTGAATGTTTAGCGGCTTATGCGTCTCGCTTGATTACCATGCTAACCTCGCGCTGGCAAAAATTGACTACGGAACAGATTGCCATAGCTACAGTGCTTTCTCACGTGGCACAGTTCGATGGTAGGCTGCAACGCCTGGCTTTCACGACGGACATTTCGACGCGTGACCAAATGCAACGTGAACTGCAAGCATTTTCATATTTAAAGAGGAAAGCAAATACTCCGGCTTTTGTTGAACCGAGTGACAGCAAGCGACTCAAGCCACATGTGCCACATGCGTTGTCTTGCCACAACTGCGGCAGGATTGGACATCTATCAGTCAACTGTCGCAAACATCGTGCGCTGACTTGGACATCGAGTAACTCTCCGAAACCAACTACAGCGGCTGAACAGATTCAGCGAGAAAAGAACATCAATGTGACCTGCTTCAAGTGCGGGGTCAAAGGCCACTACGCTGTGAAGTGTCCACGCAACGCGGCGACCAGCAACGAGCGGAGCATTTCTGGCGGTGAAAGTGCAGCACCAATAATCACAGCCAGTGAGAAGCGAGTCAATGTCTGCTCTGTTGGCAATCCTCAAGGACAATTGTTACATGATGGTGAGTCGTTTCCTTTTTCTTACGATTCCGGAGCCGAATGTTCTCTCTTGAAGGAAGGTCTTGCCTCTAAGTTTTCGGGAAAAGTGTATCATAATACAGTTGCTTTAACTGGTGTAGGATCGGGATCAGCTTATAGTACGAAGCAAATTTTATGTAAAGTAACAATTAACGGCTTACTATTGGAAGTTCTTTTTCATGTTCTTCAAAATAATCAGTTGCAACATAATATCATGATCGGTAGGGAAGTTTTACGGCACGATTTAACTGTGACCATGTCTGCTTCGGAAATAATGTTCACTCGTAAACATAAGGTCGATTTATGTGAGGCAGATCATGTTTGCAATGAATTTTACGATTTTAGTGATATTAAAACTAACATACCAAATGAATTTCTTCCAAAGCTGATTGAAGTCTTGAGTGAGTTTTCATATTCTTTTCCTAAAAACATATCTAAGACAAGGGTGTCAACTGGCCAGCTAGAAATACGTCTGATGGATCCGAATCGGAGAGTTCAACGCCGCCCCTACAGGATGAGTGCGGAAGAGAAGGAGATCATAAGACAAAAGGTAAGGGAACTAGAAACTGCAGGTGTGATCCGGCCGAGCTGTTCTCCATTCTCAAGTCCGGTGCTCCTAGTGAAGAAGAAGGATGGTTCAGACCGGATGTGTGTGGACTTCAGAGAGCTGAATGCTAACACCATAGCAGACAGGTATCCCCTTCCATTAATATCGGATCAAATTGACCGTCTAAGTGGCGCTAAATGGTTTACGTGCTTAGATATGTTAAGTGGCTATCATCAAATACCTGTTCACGAAGACTCCATTGAGAAAACATCTTTTGTGACACCCGATGGACAATGGGAATACCTCGCAATGCCATTCGGTCTTAAAAATTCAAGTTCTGTATACCAGCGAGCTATAATTAAGGCACTGGGTGAGCTGGCACATGATTATGTAGTATCCTATATCGATGACGTTTTGGTACTCTCCTCGACAGTTGAGCAGGGTCTGGAAAGGCTACGTCGTGTTCTGACCGTATTGACTCGGGCAGGATTCTCCCTGAACCGTTCCAAATGTTCATTCCTTATGAACCGCATTGAGTTTCTGGGATTCATGGTGGAAAATAGCGAGATTAAGCCCAATCCAGGTAAGATAGAATCACTTACAAGACTACCTCCACCACAGACAATTACTCAGCTTAGGCAGTTTATTGGATTAGCATCCTACTTCCGGCAGTTTGTTCCCCAGTTCTCCAAAATAATGGCTCCACTCTTCAGACTTACATCCAGTAAAGGTAAGTACCTTGATTGGCAGCCAGAGCACGAAAAAATTCGACGTGACATCATATTGAAGTTGACGAGTGAACCAATACTGAGGATTTTTGATCCAACCCATCCCGTGGAGCTCCATACGGACGCCAGTTCAGAAGGTTATGGGGCCATGCTCATACAGAAAGTGGATGGTAAGCAGCATGTAATTGCATATTTCAGTCGACGCACCTCGGGTCCAGAATCCAGATACCACTCTTTTGAACTGGAGACATTAGCTGTTGTCAATGCAGTGAAGCATTTTCGCCAATATTTGCATGGACGAAAGTTCACTGTTGTAACTGATTGTGCAGCGGTTAAGGCCTCAAAGGACAAACCTGATTTGTCACCACGAGTGCATAGATGGTGGGCTTACCTGCAGTCTTTTGACTTCAATATAATTCACAGACCAGGTGCGCGTATGAATCATGTGGACTTCTTATCAAGAAACCATGTACCAGGTAATTCAAATACCAACTTAGCTCCTGTCGTAGAAAAACGGGTAGACATAGCTGAACTCTCTGATAATTGGCTGAAGGCTGAACAGGAAAGGGACGAAGAGATTTCCAAGATCGTGTGTGACTTCCGTAATGAGGTAATGTCTGAAGACCTTAGAAAGACCTATGAAATCCGCAAGAATGTGCTACATCGCGTGATTCAGCGAAATGGACGAACAAGATGTTTGCCCATAGTTCCGCGGGTGTTAAGATGGTCAGTAATTAATAACATTCATGAGTCTGTCATGCATTTAGGTTGGGAGAAAACGCTAGGGAAAGTCTACGAATACTACTGGTTTCCAAATATGGTTAAATACGTAAGAAAATTTATTGACAATTGTATCACATGTAAGATCGCTAAACCCAGTACGGGGCGTATACAGGCGGAACTTCATCCCATTCCAAAAAGCACAATTCCGTGGCATACCATCCATATCGATGCGTCAGGTAAATTAAGTGGCAAAAATGATATGAAAGAGTATGTGTTTGTTTTGATAGACTCTTTTACTAAATACGTCTTACTAATACACTCCAAGAACATTGATAGCAACAGCAGCATACGAGCACTTAAGCATAGCATATCCTTGTTCGGGAATCCGGTTCGCGTCATTGCAGATCAAGGGCGATGTTTTGCAAGTAAGGATTTTTCTAGTTTTTGTACTAGCCAAAACATAAACTTACACCTGATTGCTACCGGCGGATGTCGAGCCAACGGGCAAGTTGAGCGCATCATGAGCACACTTAAAACAATGCTCACATCTGTTGAGGTCAGTAAAAATCGTTCTTGGCAAGACGCACTCGCAGATATTCAGCTGGCTTTGAATTCGACTCTAAATCGCGTGACAAAGGCTAGTCCTTTAGAATTAATGATTGGTAGAGTAGCGCGCCCGTATGGCTTAATGGCGGTTAGTGATGAGGCTGAAATTGACTTATCCCTTTTGCGCGAGCAGGCGACCCGTGGAATTGAGGCAAACGCAGCTTATGAAAAGAAACGATTCGATTCTAATAAGGCTAAAATAAATAAATTTACTGTAGGAGACTTAGTATTAATTAAAAATGAGGAAAGAAACCAAACTAAATTAGATGCTAAATTTCGAGGCCCCTTTAAAGTAATTGAAGTTTTAGAGGGTGATAGGTATCTTTTAAAGGCTTTGAATTCGAACAGAACGTATAAGTACCCTCATGATCGTGTAAGAAGTGTCCCCGATCATCAAGTTCCCAAAGAGTTAGATTTTAATTGTTTGCAATCTGATGATGATGATGTTGATGATGATGACAGTGATGCCAACGACAAGCATGACGGTTAGAAGTGTTTCCGACAGACCAAGTTGTACTGATGGCCGATGGACTGTGCCATATAGTGTCTGATGGACTAGACACTGTGTGATAGCAATTAATGGCCGATGGACTGTGCCGTAGAGTATCTGATGGACTAGATACTGTGTTCGATGGACTGAACAATTGTGATCGTTGGCTAAGTCTTGATTGTTGTGGCTATGTAATAGTATCCTGTAAGTCATTAAATACAATTTGTTCAATTATTCTCTGGGAACTTGAAGGTTGTATTATTGTTATTTTTTAAGTATTGCGTCTATGAAAAATTGTTATCGTAAATAATTCATTTGATGGCATTCGTCTTTTAATTCGCTTGGCAGGATTGCCGAACAGTTAACTTTTCCTTTTTCTTTTTTTACTTTATTCATAGACTCCACACCCGAGGACGGGTGAAAATCAGAATGGCCGTGTCGAAAATAGATGGCGCTGCTGTAGCGGATTCAATGGCGAGTGACATCACTTCTCTGAAATTAATTCCAATTATTTGTTTATTTTTATAACTGTTTTCAATTGATTTAATTTGTAAAGATTAATTACTTTGTGTTTCAATTATTGTTTATTTTTAACCGACTTCAAAAAAAGGAGGAGGTTCTCAATTCGACTGTATGTTGCTTTTTTTTTTTTTTTTTTTTTTTTTTTGTTTGTTACCTCATTTCTCTGTACTGGGTGAACCGATTTCGATAATTCCTTCTTTAATTGAAAGCTGGTGCTTGTCATTTGGTCCCATAAAAATATGGTAACGATCTGATGAATATCTTCGGTCTTGGAGAGTAGAACTCCTCAAAATTGAGTACGATTCCAATGGTTCTTTTTGCATTGGATTCAGTATAAAAGCAAAGTTACAGTGGTGAATGAAAGTAGGGGTAGGGGCGAGGGGGGCCGTTAATAAAATGAACAAACACGTAAATAGTCAATATCTTCGGCAGCTATACCAATAAATCATGAAGATCTGATGTAATAGTGACAAAGAATCATATTATTACAGTTTAATAGTATGCCATATACCATTTCGTAATGAAACCGATATCGGCAATTGGGGGCATTGCCGTTTGTTATGTGTTGGTGAACAAATTGTACATGACGATGATAAATTTTGTGAAAACATGGAAGAACGAGCCGTCATGTCGGATGAATTGTTCGTAAGAAGCATTCGAGGATTAAATATCCAATAAAAGAATGTTTCAAAAAGTCTCAACGGCAATCAAAATCAATTTGCAAGCACGATTCAAAACTTTTTCATGTAAGCCCGCATTTTTGAAAGCCTATTATTGCGTTCTTCACAAGTATCTTTTGAAATTACTCTGGAGATAGATTCCCTTATTTGAGACAGGCGTTGCTCCCTTCCTCCGTTTGTCTCATTTAAACGGCGCTCTCTCATACGAGCAGCGCGTTTACTAGGTCTACCCATATTCAGGCTATCGAACTTTTAAGTCACTAAAAATAAAAAAATAAACCAAAATTTTAACAAAAAAAATAACCGACTTCAAAAAACTGACAAAATTCATACTAAAAATAAACATCTAAATAAAATAATTTTTAATAAAAAAATAAAAACCAACTTCAAAGTGCCACTACAAAGTAACAAATAATATATATTTCATCGTACTAGTACCCAATGATTAATGTTCTTATTGACTTGACTAGCTAACAAATCTTAAATACGTAATATTTTGAAGGCGGGTCGCTAAGTGCCGAACATGTACGCCTTACGCTTAACATTAATTTGTGTAACTAATTATAGCGAAAAACACGCAAGATTTACACGGAATATTAATTTGTCTTAATATATCAGGCTGTAATCGTCCACTGTTGAGCATGGGACACAACAAACCCTTTCTTGTACTTAAAGGCCTTTATGTCATGCAGGTTTCCTGACTATGATTGAAATATATCACTGATAAAGAGTTTGGTAATTGAATATCATCAACACACAAGTGACTCCGATAATTCCGGAGGTATATACCCTGGAATTATAACCGAGACGCTGGTCAACCGTCTCGTGGATCATATGTAGATCAACAGGCTACCACACATATGTAACACACATAGAAATTCTATCAAAACTTCAATAAATCTACACGTAGGATTAGCACATTATATTCATTTGTGTTTAATTTCCTTATGTGCCTTTCTGAGCCAACATTGCAGGATCTACATGTAATATCAAATGGTGTCACATTTGCTTAATTTTATACGTGTTTGATATTTAGCGACCCGCCTTCAAAATATTACGTATTTAAGATTTGTTAGCTAGTCAAGTCAATAAGAACATTAATCATTGGGTACTAGTACGATGAAATATATATTATTTGTTACTTTGTAGTGGCACTTTGAAGTTGGTTTTTATTTTTTTATTAAAAATTATTTTATTTAGATGTTTATTTTTAGTATGAATTTTGTCAGTTTTTTGAAGTCGGTTATTTTTTTTGTTAAAATTTTGGTTTTTTACTAAGTAGTATGTACGTAATCTAAATGTTAAAATAAAATTTATTAAAGGAAGCGGAAACGCAGGTGACATTGATTGGTGAATTCAATAAGAATAAAAATCAATGTGCCTGGACATAACCTCGAAGAAATTGGTAATAATTATTGGTGGTTAATTTTCTAGAGCTGGCCGTGATCGGACGTTCTTCGAGTATTTGTCTGTAACCGCATTATTATTGTGAGACTGTGTTTTATTTCCAAATAAATTCTAAAAAAGAAATTAACAATTATGAGCGCCGAAGAAGAAAATCAAGATATGTTGCGTTCGGCTACCTGTGACGCGACATATACATGATTAATTATAAGCTTTCACATCGCCAGGTTATTTCCGCTAGTTTTTATTCAGTCATAGCCCAGTTTTGACGTCATTGATATTAACAAGAGAATGAATTCGTATAGGTACTTGGGCTGTGTATAAGTGATGGAAAACATGACAGTATTGAAAGACGAGCCAATGCATGAAATCGAGTGAATGGTGCGCTACACTTCTTATGGAGAGTCGGAAGGTCTCTAAAAAGGCTCGACTGGCTGTCCATACAGGAGAGTTAGTGCCAACGCTCATGTATGATATTGCAAGATAGGTATGGCAGAAGAAGCATGAAAGTAACATTAGGGCAGTGGAGATGAAATCATTAAGGAGAATGTGTGGTCTGAGTTAACTGAGCCGACACCATCCTAATCGGTGATACCCTCAACAAGGGTCAGGTTAAAAGATGTCTGAACTGACGAGATTTATGAAAGTGGATGAAGCGAAATTAATATGTCAGGATCGAGCAAAGTGCCGATCCATAGCCTCTACCTACCCTTATGGGATACAGGCGTGACAATTACTTATGTATGCATGATATTAAGTGTCAGTGCAGTGCAGACAGAGAGGACACAGCGCTGCCTACTGTACTATTGCTAATTTGGTTACTTGTGCCAATTATTCAATTTTACAAATAATATTAGTCGTGAGATTTGTTTCATATATTAACAGGAAGAATAAAACCTATATCACAGGAAAGTTAAATAAAAGTGCCCATGCATGCATTCATAGTAAGACTATTGCAGTATCCAACCTGCGAAGTTCAGAGTCTTTCGAACTGTACATACTTCTAAATTCATTTTATAACATAGAATCCATCTGCTTCCAGCTCCGTTGATTACACACATTTTAAAGAGCTTATATTACGACACAAGTGCAATACTTATTTAATATTTGTAGACGCATCGCGTTATCAAACGCAAACCGTTCAGCGCTCGCCATAAAATAATGACACATGTACGAGATTACATCTTGTACAGAGTAAATAACAAATTGTTTTTGCGTTACAACATGTCTGCCGGAATCCGCCACCATGTTCCTTGCACTACATCTTATCAATAACAAATTTATGGGGGGCCCAAGCCGAGCGCGCGTGATGCGACAAACATACATTTATATCTGTAAATTACCCACACAGAATGCTGAAGCCGTCGCTTTTGGTATTTAGTATGTACCTAAAACTTACGGTTGTAAGAATTAGTAATGGGTTAATTGTAAGAATTAGTAAAAGGTTAGATTCGTACTGCGACTATTTTAGCCTTTGATTGAATAAGATACATTGACCGGAGTGGTACTATTGTATCACGGAAAACAGACGAGCAGTCAGTAAAGACTTCGCTGTTAATCACTTATACAGATACCCAACAAAATATAATGTCTACATGATTTATATTTTCACTGGTGGTAGGTCTCTCATATGTGAGAGGCCGCCTGGATAGGTACCACTGCAATGTCTATTTCTCCCGCCAAACAGCAGTGTAAATGCGCTGTTGTGTTCCGGTTTGAAGGACATTGTAGCCAGAGTAACTACTGGACATATTGAGACTTAACATCTTATGTCTCAGGATGGCGAGCGCAGTGGAATTCCAAGCATTGCCTTGTAATTCATGGTGTTGTTTGGTTTTGCTACTGTCCATGAGCGGTCGTATCGCTTACCATCAGGCGAATGGCATGCTCGTCTCGCCATTCATTGCAATAAAAAAAAAAAAAAAAATTCTGATGTTTAACAAAAGTAAAGTGTCCTGTGTTACGAACGTGTTGTAGCCACAGTAAATTCATTAAGATTCAAATCATCTATGTATATCGGGTTATGTTCCTACATGTCTATGCCACGCTACATTTGGTGTCTTGTATTGTATGAAGGGTTTTGGGCCTTGCAGGATTTTGTGATGTAAGTTTTATGTACTCATTTAATAAACTGAAAAAATAAATAAATCAGTAAATAAAAGAAAGTTGATAAAGTGGGAATGGTAGTCACTTGTTTTTTTTTCTAAACTGATTATTTTAATTTTATATTTTGATCTTTTAATCATCAAATATAAAATATAATTAGAATGACTGTGAAACAACAACATGTTGAAGTTCTGATGACGCGATATAAGTAATTCTTATCACGATGATATTGCAATTGTTTATAACAAGTCCTTTGTATCTAAGTATACATATTATGTATAAACCTACAACTGAATTATATTATAGACATTTTATATCGCACACTTCGCGAAACGCTGTGTTGCTTATGCCTAGAGGCACGTTAAAAAATCACTAATAGATAATCACCCCCATTTTTTTTTTGTATGTAGCAATAGTTGATTAATGGGATTCATAATGAATGGGGAACAGATATGAGCACAATCTCGATGCTTTTATCAGATATGGACGGAGTTGGCAGGAAGATGAAGTGAATTCAAAGAAAAACGGGAGCAGTTTAATCAGCATTAAGAAAAACTTACATGCTTAAAAGACCATTGAAGAATAAAATAACTAATATTTAATTAGCAAGTACGGATAGATGTATAAAAATAGTTTTTTTATGAAATAGATCTATTCGGTTGAATCAGATATCTTAATTGTTAAAAATCAACGATATAAAGAAAGATTACCTTTTAAGCAACACATATTCCACGCTGTCGATAATATATTCGTTTCAATTTTATTAACCGACTTCAGGAGGAGATTCTCAATTCGGTGTTTTTTTTTTATGTATGTACACCGATTACGCTGAGATTTAAGGTCAGATTTACGTGATTCTTCTTTAGTTTGATGCGGAATAGTTGCCATTTGGTCCCATAAAAAATTAGTGAAGACTTAATGAATATCTTCGGACCTAGAGAGTACAACTCCTCAAAATTGCGTAGGTTTCCGACGGTTCCTTTTGCATTAGGGTCAGTATTAAAGTTAAACTATAATGAAGCTGCGAAGAAGGGGTGGGGGTGAGGTGATAAATATACATGTGAATACTTAATATCTTCGGCAGCTTTGAACCGATTTTAGTGATTTCTTTTTCATGGGAAATAACATTTTTTTGTGTGCATTTTTGTTTACGTGTTGCATTCATTTCCGTTCCCATTTAGGATCTATATTGTTTAAGGCGTGCGCCTCCTTTTGTAGGCCTACCCATAGCTATTAAAAAATAAACTATCAAACTTGTGACAATAAAAAGCAACAAAATGCTGTTGGCTACTAGACTAGCCAACAAATCAAAATATATGCGTAACATAATATACTCGTAGAAGGCGGGCCGCCAAGTACCAAACATGTGGAAATTTAAATTAATTAGAAAGCAGAGATCCTAAATGTTTGGCTCTTGGTGGTCCGCCTTCAATATCATGTTACGCATATATTTTGATTTGTTGGCTAGTCAAGTCAATAAGCAAACTAATCAACGTGTACAAGTACAATAAAATAGATATTATTTGGCACTTTGTAGTAGTATTTAATTTTTTAACTTTTTAGTGTTTTTCTATAAGCTATATTTTATTTATTATTCCATCACAACGTGGTTTTGACACTAAAGAATGTTGTATCCGTTTATTTTTTTGTGCAGACCAATTTTGTGGTAACGGAATCACTGTGCACCTAAACTACCTATAATTGTATTTAACTTGTACAATTGATACAACTCTGAGTGAGTTAGGGGAAACCGAAATATATTGGTGGACTTACACCTATCTGAAACTTGCAATACAAAAACCTTGTGTCACGTGTGTGTGGCGAACTATTGAGCACACTAACAAAATGACGGTCGTCCTTGCCGTTGCTAGTAATCGCAGTACCAGTATAGATTAGGAAATCGCAGCAATAATAAATGTCAAGCGTGCAAGATACATAACGGAAGCCTTGGAGTGCAGTTTTGAATTTCTCTGTTAACTAACTATAAAACCTTCAAAAAGTAAAGTAGACAAAATGTGCTTTCGTACTTTATCTCATTTTTTTACATCTTAATTAATAAAAATATAAATGGCTTGCTGGGAGCAATAATTATTAAATGCAATTAAAAATATATATGTGGGAAATAAAAATATTGGTATTTTATTTTATTTTAATGAGGAATAACTAACAGTTGTACATTGTATATGAGTATTTTACATTTGTACATTAAGAGATATAAACGCACAACCTACCACGTTCTTCGCAGTATATAAATTAAAATAACTTTCAGGTACAAGCGAGTAACTAAATATAAACAGACGATACAAAATATAAGAATTTATAATAATAGATTGAACTTAAATCTAATTCCAACAGCATTGCAAATAACTTTTTCCGATAAATATGCGGTGGTGAAGCAAATATATCCAATTGTGAAAAGCAGTCGTTATATGTCTTAGTAAGGCGGCGGAGAGGTGCACGAACCCCTGCATTAGTGCGACAAGTGGATTATTTGATTTGTTACCTAAAATATTGTTATTAACTACAATAGGTAGAGAGTAGAGACTTAAAATATTTTACGCTGTATCAATTGCGACATTTCCATTTATATTACTAGTGCCACGTTTTATGCAGTATGAATAAATAAGGTGTTGTAAGACCGAGAAATCCCTCGTGGCTTACAACATATACATATGGCACACGGCTTGTAGCGCGGGTCAGAACTTTAACGGCTACTAAAATTATCAACTTTAACCAAACGAAGTCCTCAGGAGATTGGCCTCAGTAAGTTTCACAGCGTTTTTAAAAAAATAACTTTGCAGTGCCTTTAATAGTTTATAATTTGCACGTTGATAAATCTTAGCGAGTAGCAACATAAGGAAGTTCAACATAAAGGTATATCGCGAAACTTGAAAATTATCACATTTAAAAAGATAAATTAATCAATTGAAAATCAATACTAATTGGCTAACATGTCTGTGCCTGCTGTCAACATGGTGCTGTTTCAGATGGAGGTATTTCTTATTATACTGATAACGATCTGATCCTGGTCCTGGTCCTAAATAATTGTTGAAAACGAGGCCCAATTCTGAATGAAAGTCATTAAAGCGTGTTGTATGCCAAACAGTAAAGCAATAGCTAATATATGCTGCAGAAATAAGTTTTAATAGTATCATTATCTATATACGTACTTCTTACAGTTGACCGTAGTAAACACTGAGCGTAATGGTTTAAGGTTTATCAGGCCTCAGGCACCGGCTGGAGTTATGCTAAGTACGAACGAACAAGCATAAGGACCTACCTACCAAATTGTGTTTATTTGTATTTATTAAAAACTACAGGGTACAGATACGGTACGCTCGGGTGCAGACACACTTTTATGAAAATATTCTATTGCCCATGTTCATCAGGGATAACGTAGGATTCTAATGGTGAAAGAATTTTTTAAATCAGTCCAGTAGTTTCAGAGCCTATAACAATAAAATTTTTGCTCATTGTAATATTAGTTTCGATTTAAAATTTGGTTTCTGTGTTCTTTTATTGTTAACCCTTATAAGTATGTGTTTATTAAACCTTGTGAGAAAGATTTAGTCTCTTTTTATTTGTTAAATTTACAACACTATGTAAAGCTACAAGTACACGAGTTTTTGTCACGAGTGACGAGAATATCTGATTCAGAGACTACATAACTTTGAGCCCCATGTGTGCTCAATTACATAGCAGCGAGACTGCACGTAGTTAGATGTTAATCAATGATTTGATCGATATGCGCAGGTTCCAGTAAATTCCGAGAATATTATTCACGTTGAACACGAAGTCGGTCCGGCGAGCGCACAAACATTTTTCTTCGATAAGCCGAAGCTGAAGTGGTAAATTGGCTTTAGGTTGGAAAAGTACCCAATGCATTTCTATGAGTTAGCATGAATGCGGGGAGAATGTACTCGATGAGTTGCTGTAATGGTATGTTCGGGATCGACAGCGTTGCTGTGTGATGTAAGCTGTACATGTGGTGGTAAGTATTAGAGCGTAGTGAGAGGGCCGCTGCACGGTGTGGTTCCTCTGTAAGTGTCGGAGGGTTGCGGGAGTCGCGGCGCAATATGGCGGCCGTCACGCGGCTCACGCGTGCGCGACTCTCGCAGCCCGACGGCGCCGCGCGCTCGCCGCTCTCCGCGTACTCATATACACTGGGTGAGCAGCGTTTCTGCTGGCATACCATCTACAGTTTCATACTTCAACGTCCAGTTTGGTGTATAGGTATATAGCTGCTTGGCGACCCGTACCGTTGTGCGAGCA
Source organism: Deilephila porcellus (assembly GCA_905220455.2). Classification (NCBI taxonomy): domain Eukaryota; kingdom Metazoa; phylum Arthropoda; class Insecta; order Lepidoptera; family Sphingidae; genus Deilephila; species Deilephila porcellus. The sequence goes on along the minus strand of LR999973.1, from coordinate 16,644,204 downwards.
CACTTTACCACTGCCGGTCGCGTGACTCAGCGCCGTCCAACACGTACACATACACACACACTCGCGGAAACAAAATGGGGTGGGGAGAGAGGGGGTACTGTTATCACTATTGCTGAAACAATATGGCGGCTTATCGCGGCCATCGCGCGTCACGTGCACCCGCCTCGCGCCTCCCCCGCCCGCCCCTCCACCGACGTCCCGAACCCCACTTCCCCACCGCACACCTTCTCTTTATTAGCTTTTCACGGAAAATATTCGTCGAAAAAAACAACTGATAAGATCGCGATGAGGCCGAGCGGCGCCCATCAATAATCCGTCGATGTATCGGCTATCAGATCCGGAGCGGGGATTACGAGCGCGGGCCGAGGCTCAGGGCCGCCTCGAGCGGCGCCCGCGCCCAGTCGCCCACTCACTCGCGCCACTCGCGCCCTCACCACGCTGTACTGCGCCATGCTCCAGCACTGCGTGGCACTGCACGGTGCTGCACGGCGCTGCACGGAACTGCACGGCACGACACGGCCACGGCGCTGGCGGCAGCGAGGGCTCGCCGACAATGCGGGACTGACAATGCGCCTCTATCAGATATCCTCGCCGTTTAAACTATCAGGATAGATACGTTAACTTCTCCCCTGATAGTTTATCTCGTCGAGCGCGATGCGCCGGTGTGCGCGAGCCAGTGCGCCGAGCCCGCCGTAATGAGTCGCGTGCTGCAGACACGAGCTCTCGTAATCAAATCTAGAGACCTTCTATCTGATAATTACTCCGTATCGGGGATGATATCGGCGTATCTCAGGGCTGGCAGATAGGCGATCATCAGCGGGCTCGCGTGGCGCAGCGCCGGCGGGCAGCGCGGCGAGGGGTGCGGGCGCGCGGGGAGAGGCGGCGGGGCTCCGGCGTCGTTCCCTACAAATATTTGCTAAACGCTCGTCGCAGTGTTTGCTCTCGTTATCGCGTCACCGACGAACACACCCAGCGCTGCTCACAGCGGCGCCCTGCAACACCGGAGACGCGCCGTGTCGGTGACCCGCGCCACGCCACAGCGCGGCCCCGCGGCAGCGTGGCGGCATGGCGTCAGGCGACGCGGCCGCACAGCGCAGCGCGGGGCGCGCCAACAGCTGTTCCACTAGATACTGTATCTCGGAGATACGATTATCAAAACTCTAAGATAACCGACAACACATTAACAACTAGTTAAGATAAACGAGATAACAATTTGCATATCTAAAGAAAACTGCGATACAGCGCTCTATCAATGGGGTCGTTGTACTGAACTATTGTCATGTTATCGCGCCCTCAAAGAAAATCGTAATTATTAGATAATTGATGATCAAACACGGTGACTTTTGAGAAACTCCACGTGCGCGCGGAGCCGCTGCAGCTAGATACTATACTTATACGAAAATAAATCTACTTTAATCAATAATGTTATATAATTTTAAATATTTTGACAAAGACTACAATTATTCCTGCGCGGGTATCGAGGTAGGTGGACGTCTGCAGCGGCGCGACGGCACTGCAACACGCGCATGTCGCAACACAGGCGCAGCGGCGACGCGGGGCGCTCCACATTCCCGCACACACTCTCAATTTGTAGTTAGGCAATCCCATACGCTAACACACTGTTCTAAATCATTTGCGCCGAGTACTCGCTACACCATATAATAATAATTCTGAGCTCTTGAAACAAATCTGTTGTAGTAAAAACACATGTCTCATTATGTAATAACTAGAAATGTTTTGTTATAATTACAAATAGATACTTTGAATGAATGATTGGCGAGACGAGTAAGCTATTCGCCTGATGGTAAGCGATACGAATGCTCATGAACAATAGCAAACCAAACAACACCATGAATTGCAAACGAAAGCTTGGCATAACACTGCGCTCACCATCCTGAAACATAAGATGTTAAGTCTCATTATGTCCAGTAGTTACTCTGGCTACAATGTTCTTCAAACTGGAACACAACAGTGCATTTACACTGCTGTTTGTTGGGCGAAATAGATATTTGACAATAATTATGTTTATTTGAGGTCTGAGTGTTGTGTTCCGGTATTAGGACACGGATAGATTCGTGACACGTAGTCGGGGTTTGCATGTGACTGGTAAATGTACTCCTTCACGACAGTCTCCGTGGTGCAGTTAGTTAGACGCCGGCTACGATACTAGAAGCTGTGGGTTCGGTACCCGCACCGAGATAAATATTTGTGTGATCCAATGTTTTTGTCTACTCATAATATTAGTAGAATGTAGTAAATTTTATATCAATTAATATCCAACACTATTAAAGCGAGGAGAACAAAAACATTTAGTTGAATTGAGAACCTCCTCCTTTTTTGAAGTCGGTTTAAATAGGAGAAAACATTGTTTTTATACAATATACACAGCAGATTAGTAAAAGTGTCTCAATATTGCATAAAATTATGTTTCAGTAAGAAAGTAATTGTCATATTTCCGTTTACTTATTCATTTAAAGTTTAGGTTTAGAATATAAGACGTAATGATGCAGGCAGACGGCTGCAGCGTGAAGGATAAAATGAATACGGGAGCAGTGAGTGCTGTGAACGTCGTAGCATCGCGTAGACTCTTCGCTACGCAGCGGCGTAGTACAGTGCCGGATACGAAAACATTGGATAAATAATGAAAAATCACAGTGTAAATAATGAAAAATACTGTTCTCATTGAGTGTTATGTGCGGTAGACGCATGAGAACGGCACTTGACACAACTATTATTAAGAACATTGAATCCTACAGTCGCACATAACATGGAATTAATAATTGTGTAATAATTGAATAATTGTGTCTTGGGAAGTTGGTATAGGAAATTGCGAATGACTTTTGGAGCCAACAATAAATATTTGTGTATAACTCAGATTTTTGTGTTCTCATTTCACAGTCGACTTGATAAAAGCTCTAACTTACGATCTACTAAGGTACATATTAAACGGATATTGCAAACCGTTTGAACTTTGTTAAATATACACTATTCACTATAACTGCCTCGGTGGCGTAGTTGTACTACGGTACGATTACAAAGGTGAGGTCTTGGGTTTGAATCCCGGGTCGGGCAAAGTGATATTGACTCTTTCTATTCATTATCAGCCCGGAGTCAGGAATTTGTGCCCGATATGGCGATAGGCTCGCCCCCTATCACATCATGGGACGGAACATACAAGGCGAAATGTGGGTGTCCTGGTGGCGCCTCTGCCTATCCCTTCTGGGATAAAGGCGTGAGTTAATGTATGTATGTATGTAAGTATACACTACACGTTAATTTAAGTGGAGTTTAACGTAATAGACATTTATATGAGTGCCCGGTAGGTTTATCTGCGGCGGTGTTCGTGAATCGGTGAGCACTACATCAAGACAGCGTTGCCACGGCACTGGCTCGCTGATTAGATAACACTTTATTGTTATTTTTGGTAATATTTATTTATTTACTGGTGGTAGGTCTCTCATATGTGAGAGGCCGCCTGGGTAGGTACCACCGCAATGTCTATTTCTCCCGCCAAACAGCAGTGTAAATGCGCTGTTGTGTTCCGGTTTGAAGGACATTGTAGCCAGAGTAACTACTGGACATATTGAGACTTAACATCTTATGTCTCAGGATGGCGAGCGCAGTGGAATTCCAAGCATTGCCTTGTAATTCATGGTGTTGATTGGTTTTGCTACTGTCCATGAGCGGTCGTATCGCTTACCATCAGGCGAATGGCATGCTCGTCTCGCCATTCATTGCAATAAAAAAAAAAAAAAATTTGCGTGTTTATATTATTGATCAATATCCTACAAATTACAGTACGTGCCTCTAAGAACATTTAGGACTTTATGTATATTTTTCCAACTTGCTTATACATTATTACACATAAGTTACTGCACAATATAGTAGTAACATGTTGGTAAATGAATAAGTTAGTATGACAGCATGCAATCAGTTTAAGAATATATAATAAAATATCAAAGAATAAATATTCAATGCATTATACAAAGTACTAAATATTATACTTTGCTTGACCAGTGATCTTAATTTACAGCAGTCAGCAATCATCTCTACTTCGCCTTTTTTGTTCTCTATCCTCAAACGCGTGTGATCCTACACAAATTGTAAGAGATCATGATCATGGTAGCCTTCATAAATCGGCACCTTTGCTCGTTTGCCATGCTTTGTGAAATGTAAGGCGTCTATGAGCTGCAGCGTGGTGTGACGCAAGTGGCCCAGTTTCTCTGCGGAATGCCAGCGCTGTGCCGCGCTGAGAGCGGCGCGAGTGTTAGGAGTGTCGCGAGAGCGGGCCGCCTGTCACGCGCTGTCAATGCGCTGACGACTGATAACGGCTCTCTCGAGCAGCACTCCACTTGATATGTGTCAATGAGATTGACAGAGCGCCGCGCACCATCTCACCAGCCACGTACACGTGAACGTCTTAAGCTTTGCCAATATATAAGTATTTATAGGTTATATTAGTATAGAACCCATAAGTCATTCAATCTGCATTACAAATAGGTGGGCTCAACGAAAGGAGCACCGTACACTTAAAAAATCGACGTGAAGTAAAAGCAAAATTTTGCTCTTCGTTTGATGACGGACACCGAGGAAACTCAAAAGCAGTTCGTGGGATATTCGTATGCGTCTGACTGACAACTATTGAAAAAACGTCTCGACTACGCACTGAGATGGCGTTGCCCAGACCAGCCCCTGCTCAGTGTGACGATACTTCTAATCTACACGAGATTATTCAACGCATCGTTACAGATAATCATTCCAGTTGGATAATATCCTGATAATGGATGGCCGATGTTCTGATTATATTGCGCATATTAGTTAACTGTAGATTGTGCCTAACATGGTGATAGGATTACATCGGGCGACAGAATTTGATTTGATGGACTACAGGTGACTGGACGGTGCAGGTGTGAGAATATTTATTTATTTTAACTGTCAATATGAACTTCTTACTTCTCTCTACCGATGAAGTTGGAACTCATCGGGAGTAGGTGCATTTTTGTTGAGGTTATTGGATATTGAAGCGCGCGTATGGAAGGCAATAACCGCTGGCAGGTAAATAGTGGTGATGATCGCAATCGGCAATGAATCATGTGTGTGACAAGTGCGCAGGCGAGCCGCTAGATAGTACCTACCTCGCTCTGAAGCTGTTATCACGAGCGCGTCAAGTGCGCTGATAACACGAGCCGAGCCGCGCCGCGGGGCAGTGCTAGTGGCGACGCCTTGCCTATCCATACAACGTCCACTTGTGAAACGTTACCTATACGCTACTAATTATTCAGAATTTACGCATTTTTTTATTATAGACACCACTGATTGCTTTTATTTTTTATCAAAGACAAAAATACACGTTGTAATGGTTGCAATTATTAATACTCTCCTAGACCCAGGCACGACTAGTATATCAATTGCATTCATGCATGAGGATTTCGTCTCTGTATGCAGCTATGCTTGCAGCGGGACGGGAGCCAGTAGTCCGCTATCGATATTAGAGTACATTGTACATCGCCCCGGCTTATGTTGGGATATGGATTCGTCGGCGGAAAATTACTACCTCTGACGTTGCTGTCGCGATCTAGACGACATGACGCGCGGTAATATTGAATTACACAATAAAATTGGGTTGAGTATTGTACTCGTAAATGCATGTTATATTTACGTAGGTTACCTTTCATATAACGTATTATGAAACTAGCCTTTTTATTTCTTCTACCCGCGGTTCTCAAGTCACCTGTATGACGTATTAACCCGAGAATGCGATTCAGTGTTCATCCACCTAGCTAGCCGCATTTGGGTTAGCAGAACCAAATAATGTAAAAAAAATTTGTGTCTATCGCGTCATTGATCGAGCCAACGTCAAATCGAATACCCAGGTAACTAAAAAGTGGCTTTTCAGAATATATTGTATACATGTATCCCATTGATGGTACATGGCATGTAGATGACGTGCAATATGTATCATATCGGCAATCGCGGTGACTGCGTGATTCACGTCCGCTTACATGGAAATCCATATTGGGAGCGTGTGTCACTACCCCCCACCTGCTCCCCCCGCCCCGCGGCCAGCACCACCGCGTCACCAGTTCCGGCTACAATAACCACTAAAGCTAGCATATCTAATGTAACAGATCGGCAGATTGCGAATTACTTTATACAAAGTTTTGTTTTCATGGTTCAACAAAATCGTTTCTTAAGTTGTGCGGATCTCTTACAGCCTACAGGACTCACGTACCAAATTACGAGCATTTATCTATTTCCTTTATCAACAAAGTTATCAGCGCAATATTAATGATGGGTACAATTAATCGATTTAAGTATAAATCGTTAATAGGACCTTTGAACAACTTCCATAGGTAGGCAGGAGTCGATGATGTGATGATGAAAATAGATTTATATTGGCTATGGATTACTAAATTATGTATTGGGTGTTGGCTGCAGTTCCCCGCACGTGGACTGTCAACTGAGAGTAGCCGTACAACTTTAATATTAGTTGAGTACCGATCATACGGCATTGTAAAGATAAAGCCTTGATCACAAGCACTTGTCAGCGGCACTGTACTTGTAAGAATTACCTTACTCTTTAAGCCAACTATGTAAAAGGAAATATTTGTACACAATTAGGTTTTTAATCATAATTTGGAGATGGCAATACTTTGATAATGGCTTGACAAAACGGGTTAAAAGGATGGAAAATATTTGTTGGTAATCTGAACTAGTAGCGTAGTGCGCCAATCAAGCGATTATCGACATTATCAGATACACGCGTGGCGGGCGGCGCGCGACTTGCTCGCCGCGCCAGCACCTCGCGCCGAGAGGTGGACCCGCGGAGGAGTTAGAGACCAGTCCGGGCCTTGGGATTCATATGCCACTTGATGGTGTATTAGCGAGATTAAATAGTGCCTATCAATATACCTTAGAGAAACTGACGATAAATGGTACAAGAAAGTTCTGTAGTAGAACATTATGTTCTGTAGAGGCACACATGCAAACATTGTGTGGGATACCTATCCATGACATGGATAGATGACCTGACAAAGTTTGGAGAACGCCACCGAATGCCTACCCCTATCAATAAATCAGCGTAGAAATCCTTAGAGAGCCCTATGTTCAGAAATGGACGTGTTGTCGCTGAGAATGACGACGTTATGATATTATGATAGTTGGTCATTATTATTGTCCCTCGCGCGAGCTGGTGTGTGGTGCCTGGTGGTCGCCTGCAATCCCATGATTATCGTTATCGGCGCGTGTAATTAGACCGATGATCGATGTCTCAAGTAAGCCCTGATCGATAAGATAACCGCTCCAGCGCATTACATGTTATCGCAATTTTTATTGTTCACTGCGAGCCATAAAGTATATAATGACCGTTGTACGAAATGCCCGCCGGCTCACGCCACCTATTTTATTTATAGCACAGGTCCGACGAACAAGCGATCACACGGCAATACATGATCAATTATATTATAAGAAGGAAGGCTACTCGTACCCGCCTGGATGGCGACCACCGTGCGCATGAAAACCCACCACAGCGACTCTCAAATGTGTATCAGGCTTAGAGCCCATCTTGTGTGTATGTTACTGTAAAAGCTCGAACTGCAGTAAATCCTAAGATATTCCAGTAAAACCTAAGATCTACCAATTCCTAATGGTAAATGTCCAAAAAGGTTTGCGATTCGAACTCTTACCACCATTCCGTTGGTAAATCTTAGGATTTACATTAATGGCACGGTAAATGTTGAAAAACAAAACATCCGCCGATCCGCTCGCCTCAGTCGCTTGTTTTACACGTTTGAACTTGCACGATAATTTGATTTCTAATTGTATTTATTTGTCAAACAAGAAAGATAATTAGGTTAGGTTAGGTTAGGTTAGGTTAATGTTTTTTCAAAATAATTTAAGTTGGTATGAGTTTGTACTTATTACTATCATATGATACCTTTATAATACTATGTACCTGTTTTGTCTAATAGTTTATTAAAGTAAATAATTAAGAATTACTCATTGTTTTATTCCTAAAACCAACATCTACCAGCTGACAGTGGTAAAACCTAGCATATACCGAATTCGAATGGTAAAAGCCCGAAAAAATCGTCGTATTTTCAGAAATACTTACATTTACCAACTCATGTCGGTAAATCCTAAGACTTACACGTAAATCTTAAGATTAACCGTAGTTCGAGCTTTTACAGTAACATATATATTAATGTATTGGTATACTCAGTTTCAATCGAAACGGCATAATCGTGTCCTACCTGTACAACAAATTTACCATAAGAATGATTGTGCCTAGTCACTTTGTGGTACCGAAAAATGTATAATACTTGAGATATTTGCAAATTAATTTGAAAAGAAGTAAGAAGTAGGGAAGGTTGACAATTTTTGGACGTCATAAGCACACAGCGTCGCTCAAGGTTTCACCTAGGCGCTACAATCAACCTTCCTTACTAATTAACTAAAAGGACAAAATCGAAAAACACAGTCCGTTTCCAACTGTTTACAATTAATCTTGTGCTTATCTGATAGGAATAGGACGAGCGCCCAATTAGCAATAATAATGTGAAACTCATTCCAAAATTGTAGCTACACATTAAATTGCGATTTGATAATGAGGGAGTATCTCTACCTTCAAAGGTCCGAAAACTTTCCAGAAACCATCTAGCATTCTAACCGCTAATGACGAAGACGGCAGAAACACAATTATCTCAATACGCGCGACGTACGTGCACAGTCGATTGCATAGTGGACTTTGGACCAAGCGAGACTCTCTTTGATTTATCCTTCAAAACAGCCACTCTAGGTATAATTCTCCTCCTACCAGAAATTCATATGCCAATGGACGCGGATTATCATTCTATAGTAATCAAATCAAATCTCTTTATTTGCAGAATAGAGGTCACAAACAGTCTAACAGATGTTCCGTAGTTACAAAGTTTTTCTATATTCAACCCTGACTGGGCAAGCAAATTACAAATAAGTCAATTACAGGTGTCAGTTGCAGTAAATACATCAACAAATATTTGTTTTCTCTACAATATGTGTCTTAAACAAAACCGCATACATTTTGAACAAATATAATACTTATACATAATACAAAAATTATATAAAATGAATCAGTGTTAATCATGGTGAAGCAAATGTTAAAAATCAATATTGTTCTTAATAAAATTACTGGTGAGTGACGCCAGCTCATAGTCACAGCGCCCTAAATGTCCAAGTGAAACAACCTTGTTACATGTAGTGAATGTATAGCACTACTAGTCAGATATCATCGTTTGGATTCTCACTATAGCCAATATACGTGGCTCAGGTACTTATACTACACGTCACCGTGAATTACTCCAACATGGTTTAATAATATTGGAATGTTTTCTTTTGTCAAATATTAGAGTCCGGTAATCATTTTCGCAATTACAATATCACACATTGCTGACGTTTAGCCTGCACTTTATTGATACAGGTGACGTCATTAAGTAATTCCCGAAAAACCTGGCAATAACTTTTTAAAAAGACCATTTTACGGGCACACAAAATTAAAACAAAAACAAAAAATAATTTTACACTTAACTTCACTTGGAGCAAGTGCGTGCCACTGTTGCAACGAATAAACAGCAACCTTCACTATTGATTTTCTGTCTATATGTATATTTTATCAAATTCATCATCATCAGCCTGTTGTAGTCCAATGCTAAACATAGGCCTGTCCCAAGGTACGCCAGAGAGCCCGGTCTGTTGTTTCATGCATACAGTCGCTGCCGGCGTCATCCTGCCATCTGGCCAGAGGACATCCCATCCCACGCTACGTTTGCCAGGACACGGTTTCCACTCCAGAACATGCTTATTCCAGCGGATATCTGTTCTGCGACATATTGCTAGTCCATTGCCATTTCAAACTACTAACTTTATCTATATATTTTCTATCTACCAACTCCCATAAAACTGCACTTAATATCTTCTCTTTTGTAGAAGGAGTATACCTGCATGATTTATTAATAAATTCAAATGTACACTAGGCGGAGATGTAGCGCCAGTAACATGCGAGTGTAGAGAGCCCCCTGTACGTGGCACAGCGCTATTTAGCTACCATCTTACATTCCATGAATTAGTGAAAACTAGAGCGAAATAAAAAGGAACATTGTTGAAAGGAAAATAATTCATGATTTATGTTGTGTAATAATTGTGGTAGCTCAATGGTCTGGTTGTATGTTGTACGTGGAGGTACGTAGCGAGGGCAGTATGGAAGGTATAGTGGAGGTAACGGCGCGGACGCGGCTCGGTCGGCGGCGGCGTGGCGGTGCGGAGGTCGCTCGGCGCGGGCCAATGGAGAGCGGCACTCACACACGCGCAGCAGCGCCGCGCCCGCCGCGCCCGCGCCGCCAGCAGACGAGCGCCGGGCCGCGCCGCACCCGCCGGCACGCAGCGTCACCCACTCGCCGCACCGTCGCGCTCGCACCGATACTACGCCACCAGGACCTACTGTACTCTACGGTGAAAAATCAACGACAATAAATTACCAGTGATTGTGTTTTAAATTTGTGGATTCACACAACAGTAAGTACTTTACCATTTCTGCTCATATACATAATTTCCTACAGTATTTTTATTGTAATCCTTATGTTGTATGCTCGAGTAAATAAAAAAAAATACATGTTAATTTTTTTTACATGTAGATCTACTCTTCTTTGTGGCCAAAAATACCTATAGAAATTAATTTAAGAAACATGTAGCGTTAGTATTTCTAAATATCGAAAGTCAGTAGCGCGTCGCGTTTCTGAAGTCTGATAAGAACATTAGGGCGGGAAAATATTTTAGTGGGAAAAATCAAACAATGCATTTCAGGATAGCAAAGTTTCTTTTACGAATGAAGGGACTTATTACGCGTTTTAATATTACCAATTAGTGAAATAATATCGATATTTAACATTGATTTGCGAAGGATCGCGTTTCTCATGAAATTAACGTATTTTTTTTACGGATTCGCTTTCCTTCCTCTATTTATAGTAATATTTGTATAATGTGACACATAGGATACTTTAGTTATCTTCTAGAAGACTTGGCAATGCGCGTGTTCAGTGTTATAATGAAGAAAGTGTCATAAGATTTAATTAAGACAAACTTTTTTATACATGGACTAAGCTAAGATAATTAGTAAACTGAAATAAACCTGATATCCTAATATTAACACACAGTATCAACTTTCGTCAAAGTTTCTTTACATTCTATAGTTCAATAAGAATTTTCCATTACTGTTTCTACCGTTTCCTTGCCTATAAGTAGGTATTCACACACGAGAGTATTAAAAAACTCGATGTCGATATTTTGTTGACAACAATCGCTATCTTTTATATCTCTCGGCATGAGCTCAATAATTCGTCAAATGAACTGGCAACGCTCATGGATAACGATACTACCGAACTTCAGGAATATAAAAGTGGCAGACTGGCGAACTGTGCATCTGATGAAATATCACACATAGTTAGAGAACCTTGGGTGTATTACTGACCTTTGTGGATAGAAGATGGGGAATGGAAGATAGAGAATCGAATAGAGAAATGTTGGAATAATCACATTTTCGGTTATTCTCTGATTGCGTAATACGCGACGGAAACACTGTTACTTCATTTCGGTGTAATATGAATCCTAACTACCAGTGCAATCTCGTTACTGCGGGTGTTTTTTTCTTGTTTTGTTGTCAGTTTAGTGCAATGCGTACGGAGCGTTCGCGTTGGTGTAACAGGTCAGACTTGGCACGGACTCGATTTTTGTCTATGGAATACAATAGCTAGCTCTTTGCCGAGTGTGTGCAGTGTAGGATCAATTTGGTCTGACTTTAGCACGACTCTATCCTACTTAGGTCCAGTTTCATGAAGTAACATTAACCATAACTATAGTTTTGACATTCAGAACTGCATGCACTTGGCATCTCAACTGCGTCAGCATAGTTACAATTAAAGTTATGATCCTAGTTACTTGCAACTGAGATTAGTCAGGTGAAGCGTCGCGTCGCGTCGGTAGTTTTGTGGAGGGCGGGCGAGCAGCGCGCGACTCCCCACACAGAAACGAAATACGTACATTGATATTTATTAACAGGCATATTTGTATACATGGGCTAATAAATATTTGAAGCAGTTCCTGAAATATTGGTAATATTTAGAATTGTTAGTAAATTTTTTTATACGAGCCATAATTCAGATAATTTTAAAAATAGGAAGCCGAAAAGCATATATGTATTATACAATAAAATAACATAAACGCCTCGTCATATAATGTTTATATGGAGTAGTGCGCGCTTGAGGCGTAACGACCATTAGTTATCCCCCCGAGGAATCGCAGGAGGTCGCACCACCCCTCACAATACAGCCAATAACCATCCCCATTTCAAATGGCTTCCAGCATGCGTGGTTATTATCAATTAAAGCATTGTTTCCCTACACATAAAAATGACTTTAAATGTGTGACAAAACACGTGTTTCTTTTCTGTAATCGTTTTTATGCTATTTCTTCGTATTGTTTTTTTTTTTGTGAAAGAAAATTTAAATGAAGAACACTTTGATTTTGAACGCGGCAAGATAACCGCACGGGGTTATGGTAAAACCCTTGTGATTGCTGCTTCATATGCAGTTACCTAGGGTAATTACAGGATATTTTTTTCTTTAATTTAATGTATGAATTTTATTTTTTATTACTATGCAAAATGATTATCCGTTTTCATTATTGTCATGTAATTATTACACAAAATTATGCTACAGTAATTCGCACGGGCGTCCTACGTTTGTTTCTGTTACAATTAATATGTTGAAATAGCGTTAACGGTGGGGAGTAATTTGTTGTTGGTATAGTAATTTGGACTTTCCTATGGAGTAGTTTATTTGCTTGAAACATTTCAGTTCCAAAAACATGCGTTTTCTGCGAATACGCGAGGTAGCGGAAACAAACAGATCTTTATCATCGTTGTCACGAAGCCGTAAACTCATTTTCAACTTTTCTCGTCCATTTACAGTTAGCCACTATGTGAGTGCGTGGTGGCCTGTTGGTAACGGACCACACGCGGCCACCGACATGTTCACGGTGGTCACGGATTCAAAACCCAGGGCATACCTCTCACTTTTTCAAGTCATGTGTGTATTGAAAGTCAAACACCATGCTCAATAACGGTGACGGAAAACATCGTGAGGCAGCCTGCACACCATAGGGATTCTGAAGAATTTCTATGGTATGTAAAACTCCGCCAATTCGCACTGGGCAGCGTAGTGGACTATACGGCCTCTCAATCGTTCTCTCGATTGTAAAGAAGGCCCGAGCCCTGCAGAGGGACGTATGTACATATATGGGCTGATACAATACAATGCTATGCGAAGGAAGTAAATAGAAATTAACAACTGCCAGTGATATTCATAAAAATCTTAGAATAATTAATTAATTGCGGAGTTTATAATGATAACTACGAGTATAAGACATAAAATAGTAACTGCAATAACAAGCATAGTAGAGATTTACGTATTATCTTATTTTTAAATATACTTAATATTTTAATGATTGATGAATGCTTTCACTCTGTGACGGTATTTCCGGATTCATTATGGTCCGCACCGTTGTTTAGGTTCGGGATCGATTCTTGTGTCATGGCCCTTGAGTTATCGCTAATACGCATTTCGGCCAGTGTCACGTGTAAAATTATTAACGGAAGTAAAAAGAAAATGTATTTAATTGATTGGTTTTGTTAATGACAGATAATCCATGACAATAACTTGGATTTTGTAAAATTCAAATGTAAATTAACTTTATTTTTTTAACCAACATTTATTAATTTATGCCACCCATTGCAAATACCTACCTCCATTTACAAATAACTCATTTGAAAACAACAACAAGTAATTAAACCCAATCCCCAAGGCAGTGAAAGTATTACAATGCAGTGGCGGCTTCTGTACACGCGGCATACATAACAAACGAGCTCGTTGTAGACAATCCGGTATAACTTTTCACCAGAAGCTCCCGTTCTTTGTAATCTATTGTTGCAAATTTCTCGCAGTTAATTTCCATTAGTGTTCTTTAAGAGCCGACTATTGTATTTATTGTTTTAGTGCATGTTTAGTTCATTTAAATACCGCTTTTAAAAACCCAATGTCAAAATGCCTCTGTTCTAGTCTGCACAAAATACATTAACGGTTAAAAATAAAATACTTGTCGTAGGATTCCTTGACGTGTCTCTCGAGTGCATTGTTCTACTTCTAGAAACCCGCAGATTTTATGAAAACAATAGCCTGAGTGCTCCACGAACGCAACAGGTAGTTTAACCACGGTGACAGAGCCAAGTATAAATACCTATTAGTCTCACAGAATAATGAACAGTGACGTCACATACATTTTCAATGTTATTTTCTAAATTAAAACAGTTCCCAAACTAGCTTCTTAAAGTAGTAACTACTAACTAGGTATAGTAAAGTAAGTTAAGTTAAATTAGTATAGACAGCCTCCGTGACGCAGTTTGTTAGATGACGGCTACGAAACGAGAGGCCGCGGGCCAGGTCTTCAAAAGTCTCTCGTAGTTTTTAATACCCACGGCATTGTATGATTTAATTGACATAAGCTTCTTTTTTTGCATAGCTTTACCCCGGCTGGTATTAGCTTTCACCTCCCTGCTCAATCGCCTCAATTTCGTGCGGTATTTAGTACCGTTGATTGTAAGGCCTAATGGCTTCATGTGGGAACCCATGTTCTCACATCTTCCTTGAAAATGTTAACTCAGTGTACTTTCACGACGCGACCGTGACATCTTGGCCCAGCTGTATTGGAGCCACCCATATATTGCCAAAATATTCCGGAGGTTTTCTTGACCCGTGATTTTGTGAACGTTAGCAGCTTAAATCGTATCGGCGCTTTGCTTTTAGGAGCAAAGCATTACGCTCAGCTGGGGCCTAATTTCGGCTGCAATGTATTACATTAGACTAATTAAAATAAATAAATAAATACACCCAACAGTCACATACATAGTCCTGACCCCACACTAAGATCGAGTCTTGTGTCGTGGATATCAGAAGCTACGAGAGACTTTTCGGTCTCACAAACACCCAGACCCGAAACAAATACCCGTGGATCACACAAATATTTGTTTCGGTGCGGGGATCGAACCCGCGGCCTCTCGTTTACAGGCGGCGTCTAACCAACTGCGCCACGGAGGCTGTCAATTAGTTCATATTGTTTTTGTTTTTTATAGTTCTAAGTTTTACTGCTGTGTGCATTGTTGCCAAAATAAACTTTTTACCTATCTATCTATCTATCATGAGCGTTAGAAGTTAGAGTGTAGATTGTGTGTGTGTGCGTGAGGGGTGCGGCGCGGGACGTGGCGTACACACGGGTTTAATAATATACGGCCGTTATCTTGCAGTTATCGTACAGGATCAGTGTGCCGAGCAAACAGCGCGCCACCTCGTCACCGCGCCATAGCGCGCGGCACACAGGGCGCGACAACACCCCCCCTCCGCTCGCCCCGCCCCGCACACCCTCCGCCAGGAAACATCCATCATCGTATATGTCGACATACACTCGCTCATCGAGCAAAGCAAGCCTCACTCAGGTCGCAGCCGTGTGGGGTACCATAGCTACATACTCGTAGCTGTTATTCGTAAATACAGCAGTAGCTACGGTAGCAACAGGCGTAGGTATTCTCCGAAAATATTAGCACCATCCCTATACCTGGCATCTCACGAAATAACGATAGGACAAAATAAGCTAATGACTGTATTTTCTGTTTAAATGTATTCGTAGTAAGTGTATGTGCACAGCAATCGAATGCAGCACAAGCGCAGGTCATGTTGGAGACGGCGCCGGCGCCGGTGTTTGGACTAGTTCCCTATTTGTTCGTGTTTCCGTGCCGCGCAGCCGACGCGCTCTTCCGCTCTACATGGGGTTTCCAAGTTTACTCACGTACCGGTTTAGAGATTCGCCGTAGGCTTAAGTCGTGCCCCATTCTTGAATCGATAAGTAACAATGAGTGAGTGAACCATTATTGTCGAAACATTTAAATTCCTTAAGTAGCAGCCTTTTTGTTTTGTTTGTAGAATTGAAATGGAAAACGTCGGCCAAATGGTCCGGATCGGCAACGAGGAGCAGCGCGAAGAAGATTCCTCCGCAGAGGCACTGCAGCTGGTGAAGAACGAGGGCCGCATGGAGAGCGAGCAGGCGGCGGAGAGCGATGCGGCGGGCGGCGGCATGGAGCAGCAGGGCGAGGGCGCGGGGGACGCGTCCCCGCAACCGCACTCGCAGTCCGTGATCACGTCGCGCCGCGTGGTGCGCACCATCACCGCCGCCGGACACATCACCACCGACGAGGCCGACCTCGCCGCCGACGACGGCGTGAAGGACGAGCCGCCCGAGCAGCCGCCGCTCGACCATGACCAGCACCAGCAGCTGCAGCAGTACGCGCCCAAGCTCGAGGACGCCGCCGAGCGCGACCAGCAGCACCAGCACTACGAGGACGAGCGACTGCGCCTCGCCGACCAGGAGACGGCGCGCTACCTGGCCTTCAAGCAGGAGCCCTACCGCTCGCTGCAGTCGCCAGCGCCGGCCGACAAGCGGCTGCCGGCGCAGTTCGGGCGAACTCCACAGCGACCCGGGTATGGCCGCGGCCTCACGCTGCGATACGGTGCGCCGCACCATGTTATAGTGGCGCAGGATGGCGACGCAGAGGAACACGCACACGAGGCCTTCCTCGCGCACAAAGACAAAACAGACATGCAGGCGTACACCGGCGGCGAGACCGTGGTCAGCTCCGCGGCGGACGGGCGCCAGTACACCGCCGTACTGAGCGACCAAGTGGCCGCGTCGACCGCACTCGAGATGATCCAGACCACGTCGCTCAACAACCAGCAGTCGGTGGGCGTCGCGTACCAGCAGGTGAAGTACGAGACGCGCGGCGAGGCCGAGCCGCGCCCCACCACGTACGCGAGCCTGCAGCCCGTCACCTCCGTGCACGGCGGCTACGCGTACGCGGGGCAGAGCCCGCAGTACGGCAGCGCCAGCTACAGCGCGTACAGCGGCGGCGGCAAGGAGCTGCTCACGCTGTACGGCGGCGGCGCGAGCGGCGCGGGCGCGGCGCGCGGCGACGAGTCCCCGCCCGGCCAGCTGCTGTATCGCAGCGACCCCACGCTGTCGTCCTCGTCGCTGACGGCGCGCGGCACGCACGTCGTGTACGGCTCCGTGGTGCCACAGTCGCAGGCCGTGTACGAGGCGCCGCCCAGCCCCAACTCCCAACAAGTAAGTTTCGCTTTGTAACACATTGCTAATTAAATAAAAATAGTCTGGAGGCATTTTTGAACCGTGTATGGTCGCAGGTGACGGTGTTCACGCACGGGCACGGCAACACTGTGCAGTACAAAGTGGGCGGCGAGCACTACCTGGGTCAGGGCGGCGGCGTGGAGTACGTGCCCGTGTCAGGCTACGAGGGCGGGCTGCTGGTGGAGGGCTATCCCGCGCCCGCGCAGGCCTGGCCCGGACACAACCTGCTCGCCATTGACGACGGATTCGACCCGAGTATGTAGTCCCATTGCTAAACGCACTGTTGCACAAACTGAGCCAGAAGAATGTTCAATGAACCATGTTGTGTTGTGTGTGCGGCAGGTATGGCGGGCATGGGCGAGGTGAAGGAGTGCGTGAACTGCGCGGCGGCGACCACGCCGCTGTGGCGGCGCGACGGCACCGGCCACTACCTGTGCAACGCGTGCGGCCTCTACACGCGCATCAACGGCGTTAACCGACCGCCGCTCAAAGGACAAAAAGCCAAACCTCAGCAGGCTCTGGTAAGGACTCAAACACTCATAATTTTCCTAGTAATGTGTTTTAGAGGGTGTTAGGGGAAGCATAATGTGTAATTGTAATTTGTGTGCAGCCGACCAACGGCAACCGGCGCGTGGGCGTGACGTGCGCCAACTGCCGCACCTCCAACACCACGCTGTGGCGGCGCAACAACAACGGCGAGCCCGTCTGCAACGCCTGCGGACTCTACTTCAAACTGCACAATGTGAGCTCTCCATTGCTTGGCATGTTGTTTATGTTGTTTTCTACTGGTGCCGTATCTGGCACATTGGCGCACGAGTCGATAGCGGCGAACAGTAGTGATTAGCGTGGAAGCACACGCGGCGCAGGTATCTAATCGCAGGCCACTGCAGTTATCAGGGAACTCCTCGGCAAATATTGGGCCTGTATAAAAAATCAAAACACAGGGTCTCATCTAATCTCGCGAGATAAAACGCGGGGCTACCGACTGATAGAGAATTATCACCGCACGGCCACGAATATTCATAATGAGATAAATAATCTTTTATCAATTATCTCTTAGTGAGTAGATACGCTTGTTTAAAGGATGATAGGAGCGCGTGGCGGGAGATTACGAGGAGTTTCCCCGCTAGCGCAGTGAGTCACGCGCGTGTTGTTTGCAGGTGAACCGGCCGCTGAGCATGAAGAAGGACGGCATCCAGACGCGCAAGCGCAAACCCAAGAGCATGAGCGGCGGGCACGGCGGCGTGGCGCGGCCGGGCGGCGCCGGCTCGCTGTCCGGTATGTAGGCGCATTGCGGCCGCGCGCCCTCGCACCCCACCCCGACCTTCTCATAACGCAGTGTGCTGGTCCGCAGTGGAGGCACACTCGCACAAGGTGCTGCCTCCGCTGTACGCGGCGGTGGAGGCGGGCGCGGGCGCGGGCGGCGCGGGGGGCGGCGCACCGCTCCTACTGCTGCCGGCGCCCAGACACCAAGCCGATATGTGAGTACGACCGCGCGCGGCGCCCTCGCCCCGCCACCAACATCACTGCGGACGACACGCCTCGAGTGTCGCCTGCGGGCGCGGGTGTGGCGCCACACGCCGGCCACGCTGTACTTCTCCTTCCTGTCTGTCCGCACAGAGCACAATACTAACCTTCTGAACTGCGCCTGTTACACGTATCGCATATCGGCTTGTTGTACTTCCACTTGGCACGCAAACTATCTACCTCGCTGTGGTGTCATCTAGCTGTAGCTCCTACTAATACTTCGAGTGGTTTCCGCATGACGACAATTCTTGTTTGCATGTATCTATTGAGTTGCACGGCTGCGCACACAGCTCTCTTTTGTGTTTCACTTGACGTTAATGCCATGTTATAATGAATTATATTTTAATGTATGAGGGTGAAGTATGGGGCCCCGTGTAGCACGTATCACACTTGCCCGCTGAAAAACTCTGTGTAAGCAGTATAATTGTTTATCTATTTTAATGCGAAGGCCCCGCACTTCCCTGCACCGTGCTGTGAACTGTAATATTTTATAATAATGTACATTCTGCATATAAAATTTGTTAATTGGTGTACATGTTATGTGCATATAAGATGTGAATGAGCATCGTTGAGTGGACGGCACGCGAGTGCACATCGTGTGTGGCGTGACTCGTGAGTGTGACGGTGGGGCTGTTCGTAGGGTTCCAGCACTAGAGCGCGCGGCGCCGGCGCACTACCGCCCGCCCTAACCAGCTCTCCCGCCGCCCGCTCCCCGCGCACCTCCACCCGCGCCGCCCGCGCCACCCGCGCCGCCGCCACGCGACACACGCATCACAGTGAACTAGTAACAGTGCGTCCATCACACGTGATATAACGTGTAACATTGTACCAAGCAACTATAGACTTATAAATATTGATTTTAGGTAAATAAGACTATGCGTTTCGAGTGCGTTTTAAGAGGATGTAAAATGATGGTTATATTACGAGTCCAAAGCGTAGCAGCCAAAGATAATAGAGGTGTTGGACCTGTTAGGTAGCGGGCCTCGGCCGAGGTTTGCGGTTAACGTGCCGACAAATTGCCCAACAATTAGCTCCGTTGCGTTACATTAGCAAACACACGAATTTATTAATATATACGTATAGTTGTAAGTTGTGGTAGTTTGTGAACTGTTGTTTTGTTTGTAAACCTAATTGTATGAGCACGTATGTGTGTGTGAGTATTTGTAAATGTGTGTATGTGTTTGACAAACCTTTGTACATAGCGGTTATTTATGTTTTGATAATATTTTATAAGATGTAATATAAGAGTTTTTTAAATGGCGGGCGAAATAAAATGATTGCCTTCAATGCCGTGTTTTATTCATTCTTGCATGCACTAAAACGTTAAACATCTGAAGCAGAATTAAAAATTCCCACCTATATAAACATTGTGTATTTGACATTAGAGATAAAGCGTATTCCTGTCGGAGCTCAAATATAAATATCGAGCTTTAACATTGTGCCAACGGTTTTGTCAACTCGCGCAGTATTTACCATAGATGTAGCATAACATAGATCGGCAATGTGAAAGAGATAGAATGATTTAAATCATACATTAAAGCGAGACGCATGATGCGACCATGCGTTTACACGGAGAGCGTTCTATAGAGATTTGTGTGAAAATATGTCATTTAAGCGAACGACAAATTTCGCTTATTTTCTTGATTTATTTAATATTTCAGTACTGAGCTACTTTTATTAAATGTAATTTATTATGGTGAGTTGTCCAGTGCCTGGATGTGATTGATTTTAGTGTAAAAACCCGAATAATCATAGTTTTTCATAAGATCGTATCACTTTTTTCAATGTTGTTTAGTGACAATATTGTAGAATTGTAAGACAAACCTTGTATGTATATCGGTAGAACAGAATGTCCTTATTCATTATTTAAATGCGTAGAAAGCATCCATTGCCTATATAAAATGATATCATATACGTGAATTTATAATAATTTCAACCAACATTTGCTAGAGATTGATTGACAGTTTCGATCAATAATATTATGTCGATAAAAATAGTCAATAACCATAGAGGTTTCACTTCATTTTATAATCTCGTAGTATAACATCAATTCTATAATAACAGTTATTACTTCACTTTATTTATTCACTATTGATATTTGCTAAATATTAATTAATATTTCGTGTGCGTAATTTACCATTTCTGAGCCGGTTTCAAATTAACAGTGCCACGGAGGCTGCCATTCTAATAAAACAATAGAACATTCGATATTATTATAAGGAATGCTTTACAAAACTTGTCAAATAAAATTATTCTCAAATATGACGATTTATCTTTATTGACTTGTGTTTACGTATCTGTGTTGAAATAAATACAATAATTATTTTTCTGTTAAAATACCATGAAATGTCTCATATATATCTATAAAATTTTGTTTTATTGGTTGGGCCGTTAGGTATATCGATATGATAGTATCGATAGAGCATGGCGCAGCATTATCTGTCACGCACACATGCAAACTTCACGCACACTATCGTATTCTCGTTTTGGTTTCACTCAAAATGATACATTGCCGATCTATGTTATACTACATCTATGGTATTTACACACGACACGAGTCACATCGCGAGTGGCGACTGACGACGCTTTGATGGAACATACAGCGCCATCTGTTTTAAAATAGAAAAACTGTTTTTACTTAGTATATTCATAGATGGCGTTTGTTACACAACAATTATAGTATCAATTCAAAATTGACTATTTATAAGATTTGGTTTATTGCAATTTGAATATACCAACATTTTTATTTTAATATAATACTCAAAATGCAATAAAACCATCTACAAGCAAGTATAGCTACAAATAATAGTTTAAAAAACTACAGACACTATTTTAAAAATTGTTCACTAGATAGCGTTACTCATGACCATTAGTATCGCGAGCAGTTCCATCAAATTGTGCAGGAAATAACAGATGGCGCTACTAGAAATAAACAGCTTTTATACATTTTCTAAAATTTTGACAATCTTTGTAGATAACGCCTCAATGCAGCTTTGGTGCCTAACATCAGTGGCGGAGCGTAATTCATGCTTTCTGATACAAGTACAGCTGGCTGCTGTCATAAATTCTTTTTTTTTTTGTAAAAATACAATTTAGGAATCAACGAAGGTACCTAAACTGTATTAAGCGCGTAGTCATATAAACTGATGCGAATTGCGAATGTTACTTAAGAAAAATGTCCGCTAATATTTTTATACTTATACGGGCTTTTATACTTATACTGCCTAATGGCAAGACGTGCAGTGCATTGTAGAGCTATTCCCGCCAAACAGCAATGTAAATGTACTTTTGGGTTTCGGTTTGAAGGACATTGTAGCCCGGGTAACTACTAGACATAATGAGACTTAACATCTTATGTTTCAGCATGGCGAGCTCAGTGGTATGCCAAGCATTGCTTTGTAATTCATGGTGTTGTATTGTTTTGCTAGTGTCCATATCGCTTACCATCAGGCGAATGGCACGCTCGTCTCGCCATTCGTCACAATAAAAACAAAAGTTCAGAAATGTATTTCGGCAACAAGTAAACAATAATTGGTTTAGCTACAAGACAATCCATTTCTAAGAAAAATAATTAGTAATTAAGTAATGACTTAAGTGGAACTGGGGCACACATAGTGTTGTCGAAACGTTAGTGCTAATCCTTTGATACCTATCCCTCTCCCAATTGGTTCTTCCTGGGTATTGTCAGATTCTTAGTATGAATGACCCTGAGGCCTTACTATAGTTAAAATAGAGTTTTATGACTAATTTCTTTAAAACAATGCGGAGGGATGTTTGGGACTATGTTTCATCAAGAGATTAAGTAGAAATTATAAGTATATCGAATACACAAGGTTCATTTTAGTGAAAACGTGTGTCGGTGGTGTGTAGAATCTTAAGTATAGGCCTTAATGTCAAACTTTGTATTTTTTTTAATATGGATTTGTAAAGTGCAGATATTCTTTTAATTTAATCTGAGTAGTGTAAATCGCAATGGCGAAGTTTTTTCTTCCCGTGTTCAATGGAGTTGATACCTTGACTGTTCATATACCTTGACTCTACTGCTTGTTATACTGACACGGCATACGGACCACACTGCAAGTAATGGTAAGCGCAGGACCGTCTAGATTGCGTATCGCACCATATTGCAATTTCGCCACCCTACTTAAATGATTCTTCTCGCTTTTTAATATTACATTTTCAATATAATATTATGGCTAAGAAATACTTACATACATGTGTACATAAACTAAATCTTTCTTCACAGAAGTGGCACGCAGAGGTGCTATCAGGAAACTCACATTACGCCTTGCGTTTTCCTTCCCACGATTTGATAGAGGGCGAGCCTTTAGCCTACAGCCATATTCGGGCATAAATTCCTGGCGCCAGACTGATTTATTAATAGAAAAATCCAACATCACTTAGCCCGACCCGGGATTCCACCCGAAACCTCAGCGTTGTAATCGGTACGATTGTATTATAACTGCACCACAAATTTAATCTGTATTCTGTACGGATTCGACTGTACATCTTTGCAGACGTAGCACGGTTGTATACGAAACGCTCCGATTCTACGTTCTATCGTACGTTCAAGGACCTACGTTCATCAGTCAAATAGTTATACAAAGGTTATAAAATCATTAATTTGCCTGTTTTTTACGAGCTGTTATCACAGATCAGATAAAGATAATCACAGATAACATTACCGTTTGACGCGCGTCCTTGTAGCGACCACATAAATCATTATTATTATGCTTAGTAAGCAAACTAATTTGATTAACACATTACTTTTTTTAGAATAGATTTTATAAAACTTAATTTTGAAATTAAAATTATATAATGTAAATACATCTTAATAAATAAGTATACAATTTATCCAGTTAGTGACTTTCATAAAAATGTGATGATATTGAAAAACTTTCAATTAAAAGTAAAACTGTACCCATTGGCCTTTCATGTTTATGAAAAAAAAAACTTGGAAGAGTATAAAAAGAAACTGCTGTCAACTTTGTACATCGATAGTTATGCTTCATAAACACTACTGACTACGTGTTATGTATGTAGTTTTAATTCATAATAATTGCTCCTCTTAGTTGAATGGCTCACTCAGTTCTATTCTCTCCTATGCGACGTTATTATTTGTTTCTCGTATTATTTTGATTCACAAATATAGTTATGATTTGTATTGTTAAAGAGATGGTGACGCTAGTAGAATATAACTTAAAGTTATTCCGTATCTGTATTCTGTATTTGTATCAGCCCATAAAAGCCCCACTGCAGGGCACAAGCCTCTTCTACTATCCACCGGGCTAGCCTAGTGTGTGTTGGCAGACTTTACATACCATAGAAATCGCTATGATATGCAGGTTTCCTCGCCATGTTTTCCTTTACCGTTATAGTGCGTGGTTATAAACAATCAATAAACACATGATTCCGAAAAGTCAGAGTTGCGCCCAGGGATTACAACCCGCAACCACCGAGGACATGTTGACAACTGCATCTGATCCGTTACCAACAGGCCACCACACAATATTTTGATTGAATTGAACTTAAAGTAATAATATAAAGTTGGTGATGCATTGCACGCGTACACAAGCACATCGTACAAAAATATCTTAATAGTAGTAAAGTTATCTGAAGATCTGCTGACACATGCTAATATCATTGGAGAGATAAAGGCTCATCGTTTGCGCTGGCTTGGCCATCTCGAGCGGATGGGAGAGGATCGGAAAGTAAAGGAAGCATACTTGGATCGGCCAACCGGTCGACGGCCGGTGGGTCGGCCCAGGTATCGCTGGAGCGATTCCGTGGAAGGTGATCTGCGCAAACTTCGAGTCAGTAATTGGCGAGAGGTGGCGGAGGACAGAGATAGGTGGAAAGCTCTCATTTCGGAGGCCAAGACCCACTTCGGGTCGCTGAGCCAGCGGAGTTAGTTAGTTAGAGTAGTAAAGTTACTCCAACTACGGTGTGATGAGGCTGATTTGACCGGCGCGAGGTGGTATTACTGTCTCCCGCCATATCAACCTTAAGCTCCCGTTCAGGTTTCCTGTTGCATATTGAGGTAATCGAAGATTCAGCCAAGCAAATGAAAAAGTGAAGCGGATCGAGCAGATAGCCACTAGCCAGGAACTCGAATTATTCGCAAACATAGGAAACGAACCTAGGACATCACTCATTTCATATAGATATTAGATACTGCCAAGTTGCTAAAGTGACTAAACTAATGAAGCCATAAATAACAAAAACAGCACCGGACAGTGCATTGTAGCGAACAGTAATAGTGTGACGTGGCGGGCAGCATGTCACCAAGTTAATTAAATGAAAGTGTTTGTGATGTGCACTACTGTCCGACGAGTGGGCAATGTGATAAACTACGACGCTGCACGCCAGCGCGGCGAGTGCAATGAGTTATAATACGCTTACACGCTAGATGACCGCCAATCAAATCACTGCCACCTCGCTTCCTCGACCAGTAGTTTTTCATATACAGGTTACGAAACATAAAATAAAATTGTATCATACGCAATTAGTAGTGTAATAGCGATTAATTTAAATAATCCCTCATTTTTAATGGTCCAATTTGTGGTTCAATTTTGTAAGCTACTAAAATTGTGGCCAATGTTTATATTCTGTATATTGATATGATTGTACACTGTTCACTAATATTATCATCATCAGCCTTTTATTGTCCATTGCTGGACATATGCCTCCTCTAAATAAATATAAAATAGAAAATAGTTCACAAATATTTAACCAACAAAAGAAAAGTGAACTAGGTGCATTAATTGCAGCTTTCGGACCCCGACGGCGGGGCGCAGGCGCGGGTATAGATATTGCATCCAGTTTTTGTTTAGATACATTTAAAGTTAAGTGATTAAAAACTTACTAATCGCTACAATTAGCGATATGCACTAACGATAACTTTCAATTATTTCTCGTTTTGTCAATACTAATATACTCTCCTAGACGCTCCTAGACACGCAACGGGTATCACTGAGGACGTTAGTTTGTTGTATTTCATAGACTCACACACACAATTTTGTTTCCACGCTGCATTTAATCATGCTATCAATAATTAGTTTTTATATCGCGTTACCGCAGATAAACAACATAATATGTTTGCAAAATGCATTTTTCTTCATGCAGTGTGCGTACTGAGCGCGGTGATTTGTAGCTAATGAGCCGGCTGATTCGGGTTATCTCTCGCCGCAAGGTTTGTCCTAATGATGTTTAGTTTATTCATACGTGTGTTTCCTAATTATATATTTGAAGTAATTATGACATATTTTATTTAAAACAACAGTCCATAGCTTAAGTGTGCCGTGTTTCGTTATCCTAGAAATTCATAATTTTTTTAAAATCAAATCTTTGTGAAATGTTTGGAAAAGCATGGTTTTATCTTATTTCCGCGTGTCTCAAAGTAATACCATGGAAGCTTGTTAAATGAGCAACAACGAGAGTACCTATGTCCTATACTCTATCACCTCATGCTTCGGTGGTATTTTATTTACGTAGAGTGCCCGTAGCTTTAGCTAGTATCAATATGAATGGAAGGCATGGTCGCGAGACGTGTGCAGAGTGCAATATGTAGTGCGGCGCGCGGGTCGTCAACAAGGCCCGGTGACGTTACACAACTAATCAATTACGAACGTTCTGCGGCGAATATGGCGTGCCCACAAATATTATACAGCGCGATACAGCCGCGCCGGGAAATGAAGCCGGCGCGCACGCTAATAATTTCGCATTTTGTCTTCATACATTCGCGTTATCTCGCTATACAAGACAGGTTTATAGTTACGTTTAATTGGCAGCTGAAGGCCCGGCCGGGTTTAATGTTTAATGTGGACGTACAAATAAGTGCACCACTACACTGAAGCGAATCACGGCGCGGCGCAGTACACAGCGCCGTGCGGGGCCCGCGATAACAATGCCTCCGCCTCATGAGCATTACAATAACTCTGTCTCGAGTGCCGTCACAGAAAAATATGTGGTGAAAGTCAATGCCGACCTATCAGATAGATTGGAATCGCTTCTATTGCGATCATAGGTCATTGCTGCAGAAATAAGCTCCAGGAGCCGGTGCACCCCTTAGCTATTATATTGAGTAGATGAGAGCAGCGGGTCCGTGTGATACGCGGCGGCGGAGCGCACTCATCGCAACAGGAATGCGGCGTTGACATCAGTGCGCAGACGACGGCGGCGCGGTGTGAGTGACGCGCGGTCGCGCCGCCGTCCAGCCCCGGCAATCAACGATATTCATTAAGCAGCGCGACGGACGGACGGACGGCAGCCGGCCCCGGCTATTGATATATTACACGTATACACGTATCGGTTAAATTGTCCGATCGATAAGTGGGCGGGAGACGAGCGGCCCCGAGTGCCAAACCGAACCGATCTTTACCGCCCGCCGCTTAGAAGTAAATTCCCTTGCTACGGGATGCCGTTGCGTCCTTTAGTGATGATATCTCTGGTTCACGCTCCGCCATAAAGGGGAAGAAGTGCGTGTCCCGCGTGTAGTAGAACGCGTCGTGTGTCGTGGTGGCAGGGTCGGGAGTCGCGGCGCGCGGCGGCAGCGCTTGCGTGTGTCGGCGGCGCGGGCGGCGGGCGCGCGGGGCTAATGTGTAACCGATGTCGCGGCGGAGCGCCACTAATGCGGCCGGCGCCGGCGCCCGCCTAAAACAAAATCTACAACATTCCTGCGTTTAGGTCGCGAGCCTTTATTCCTTTTTTTTATCGGATCATGAAATAATAGAATAGGTACAAAGCAGCCGCTGGTCCGGCGCGGGCTCGCGACTGGCGACACCGATACCCCGACACCGCGCCGCGCCACAAACACCACTCACTCTACACATTGTTGGAATCTCACGCTGGTCTCGAGCCACTCGACCACAAACTATACACATATCGGTGTCTGTCCGACATAGTTGTTGTAATTACCGGTGTCAACACGCACTACACGAGCGTATACACCTGGTAGAGCGTGTGTTTTGACGAGAGTAGTTAGGCGGTAAATGAGATGCGACACGCAGTGAAGTTGTGGGTCGCCGCTTGTATATGCGCAATATTGCTGGTATACGTATCCCCTGGGACATTTAATTACAAGAAATGGTGATCGCTGTGAGTATGCCGCGTCCTGAGATCTGCTTGTGCATACCGACCAGGCGATCACAACTGTGCCGACGGCAGTAGATCTGGGCTTCACTGCATTGTAGTCATTAGTATAAACAATTAACCACACTTTACATACATTACCAGTGTGTCGTCGACAAGGCGACGGCTCTCTAGCGCGGCCGCACGTCCCCGTACACAAATCGGTCGATTATACCGAGCCATAAACATTCCGAACAGAACTAAAGCTGCTTTTTAATTCGGGATAATGGACATTTTTATTGGAGAAGAAGATTAAGTTTCAGATAAAAACGCGAGAGAAGTGGAGGATTCACAATCGGAAGTTTATGTTTAAGTGCTCATTTTGCAGTAGTTAATAAAATTGTTAAATAATCAAATGATTGACTTTAACAAATAATTTTATGAGTCAAGATATACCATTTAAAATATTTTTTAGACATTTCCATATTGGTAGTGTGACAATAGCATATATTGTTTGTAATTTTATGAATGTTATAAAACATTAATTTATTGCTCTTGTGACATTTACTGATAAAAAACAGTTAAGTGTACATGATTTGCTAACTTTAACAATGAAGAACATAATATCTATAATTATATATCAATGTATTATATTTACAGCTCAAAGTGATTCATACATAAAATTGGTAGACATTCAGAGTTTTTTAAATAATAGACTCATATTAATAGTTTCGCAGTAGTTTGGAGGTTAATAATAACTAAAAGTAATTTGCAAGCAGTATATTATAGCAAGAGTAAGCCTCTGCTACACTGGTTGACGCTGCTCTCTTGCAGTACCTAGTCGACAGCGACTCTATCACTCGTAGCTACTTAGCATACAACTTTACAATACTAATAATTTCTTATGTAAATTCACATTACCATTCTTGTACTTTGCGAACAAATAAGGCTGTTTTTACTACAGGCACTTTATGACTGCCGTAATGTACCGGCTACGCTACTGTATTTTTCTGAAAAATATTTAGGACTTGTGTTTAGAAATCTTCTATTTTCAATTTAGAATATTGTGTTTATTGTTAATTTTACACGCTAAGCCCCTTTACGTATAAAATTACATTCTGACTTTAGAGGTGAATTATAAATGCTTATAGATTTCAGAACAGGGGCAACGAAACTCTGCTATAAGTGTTTTTATTATTTTATATGTTATGGTTCTGTTTTATGATGTCATGTACATAAGTAACGGGATACAAGTGAAACCGACGCTTGCTTGTATTTTATTGGTGTATAGACAGGTGTGTGACCGCAGCACGCCACACTTATACGAGTATCTACGTAGACAATAAATGACATAGTTTGAAATAAATGCAAGGGATTCACGGTAATGTATTGCAATTCAAATAAAGTATTCAACGAAGAGCAACGCTCGTCTCTCGCAAGTTGACGCAACTGTGCCGACCAGATTAAAACCGAATACACATAGGTGAAGTCCGAAACGAAACATATAAGAGTTCTCTCGATTACAATGAAGAGTTTTTCGCCAATATTCATATCGGTCACTATCCCGACGGACTCTCAAATATCTTATCTTCAACTATATGGGCTCCGAAATTTCCCACAACAAACAAAGTGTGATAACTAAACCGTTACTTTACGTATATTTATATAGGAGAAAATAACTAACTCAGCTTTAAAAAAAATACATTCAAATAGTGAAATACCTAATAAATTGTTATTTGACATCATAAGCAAGAGCTAGGTTAGTTATATCCTGAATTTATGAGAATTCGTGAAGATATTAATGAAAGTAGCTAGTAAGAAAGTAGTATTTCAAGATCAAGCAAAGTGGAAGTCCATAGTCTCGGCCATCACTTTTAAAATACAGAAATGACAGTATGTTTCTAAGTTTAACAGCCTCCGTGGCGCAGTTAGTTCGACGCCGGCTGTGAAAGGAGAGGCCGCGAGATCAATCCCTGCACCACAAATATTTGTTTCAGGTCTGGGTGTTTGTAAGAATGTAAAGTCTCTCGTAGTTTCTGATACCCACGACACAACTTAATAGATTAATGTGGGATCCGGACTATGTATGCGGCTTGTTGAATGAGGTTTTTTATTTACATGCCTTTATTATTAAGTCTCTTTATTTACATTCGCTCAATGGTAAACCTCATGTTAACCTTCATGTTAACTTTAGTGGTTAGTTGCTTATAGCCGGGTAGCTCTACCATTTTTAGTTTAGGATTTAATTCGTGGCAGAGCAAAATTGTGGCTATTTGAATGTCGTCAAGGCACGCGAAATGAGTGCTGAAACAGTAACTACAAGAAATGTTTATTGTTTACGTAGGTATTAGTTTATGAGTATTTAAGCGAACTGATATGGTGCGTGTATACATAAGTTAACTGCAGCAATCGCGTCATTATACCCATTTAAAATCCTTTCAATACTATTTACATATTCTTGGTCTAGCGACAGCTCAGTAGGGTGAGAAGAAGACCAGGATGGATGTCCTATGTTCAAACCCAGAGCATACACTAGTCACCACTGACTAGTCTTTACGTATACTTTATTTTTAGTTCACCGCTATAGCTTTATTTAAAAGTAAAGCCACACAGACTAAACGTCCTACGCTTGCCATTGTATCAAGCATACAGTCAGTTGTAAACTTGTAAGATAAATCATTTTGCAAAATGGTTAAATATAGGTTTTGTGCCGAACCAGGGTGTGGGATAAGAGCAGACATAAGAAAGAGAATAACTGTAATTGTGTGCGACGGTCATTAGTTGCTTACTTTAACCATGAGTGATTTAAATAATAAGAGCACATAAAGCAATTATATTGTTATCCAGAAGTTTATTTGCAACAATTTAACTGACTCGTATATTAATTTGGCAAACAGACATACGACCTTACATGTATAGTAGAACTAACTAGTAGGCAACTTTGCATCGAGCGTGATAGAGCTGACTCAAAAGGGGCGTGTGCAAGTATTTAACACAAAATTTACGTAAAATGGTAATGCCACTCTCTCGATTTTTATAGACTTTGCACATACCGTAAGCGATAAGACCGCCGATTGTCACTTTTATTTAAATTAGTTTTAATTCCTTTTTTATTTTTTTGTATGTATGTGGTGTTCAATAAAGAATTTATAAATATAAATAAATAAATACCACCCTTTCTATCGTCTAACCTTAAAGATAGCCGAAGCTCCCGCGATTCTTAAGCTATTATTCGTTTCTATAAAAATCTAAATCTAAATCCGTATTAGGGTTGAAAAACATATTAAATGTAAGTAGTATTAAAAACTAAAATACTGGTTAAATATTTCTTTACACGCATAATCCTAACCCCACATTGAGATCATTTTTTTATCGCTATGAATGGCCAGACGAGCATGCCATTCGCCTGATAGAAAGTGATACGACCGCTCATGGACGGTTAAAAACTAAACAACACCAACATTTACAAGGTAATGCTTGGCATTCCATTGCGCTCGCCATACTGAGACATAAGATGTTAAGTCTTATTATGTCCAGTAGTTACTCTGGCTACAATATCCTTGAAACGGGAACACAACAGTGAATTTACACTGCTGTTTGGCGGGAGAACTAGACATTGCGGTGGTACCTACCCAGGTGGCCTCTCACATATGAGAGACCTGCCACCAGTCAAATAATGTGAATATCAGAATCTACAAAAGACTTTTCTGGCTGAAAGCGCCCAGATCTGAAACAAATTTATTTTATGGATTAAACAAATGTGTGTCTCTGCTCTGATGGAACCCTAGCTGCATATTAACCATCGGCTTCTTAAGCAACGGTGTCATGAAAGCTGTCAGTACAAAAGCCTTATTACCAACATACAAGAAAAGTCGGAGCAATGGTCACGCGACCAGTTCACTGCTTTACAGTAGTCCGTTGTGTTATTTTATTCTTGTAACCGATAATATAGTATATGCAATGTGTGTGATTCTTCACTTAAATTACCGAACATCTCAGCTTTAATTACGCCAGCCTGGCATTTTCCAATCTTATGCAAATAGCATGATAAAAAAACACCCTTAATTGTCAAGACTACCAAATATTAAAATGTATGCAATAGAAAACAATAAACTATCGTGTTCAAATAGATATATTATTTTTTACTTTTAATTATTCTTCAATTGTTAAAGTGTTTTTTCTTTCTCTTATATAAAGAATTCATGAATACTAATACTTGTTTAATCAAATGTATTAACACAACTACGGCGTTACACATATGTTTAAACTACCAAGTATTTGACCCCAATATGTAGAATTATTACTGATATATATGAATTTTTTGAAACTATGAGTAGGTACTTATGAAAAAATATTGATAGTTACATAAAAGGCGTCAGCGGAACTACGTTTAAATAACACAAAACTAACCAAAGTTACAAAGTTCAATACGTAAGTGTCTTCCGTGTTAAATGTTAATAATTAACAAAAAAAGAAACCACCTTCAAAAAATACTGACACATACAATTTTATTTTTTTATTTTTTTGGAATTTATTTGATACATTTTGAAGTCGGGTAGGGGATTGCATATAAAAACATATTATCCTAATGTTGAACCAATCACTATTACTTTTTCACATATTGGTGCCAAACGTATTTATCGAAATCAAATGAAAAGGTATCGTTTCGAAATCAATTTAATCTTTTGAATATTTGATAAGCAATCAATGGCAGCTCTTGGCAGAAATCGTAGAGGTTGTTTTATAATGTTAGTGCTTAGTGTAATAGCTGCGAAATAACAAAACAAGAATAAGTGCACGCCTGTAGTGCCGCTCACAAGTTATCGAGCACAATTCCAAGATATGCTATTCTAATATCATATACGAAATGTACTATACAATTATAGAATAGATAATGTATCCTTAAGCCGGGCAAAAAATATTTTTCTAGGAAACAGGTAGGTACAAAATTTTTCACATTTAAATATCCAAAATGAATTGTTTGACTTACACTTACAGTAAGTATCTTAAAATAAAACTTACAAGAACCCAAAATATTAGCTTTCACTTTCAGTATGTATGTTAACTTATTGGGATCAGCAGTATCTAAAATTCATCGATCCCCGCGCATAATATATTAATTTAAATAAAAATACACCCAACAGTCACATACATAGTCTTGACCCCACACTAAGATCGAGTCTTGTGTGTCTTGACTTTTCGGTCTCAAAAACACCCAGACACGAAACAAATACCTGTGGATCACACAAATATTTGTTTCGGTGCGGGGATCAAACCCTCTCGTTTCACAGGCGGCGTCTAACCAACTGCGCCACGGAGGCTGTCAAAGTATATTCATATACTAAATGGCGCTTACTATTAAGTATAAAATAATACCTGAAAAAGCTTTTAGTTTTAAAATATTTTTACTTTGTACCAGCCGTATAGTTAGTATACAAAGCAACAACCTTATCAAAATTATTGGTCCCGCGCAAAACTTATTAACACGCCCTCTTTGCATTAAATATATGCTAAAATTTATTCCCATGCCACAATCCCCTGACCACTTTAATGGCTAATCGTTGCTTACCGTAATTCAGCTTTACTCCGCCCTAATGGCAACCCTTTTGGTAACTAATGCGAACTGTGGCCAGGCTGTTGGATAGTCCGAAGGCGATTTTCACGCAGGTTGGTGCTCTACCTAGACTCTACTGTGCTTACCGAGGGACGCATTGTTGTCACTTTGTTTTGTCAGTATAAATAAACCCTAGGTTATAGGCTATTGTTGTAAGAAGGCAGACGCCCTCTGATTGATCGTGATTCGGATGTACTTAGTCGCAAAGGCGCCCGCCATGCTCGTGAGTCGTGGGGCACGGAGTGCTGCCGCCCATTAGCTCCCCATTCAATCAGCTTTTGGCGGAGCGTGGGATACACTCACAGAATTCTTCGGACATACTTACCACTTGTACAATGAATTCTTATTCATATACCCCTAAGCCCTAAACCCTTTGTTTACTTTCCATGATCGCTGATGATCTCTGTCTATGAAGGTAGCAAGCTGACAATGACCATGCTACAATTTATTATTAAAAGAACTTACATATATTGAGGAATATCTGAGCAGGCGAGATAACCCAAGAACTCTTGTTGCTGAACTCATAATTGATTGCTTCTGCATACACTTTTTAAGCAAATATATAAAAAAATATGTATTTAATTAAGTGCTGTGATTACTATGTAGTTAAGTGTATTTTAATATCAGCGCATCTGATTAATACATAGTCATCGAAGGTGAAATAGGTTTGCTTGTGCTGGCAAGCACGTCAAGAAACTGTACCAGCAGTATATGAAGCCATAGTGCATTATTATAAATTCTTTGAATGAGGTCGTACTATCAGTCATTACGCGCGTATTCATTATACCGTCGTATATATCATACTATGAAAGTTTCTCAATATTATAATATCTCAGAAATATATATAATTTGTGAACTTGATATTAAAATTTTTATTAACAGTCCAGTAATGTTTCGACCAGCCAATCAACTTGGTATGGGTCGGTCGTAAAATAATGAGCGAAATATTTTTGCTAAACGCATAACAATCTTCTCGTTTTTCGACCCCATGGATATATGATATATAATGTAATGATATACCGGGTATATCAAGATTGCAACCGAAAACGAAACAATGCAACTAAAAATATTGCAAAAATAGGGAAAGATTATTTTTTCGCAATTTTTAAAAAAATATTGTGTATGGGTGGTAAATAAACAATATTTTTCGTATATTTCAGTTTACCAAAACTATGTGAAAACCTTCTGCGATTTCGGAGTTTTTGTTATATTTTCTAGTTTCATATTACATTTAAACATTTTAGATTTTTCCCAATTGTATTTTCATCTGGAAAACGACTAAAGTTACTTAAACTTCATCAACGAAATGTAGAATAAGTCATCTAGAAAATGTTATTGGTAAATGTTGCAAGTTTCAGTGAACGATATTTGAAACACTTAAATTTTACAGAATGTAAACTAACTATGAATGAACTATGAATTTCACATCGCTGAAGTCTTGAACAATATTACCTGTTCCAAAAAACGAAATATGAAAATAACTCGGTCAACATTGTTTTGAGGATAATCTGGATGCATCCTTGTACAAATTGTTTGAAATAATTTCAGAGACCCTGTTGTTCAATGCCGTCATGTCACACCGTTTCTTGTTTAAAAGACTTTGATTAATTCCAGAATTCCTGATATTATTATCATTTCTTCAAACAATGCAACAAAAATCTCCGACGAGTGAATGCTAATACATACACAAACAATATTACGTAAACAATGTAGTTTACATAAAAATCGGCGAGGTACATTGCAACCTCAATATAACAAAACCGATGGGGATTAGAAAATATGCATTATACCAAGTAATTTGTTACAATGAGGTGTGTTCTATAGATGTTAGGTTAGATTAAAATTCGTTACAGCAAGGTAACAAAACTTGTTATTCGTTTCTTAGCCATTGCAAGATTAACACTAACTAAAATTACAAACAGCAGTGTTTAAACTAATTAGTATCAAACAAGAATTATTTTATTTAACGATGACTGAACTACTACTAAGTTTTTATCTTCGATTTCGTGGAATTATTTGTAATTTATTGATTTTGTTATTTAAAGGTTAAAAGATGAAACAATCGTTAAGTAGAGGTCAATTATATTTCCTATTTATGTTCTGCAATAATAAAAATATATTCATAAAGAGGATATTATCTATATATGTATTCCTAATATAAAGGTAATTTACATTAGCTCTTACGGGGAGTTAAAGCGGATTTCTAAAAATCATGAAATCAAAGACTTTGTTATATTGAAGCTCGTTATATAAGATTGCACTGTATATATATTATTATAAAATATACGTCGTCTAGAATGCCTGCTGAAAATTTATGCAATATATTTTTCGAAATATATTATTAGTACCAGTATCTAGATTACTCAATGTTATATTTTTTAATGACTAAGATCTAAATATATGATTGAATGATTTTGATTGATCATGATTTTGAAATTTTCAAATAATATTAATGAGTTCAGCGGCCTGAAACACAAATCATCAATTCTGATTTCTGATCGGATCTTACCAGGTCAATGTCGCGGCGTCATGTTAAAAACTGATGTTTATCATCATAATTACCTTCAGTAACAGGAAGGCCACTACCGATTATAGGCCTCCTTCAAGCACTTTAATGCAGTAGCCTAATATGTCATGTTTGGTGGGTGGAATAGACATTGCGGTGGTACCAACCCAGGCGACCTCTCACAAATGAAAGACCTACCACCAGTAAAAATAATTATAAAATTATGCCATCGCTGTGAGGGCTACTCCACCACCGGTCAGAAGACAAAGCTCTATAGATCCGCCAAAGGATGCAACACCTAAGCGAAGTTGGATTGGGCCTCGAAAAGTATTAGTTGGAACCTCATGCACTCCTAATGACTACAAATCTGATGGCATTGATTGTAAGTTACTTAGCCGATATGTCGATTAAACCCCAATAGTTACCACCAGTTCAGAAAGCGTTATTGCCGTGTAAAAGCCACGAATCATGATATCATTATCGTAAGAATTTCTTGTTGGAAAAGTGTACAAAATTGGTAATTGCATAGCAATGTATAAAAAACAAACTTTCAAATTATATTTGTTTTAGGATATTTTATAATATACTCGTACATTGGTTGATTTTACGTTTTAAGAAGTGCTTATTATTCGGTATAATTATCCGTCCGAATAGCAACCATTGAATAGTTTACACATTAGCGAAAACCCTGCCATACAAGTCCACGCAAGTGTGTCGCGTTTCAGCTTCACCAGTAAACACTATACGTATGGTTCGAATACACCGACATAACTGTTTCAACTATATTCAACTGCTGGATATTACTCTATCTAGATGGCACTGCAGTTACTATTGGGTTCTTTGAAGTTATATTAATGTCGAGCTAGTATAAAAATATGCAACTGCGCCTCGCGCACCATTTGTATTTACCCCTGGAATTTGAAACGACTCCGAGAGTAGTTTCTTTGCTGGTCACCTTTTAATATTAATAAACTGCAATTTTTAGAACTCATTACTAAAAGTCAATTACTTAAAATTATGCCTGATCCTTCTCGTTGTCTTTATTTAATATAACATGGAAGTGAAGAGGGTTGTTCACATTTATACATAACATACCTATTCCAAAACAAAAGGATCAAAGTTAGGCAGTTCATAATATCTGTATTGCTACCTGTTAAAGTATGACTAAGTACCTGCCCTTCTAGGAACCCTGAGAGCGGGTTATTATATTTGCTCTAGTTTTGAGAAGTGGATAATAAAGCTAATCCTTCAGATTATGAACGTGGGAACGTTGTCTTATGGACAGATATACCTACTAAAGTAGTGAGCTATTTTTCAATATGTTATAAAACAGTTCGATACGCACACGCTATTAAAATCCGAATAATTTGCATTTACATATGATTCGGATATATAACAAATCGTATTTTAATTAAAGATCAATATAAGTCGCGCGGAATGCATTTATGAATGGTACTTTTTTGCTAGGTGCAGATGGCATGTCACCCAAGTTAACTGCTGAAAATCACCGTGTTGTGTGTTGCGGTTCTTGCCACAGCGCAACTCTATGCCGAGCACTGTCCTACATGGCACCGCCAGCACATTAAAAAATTAATGTTTGCTGAACATGTATAATAACGCATTGTATTTTCTTTCTATAATCTATAAAATTAAACACAAAACTAATTGATTATTTTGCGCTTTATATTTTCAATGTTTCTCAGTATTTTCGACGATTGAATAATGAATAAAATGTTATATCTCAGTCTGTATTTTTTTAAACTTTTGTAACATTTCTTAGGCCTGAAAACACAACCACGCTACAAAATTTGGAGCCTTAAATTACAATTTGTAAAGGTAAGAATAAGTTTTGAATTGTTACAGTAAGAGATGGTCATATTCGCATGTATATAAATAAATAAACCCAACTGTCACATACATAGTCCTGACCCCACACTATGATCCAGTCTTGTGTCGTAGGTATCAGAAACTACGAGAGACTTTTCGGTCTCACAACACCCAGACCCGAAACAAATACCTGTGGATCACACAAATATTTGTTTCGGTGCGTGGATCGAACCCGCGGCCTCTCGTTTCACAGCCGGCGTCTAACCAATTGCGCCATGGAGGCTGTTTATCACAGCATTATTCGACTCACGTGTTTTCGCATTCATACAAGCTTGGTTCATATAAGCAAAGCATGAAGATGCAATTAGGCAGACTCGCATTACGTCGGTTGGTAAGTGTCAGACATCACTCAATATTAAATATTACTGGTTCTAGTAATGTTTCTACTATCAATTTTGCCACTATTATAGTACCTATATACATATTTCAACGCTCTACAATTGTGTAACATTTTGTACAAACAAAGCATTTTAACCTCATATATTATAATTTAAGGTAATTAAAGAAATACACATATATTTAAACTCATTTAAGAAACAGAATCTCGGCTACGTATAGCCTTTACTACTTATCTTAATTATTTATTTAATTTTATCTGCACGCGTTTTAATTTATCATTGAAACGTACTACATATCTCTCACTTATCTCCGAATGTAAAACGAGGATAAAACTGATGTTACATAAGTGTCATTAGTGTAGCTTTATGAGTGGGCTCCTGGGTTCCATTCCCAAATATGAAAATGATGCACGTTTTCGATGCTGTAGACATAATTCGTTTTGACCCGGAAAAGCTACAATGTTTAAGGTCCCGTGGACGGCTGGTAGTAAAATGATTAGTTGATAACTTTAAGCAGACCTGGATGGCAGCAGGACGTGAATGAAATTAAATGAAAATGAAAAATCATCTGACGAAAGATACATGTCGAAGAACACGCGAGGGAACTAGATACAGGATTATTTCCAAGAGTACACTTCAGTTATGTCGTCAAAGGTAAATATTGGCATTAAACTAACGTGATTGATATGAAATGTTGTTAGAACCTCGATTCTTCTTGCAGTTAACATATTTAGAAATAATTTGGGATTAATAATCTCTTTTAATTATTTATATGCACTCTCGTGACCAAATCGAGGAAGTGCATAAAGGATTAACAGACCCACATTAAAATATTATTTTTGTCTCGTGGAAATCCTCACTCAAACGCGCAAATTTGTTTTTAAAAACCCGCACAAAATGGATTTCGATATGTGGAAGTTGAAGTTAGTATCTACTAGTTACTCTTGACCTGCTCGCAGCAGAACAAGTCGATAATCCTTATGAAGTAAGTACATATCGTGTTGTATTTGACACCGCGAAGAAATCTAGGCAGGTGAGTAGAGTTTTTGTGTGTCAGTACTCAAGTGTAATTACTTAATTATATTTAATTCGGCTTAGTGAAGTGTCAGTTTTTGTGTTATTAGAATAACTGTTAGGTAGTCACGAATGGTTCTTGGAAACAGTAATAAACTACACGCGAAGGGGTCGCAGCCGCGACCGCAGTACTCGCAATGTTCCTGAAACTTTAATGTTTTCTGCCTTATATAATCGTATTAAATAACTATAACATTTTCCACAATATAGCTGTTATAGTTACTGACTTGTGCACAAAAGCGATGAGGTGTTAGATATATAAAATTTGGTCATAAATTTGTTGGTTGGGTTTTCTGTGCAATGCGCGTCGCAAGTCGCAACTGAATGAAACACGAAAACTTAAAAGAATGGTAAATGGTTAGTATGAAACATGGATATTTTTAATTCACTTAATAGCGCCTAATAGACGTGTTGCAAATCAGATAAATGAGGTTCAAAATATTATCGAAATTAATATACCGAGTATATCAAGACCGCGACCGAAAACGAAGTCGGGTAGTAGTTTTAGTGGCTATAGACACAATGCAACAAAAAAATTCGCAAAATAAGCGATATATTATTTTTTACAAGTTTTTAAAAATCATAGTTTTTAGGTGGTAAATCCTTAGTTTTTGCGAAAATAGTAAAGTAAACCCTTACGTATCATTGCGTCTTTAAAAATAAAAAGATGTACATCATTATTTTGGAAAAATATGTATTTATCACCCAAATACGACGATAAGTAAAAAAATTAATAAAAAAAATTGCGATATATTTTGCGGAAGTTTTAGTTGCATTGTGTCTGAACTCACTAATACTGCCACCTGACTTCGTTTTCGGTCGCAGTCTTGATATACCCTGTATATCTGCACACGCGTGTCATTTGCTGAAATGTGGAAATAAAAGGTATATCGCAATGATATAGGTTAAAGCCGCAGCTAGCACGGGCTATGAATCTTGAGGTTCTAGGTACGTTACTTCGATTTGATACTTTGTGTGTATTTTTGTCAGAAAACCTTAGGTACATATACCTATGCGTTAGTCGAGACTAAAATTCATGCTCGGTATGACGATAAGACGCTTTCTATTATATCTTGCGACGGAAACAAGCTCCGAGGCATTATTCCTTTGTGAATCCATCCATAAGCTCTGTAACACATTTTATGCGCTTCGTTGTTATTTTTTAAAATAAATCAAAATACAGCGCTTAGGTATGATACAAAGACTGATGTCCTGCATCAAATGCTGATCCCATGCTGGGGGGTGTTATTTGCCGATTATTCAACAAAAGATTTGAAATGAAATACGAGTTTTTTAATAAATGACACGCGCAGAACCGAAGTAGGGTCGGTAGCGAACACAGATATTTTCAAAAGGATACACAAAACACGAAAGCGTACCAAACCCGCAATTTAAAATCATTATTAGAAATTCTACAATAATGTTAGATGGGCCATTTAAAATATTGTTGATAATTGATTTTAAGAACTTACTTTTGTATTTTCCTTGAAAATTTCAAGCCAGCGGTTTTTGATAGATCTCTTGGTAGATCCTCCTTCTTTTTCTGTAATTTTCTAACATAGTTAAAAATTAACAACCCCAAGCGACATTTCTGCAGCATCGTCACCAAAGTTGCCGCAGATTCCCTCATTTATGTACGTGTATTGTGCTCAGACGCGTACCGATGTACATTTCTGCGACATGAACCCACTAGACACCTCACCTAGGAGTAGGGCAAGGAATACACCCATATGTATGATGTTGTTGTTGCCTTGCGCCGTTGAAATTTGTTAGCACCGTGCAAACTACTCCCGAGACGTCCCGTCATTTAACTAAAACTGGGTGCGTTAAAACTGCCAATGATATGAAGGTCGATGTTATGAGGTATGTCCAGCTCGGATTTATTTACAGTTTCATAATCGAGCATCAGGCTGAAATTAATCCTCTATAAAAAATAATCCACGTCAAACAAGTATTACTTTACTAGTCGATATATTTACACAAAATACCTATAATATGCTTCTCGCCCACCATAGCCCGGCTAGTCGTACGCATTTACGTCAGCTCAAGATAAGAAGACAACGTCGAAACGCAGTTTTCTGTAATAAAATATAATGTTTATGTTATGAGCATCATCACCTGCAAACTGCAAGCCTGCGAGGAAACGCCCATAAACACCAATTCCCTTTCAAAATATTGTGTGGAATTTAATGGCTGGAAGAGAAAGGTCAAGTGACGGTCAACAGCTCAAAATAAAGTGCCAGCATTCAAAATAGCAAGGCTTAGACCGTACCAGCAAGTGCAAAGGCCAACTGTATCGTGTGCTCACAAAACTTGACATTTTTAACGCTGGAAAAATGCATCAAGGTGTATATTATGTTCAGCATTTCCAAAGCGAAATATATGCAAATAGGTACTTACTGATTTCTAAAAAACTTTCGAATTTCATATTACTTTGCACATTTTTAATTAATGGAGTATCAGGAAATTAACCATCCTAAATATAAATGATCAGCGCCGCTCAAAAATAACCATATTATTAATGATATTGCAAGTGCATTAACCAATGCCCAAGCCAAACCTTAGATCAAAAGCTTTCGTGTAACAGATCCAGAGCTCAGGTTATAGGCAATAACATACGAATTAATGGATTCAGATGCAATATTCAAAATAACAATGTGTACAGTTAACATGCGTTGTTGTCAAAAACCGTTAGTTCGGTTATAGTGGCAACTGTCGCGGTTGTTATCAGGGCGGCGCGCGCGGCGGCGAGCGGCGCCGGTGAGATGCCGAGGGGTGGCCGCCACTTACATCCTTTACTACTCACTTTTAATTATTTATACTTTAATTACTTCATGTAAACCAGAAATGCATACACGATCCATAAAAAAATGCCTTCATAATAATATTAAATATTGCAACCGAGTCGAATAAAAAATAAACAGACGCATTGAGAAACCTCCTCTTGTTATGGAATTCGGCTCTAAATGAATTTAAAAATAATAACTTTTATTTATGAACATTGCCATAATTCCCTAGTTCATATTTGTAGATATTAACACCTTATCAGCTATAAAATATTAAGTAATGTGATTTGTGAACCAGATAAGCTTAATAGCGAATACATTTTTTTATATTTACAAAGGTATGTGACATGTCAATAAGATCAACATTTTGTGTACAAGTGAAAAGCATGAGTAAAGTCATGATTTGACGCTGTCCGCATCTGTTACACACCACAAAACCTAGGTGCTATTTTTGTTCAATTTGGATATTTCCAATTAAACTTCATTTTCAAAGTTTTTTGTAGTGCAAGACAACGACTGTGTATATATTATATTTTGTGTGTACAGTATACATTAAGGTTAGGTAAACATTTAAAAAAATTAGCACCTTGAGGTTTGCTCAAAACTATTACGATCGAAAACTCAGGTATAATTTATTATAGACGTCATCAATATCGACGTCATGTACATTCCGTTATAATTCGAAACTGCGTGCAAATTTCGTCATAATAGTGTCTTAGTATAGGTACTTACCGCTGTCTGCAAACTCGCATTGGTACACAACTTCTCAAATTGGTATACCTGTAATCAAAATATTGATGATATAGCGATAATCAGCGGACCTTAGCTTTTCTAACAGGGTGGAGGCTAAAGCATACAGAAATGTAATCTTTTTTACATATCCTTACGCCTGTGTATCCTAGAGGACAGGCAGTGGTGAAGAGGCGAGTCAGCCCGTACAGTTCAGAACCTATACATGCTTCCAAAGAACCCTTGTGACAACTTTATATTTTTGTATGCGTAATTAATTTTTGGCCACTATGCCAGCGTGGTGAATTATGACCTCAGCCATCTATATCGAATTCTCGATTATAGAGTAGTCCCGTGCTCGGCAAGGGTCGATTAACTATAGGCTGATACAATACTCTAAGGTAATTTTTGGTTACTAAAATTGAAGCAAAACTTCCTGGATACTGTCAGGCATTCAAATGTTTTGCTTCAGTTACCACTGACCATAAGAATTTCTCAAGGTACAGTAAGCTATTATGAAGCATTAATGTCTCCTGATCGTAGAGGCTGGTGCGTAGATGTGGATTTATCTTATAGATCGATATAATTATGATTATTTCTATATTATCTTGAGCAAATCTTGACTGCCTCGGTGGCGTAGTTGTATTACGGTACGGTTACAAAGCTGAGGTCTCGGGTTCGAGTCCCGGGTCGGGCAAAGTGATATTGGATTTTTCTATTCATTATCAGCCCGGAGTCAGAAATTTGTGCCCGATATGGCGATAGGCTCGCCCCCTATCACATCGTGGGACTGAACATACAAGGCGAAATGTGGGTGTCCTAGTGGCGCCTCTGCCTACCTCTTCGGGGATAAAGGCGTGAGTTTATGTATGTATGTATCTTGAGCAAATAATTGTTTTCATTGTATAAGTTTTGGAAGTAGAGGTACCACACATAAGTTTTGGCACAAATCTTGGAAGTAATATTTGAATTTACATAGAATTGTTTAATTCATACTACTATCTAATGCATTATTGTAGCAGCAGTGAGCACATTCTT
Organism: Deilephila porcellus; assembly: GCA_905220455.2. Classification (NCBI taxonomy): domain Eukaryota; kingdom Metazoa; phylum Arthropoda; class Insecta; order Lepidoptera; family Sphingidae; genus Deilephila; species Deilephila porcellus. The sequence goes on along the minus strand of LR999973.1, from coordinate 16,600,362 downwards.
ACAATCACGTGAAACAGTATTGATGACTTCATATTTTTTTGGTTTTGAAAATATGATTTTCGCGGAATGGTATTATTATTAACTCTTCGTGACATAATTTTAAGACGCTGCGCCGCCTGTTCCATGAGGGTCTAGAGGTTCTATTCCAGCACCATACTATAAGACCCTCACATGTTTCTGATACAAAGTATAGACGACGCAAAACTTATCGGGTGAATTTAATTATTTTAGACTAGCTTCTGCCCGCCAACTTCGTCTGCGTGATTAACTTTATTTGAAATTAACATTTTTTGGAATTTCCCATCCCGTCCCGTCCCGTCTCGTCCGGTTATATCCCGCCCGTCCCGTCTCATTCTCACTCAAGGCATGTAATCCAGTCCCATCCCATCCCTTTCAGTATAAAAAAGTCACAAATATATCGGTATTCCTTCCTCATACCATGGGAACACAAAAGTTTTCGGGATGAAAGTTGCCTAAGTGGTAATCTAGGGTGTCAGCTACCTCCATACCAAATTTCATTGAAATCCGTTAAGCCGTTTCTGAGTCCATCGCGCACAACCGCACAGACAAACCGACAAACAGACAAAAGTTCTTTAAGTCATTGTTTTGGGTTTTATTACGTTAGTACAGATTATATTAGTTTTTCTCGTTTATCTTCTATGTACAGACATAGATCGGTTACAATTTATTATATGTATAGATTAGCAAAATTTGTGGTTGGTGGCAAAATCATAAGCCAAGCCTTCGGATAAAGACATGACGTCAGACCATGTATGTATAAGTGTACCCAGCTGTTGTGTTGTGTATGCAAATTACAGTTATCACTCACTCGTCTACGTAGGGTGATAATATACACGAGCTACTTTTTTCCTCAAACAGTTTTGTTTTAATGACAGTCACGAGATTTTCACACGACATGATAACATAGCAAAACATAAATAACGAGTCTTGTCTAATGAGTACGACGTTCGTAATATTATATTTATTTTTTGTATTTTATTGAACCTTTCTCATTCATAAATTCTACATTTTTGGCAAGTGGTTCAAGGCGTGTCATCGGTGGAGTACAGTCAGTACAGAAGTAGTACTAGTACAGTCGGCAGTGCGTGCAGTCGGTTGTCTGTGAGGCTCTATACTAGATTTCCAGGGTTGGCTATTTGTGTAATTTTGTTGAATTGAATCAGGTTATATGACATGCGCAGCAGTAAGACTAGTACATTGGGATCATCCACTATTACATTTTGGGCTATAAATAAATTTGCCGTTCTGAGGGTAAGACTTCTGGTACCTCTGCCTACCTCTTCTTGGATTCAGACATAAAATAGGACTGTGAATGATTAAATGATTCTTGATACATAACGCATTCCATGAGTATATTGCTAAAATAATTTTCTTCAGATTCTTTTTGAGGTCACTCTGTGCACCTAATGTAAAAATTGGAGAACGTTTGAACGTGTTTCATAGTACTTAATTTAATTCAGCCTGCATTAAGGGTGAAAAGATGCAACTACAGCGGTCCCAGCTCTTTGCATTCAGATGTATCTAGACTGCTCCGTTCAGGCCGGCTGACATGCGCAAACAATTGCAGTTGACCATATGACGCTGAATGAATTATTTACATTTCAGTTTCAATAACCGCTTATAATTCAGTGTAGACAGCAACAAAAACATCAACATTGATGTAGTGTGTGGTGGTATCAATGTGGTTCATCTATTAAAGTTAGAATGATTTAGAGTAATTCCGGTGCCAATTAATTAGAGAACGGATCGCGCGCGGTGCGAGTGCGGGAGTGCGGGAGTGCGGGCCGAGCGCGGAGCGGCGCGCGATTGATTGCCGCGCCGCCCGTCCATAAACAAAAAGCCAGCGCTAATTCCATTAGGGCCCGAAACTAACCCCACTATAAATCTCCGCGCGGGCCATTACTCGCGCGATAACGCGCCGCCCACCGCCGCCGCGGCGCTGCGAGCCACCACGCCGCCGCCGCGACGCACCACCGCGCCGGGGTCGCTCGCACCCGCTGGAAAAGCGTATTTCCCACAGCGGCATGCGGCGGGCGGCAGGCGGCGCAAGCGGGTAGCTGTAGTGGTGGTGGTGGTGGTAGATGCCCCGCCCCTGGGCGGCGCGGCTGCGGGCGGGTGGCGGCCGGCGCCAGTGCTCCCGCGCGCATCGCTCCGGCTGCACGTCGCGCCGCGCTCGCCAGTCCCGCGATCCTCGCGTACTGCAGTGATCTCCTGTGCTGTGACACTTAGTGATTGACCCTAACCCTGCCCGCTGGACACACTGCCTGCCCGCCGCTCTACAACTACGATCGTGCCAGTAAGTCCATGATTTTCTTAAAATCCGTTCAGCTGCAAGATGAATCGAAGACTGATGATCACACGTTATTCACTTCAAACAGTATGTACTTAGTTGTACAGTTTACCAGCAAAACAAAACACTTAGCTACAGCAATTCGTTCGTGAGTAGGCCTAAAGTTGTTGCGTGGCGGCTTGGTATCGATTAATTAATCGTTGCCGTCGCTGGTCACTTAAATTATCCATGTAAGCTGCGTTAGTGTACAGGAGACTCGGTCGACTGCGTGGTCAGGTGGTGCTAGGCTTGCTAGTCGCTGCAATCACCAGCTCTCAGTAGGTGAACAAGTTTCTCGTGTTTATACACATACTATATGTTATTACATATTTATAAATTCAACATTAAACAAGAATTATTCGACGGAGAGTCATTCAGTGTTCCCTATATTCCCCTTGTTATAAGTCACAGTTGGCTACGTTGTTGTGTGGGTGGCGAGCACATAAACATCGCGTCTCAGCCGACAAATATTTAAAATATTTTCGCCTTTGGGCGGGACGACCGTGATGCATCCGTAACTCAAATAAATAATAGTTAGGCTCATTAATGTCGGACAATACATTACTGCCCCGACACCTGGCGAGTGGCTCTCGCGTGCTCACATTCAATATGTTGTTAGTGGCCGCAGCTCTGGCCTCATCAATAAATATTAGGCCTCCTCATGTCCGCACTATCTGCACGAACAGTATATCTGATAAGAATTCATATTTAAAATGTATAAAATCGCAATTTGTGTGATTATTATGTGACCTCCACACACAATGCTTATTCGTTAATTTGTAAACCACGTGTCGCGCGGAGGTTTTCGTCTGTGGCGCGACGCTAACAATAACATACATGCGTAAACAAAGGGCGAGCGCAGCCAGCACGGTCGCGAGGCTGCACGAGCCGTGTGAGCGGAGTCGCGTGCCGGGATTTTTCGCATAGAGATAATTGTGCTAGAGTAATCTTATCGCGTTGTGTAATTGTGTACAAGTGCGGTTTGGCGCGATAGTGTCGCGGTATCGCTGCCATCTAATCGCTATTTACATTATATACATAACTGTTATCTGCAACATATTGTAATTGACGTGTCGCGCATGTCCGCTAGATATCGATGCACAAGTAGATAATCAAACATGTGCCGGGCGAGGTACCACCGAGTGTCCGATCAGCGGGTGCGAACTATACACTTGCCGTATTTTAACAGTTATAATATGTTTACATTTTTGAATAATTTATATGAATAGCAAAACGTTAGAAGGGCGGTGACTAAAGCAAAGTTGAAGCGCGGCCATTTATATGCATCGACACGGCAAGGCAGCACCGACCGCACCGCGCGATAATTAAACATCATGCGGAAACAGTACATCAAAGTGTTATTACACACGCTTTAAGTGCTCTATTAGAGCGGCGTTAATTTAATTGCAATAATATTTGGAATATTTAGTACTGCTAAGAGCAGATTTTATCACCGTGTGTATATAAAGTTTACTTTACTGGTGGTAGGTCTCTCATATGTGAGAGGCCGCCTGGGTAGGTACCACCGCAATGTCTATTTCTCCCGCCAAACAGCAGTGTAAATGCGCTGTTGTGTTCCGGTTTGAAGGACATTGTAGCCAGAGTAACTACTGGACATATTGAGACTTAACATCTTATGTCTCAGGATGGCGAGCGCAGTGGAATTCCAAGCATTGCCTTGTAATTCATGGTGTTGTTTGGTTTCGCTACTGTCCATGAGCGGTCGTATCGCTTACCATCAGGCGAATGGCATGCTCGTCTCGCCATTCATTGCAATAAAAAAAAAAAAAAAAAAGTTGATTGCTAAATATTAAAATAATTAACCTTTAAATAATTATAAGATTTCCTCGCTGAGTGCTTGTACGGCGCGGCGGCGAGTACAAACCGCCCGGCCGACAGAGTCTCGGTACTGACACTCGTAATGTTATGCTGTACTGGTGCAATCAAAATTAGGTAGCGATATTAGTGTACTTTTATAATTGTGAGAGTGTAAAAACAAGTCGTGCCATTCATAGCCGCGGCAAACTTTCTTAATACGCTCAATGAACTTGCACTTATGAATTGATCGACTTGTACATTAAATTATAATACGTCATTTTATAAGAACTGAAAGCAAATAATGAACACTTTGAAAATGACAAACATGTAAAAATTCCATATGAATTAATATTAATAAAACTACTAATAAAATAATGCACGTTCTTTTCTTATCTGCCTGTCTAAACTAAACAGATAAACTAAAAATCCTTGAAACTCAGACCAAGACTTAGCCTATAAAACGCTCATAGTATAGTAGTGTGCTACAGTATATCAAAAACATTTTTGAACTCTCATCTAATAGCAACTTTAACACCGAGCATCGAACCTCGGAGTCTCTCTGTAGACAGTGAGATAGTGCGCGAGTCCGCCGGCGCCACGCTGCTATTGTGTTGCGCCGGAGCCGCAATAACTAACAGTAACGTGCGCGTTCGCAGCGGGATTCCAACCCGGTGACGTATCACCCGCCGCACACCACCGCCATAAACCACCCTCGTCAACCACATCCTAAACGCTTTTAGCTTCACTTATGAGTTTTCAGGGAAATTCTCAGCGAGAACTATCGGCTAATAATAATCAAACTTAATGATGGTGTTTGAACAACGATATTACGTTTTTTCCATAGAGCGTGGGCTTTATAGTAACACTGTCATTTATCAAATGTCCATATAAAGACCATTTTATTACCATTGGAAGGTGTTATAGCTATTGATTTCAAATTATTATTTCGTACACTTACTGTTATTAGTTATTTGCAAGGGTTTCATTTAATATTTTCTACCATCAATCGCAACATAACTTATCCTCCTCCTCCTTGCGTCGTGCTCCTCAATTTTGAGGGTCGTGACCTTCCTTAGGCATCGTTTTCTTATTAACATAACTTATAAACGTTGTCTAAACAAACTACAGCCCTAAAATGTACCTTTGAATATATGCGGAGTACTTACACTGGAAAAGACAGTACTTAGATAGATTCGATATAAGAGTTTACACTGGAAAACCAATCCAAATTGAACAATTTCATTAGCAATCCATGACGACATTTTTTACATTGTCCAAAATATGCAGATAGTGGAATAATGGCACGTCGCAATTACCTCAGCGTGCAAACATCCCATGACGCAACGTGGCATCTAAAAAACTACCTGCAATCCTTTGGCTGTTTGTGGAGTGTCGCGATAGCGTCGGCACAAAGGTGTCGCCGTGACGTGGCGCCGCCGCTTCCTGCCGGACCCAGGTACCTACCACCACCCTGCTGCGTGCTACTCAAGCTATAGAGTCTGTCTAGAGTTAGACTATAATACAGATATTTGAATTTTTTTTTGACAGTGACATAAAGAATTTGAAATATATAAGAAATAGTAGAGAAAGAAAAGCTAGGGCTAGGATATGTTTGGTAGAGAGTAAAAAAAGTTCCTAAATCGGCTGAAAATTGTGTTTTTCAGTGATATAAGAGAAATTATATATATATCATTACCTACCGATACATTACCGAAAAGTCTCTTTTAATTTCTAGTACCCACGACACAAGACGCGATCTTAGTGTGGGGTCAGGAGTATGTATATGAATGTTGAGTGCATTTATTTATTTATTATTATCAGTTCATACTGGATTGCACTAACTATACCACAATACATTAGCATTTCTCATAAGTGTGCAAAGATCGAAAACAACGGAATACGAAAAAAAATGTAACGATAAAAAAACACAGACTTGATTCCTTTTTTTATATCTTAAACATTTTCTTTTTTAAAAAGAGAACAATGTTATAATTAGTGACTTCCATTGTTTTGAGAGAGAAGAGTAGGCGTCATCACCGACCGCCCTATATTTGCTTCCTCTTACCCGGCTGCCAGACAATAGGCTCGGGGTATAATGCAGACACGAGATGCGCAGGGGGTCAGTTCCGGGTGTCTAACCAAGGCGTCAGCGTCGCCGGCTTATCTGATTGCTAATGGAGCTGATACACTGCTCTTAATTACTGCTTCTATTTCATTAAATTCGGTTTTGAAGCACATATAAGTGCTTTTAAAAATGTTGTTTTAATTATGCTTTAAATTAAATTCCGTTCTAAGTTGAAATATGCAAAGCTGCTTCAAATAGGGTTCTAATTAACACTAAAAGATGGAATCATATTTTTTATTCGAAGGTTATTCGTAAAGAAATGTAATGCAGTGAACGCGAGGTCGTTGGCATGGTTAAATAGTTGAAATGTTTTTCGAATAAAACAAAGATGGTAGAAATAATTGAGTGGTTCGTCTGTGTGAGCGCGTGTTGGTTATCATCGTGTGGTGTGCTGTACGTGTTCCGACACTGCTAATTGGATCAGATGAGTAAATGACGTTTTTCACTAACGAAGTGTTTCGGCAATTATTACACTCGACAAGTGAATATACACTATTAATTATGTTGCCAATATCCCTCTACCTGTTGTGCTAGTTTTTCTATTTGTGCAGTTCTTGTTACTTACTTATCCATCATTAGAAGACACATCGGTTTATTTAGAAAGTTAAAGCCCATAAATACCCACAGAATTGAATTTTTTGACTGAAAATCGGAACTAATTGTGCTTTTTGGTGTAGCAGTACCTAAACTAATACAAGTAAGCTTAAGAGTGGACGCACTTTAAGTTCTCCATAGTACGTACTCAGAGTAACCCAGAGTGCTACATTAAATGTATATTTAAGTAAGAAATATAAACGTGTTGATATTGTAAGTGTGATGTTTTCGCGAACCGACCGCATAAATACTAAATATTTAAGTCGGTAGTGAACATAAATTTTGTATAAATGACGCCCGTCCAATCATAAATATATTTACATGATTTTAAGATAAAATAAACGGAGTTATCTCTTTGGGTTTCGATAACGGCAAGGCTACGCGTGTTTTACATATGCGATATTCAACCAGATGCCAGTTGCTACGTTATTGTAACTAATTACACTCGTATTTATACATACGAAAATACTGGAGCTAGGAACAAGAGAGCAATGCGACCAGATCAAGTAGTTTCGTGTGAATTTGTAATCAATTATCGTTTCCTTTAGCGATGACGGAAAACATGAAATAACTTGCGCACCTAAGATTAGTCTAGCGTAGACTGGGTCCTAGATCCATTTCGACCGTTGAGGGGGCCCGTGCCAAGCAGTGTGACGTTTATTGGGTGGTATTATTATGACGGTGTAATGTGGGGCACGGTTTGTCGAGGCGTGAGCGGTGACATGTGACTCTCACGTCGGGAAACAGTTTTTTGCTCCATCCGTCATCATCGGATTAAGAACTCGTAAAGTTTGAAAAAAACGTTCCGGCGGGCGGAGCGGGACCGACGCGACGATGCTGAGAAACATTTCGCACTTAGCGCAGCGACGCGGCTCGCACCGTCTTGATACTTGAAATACATATATTCGTAGTGAAATTAAGGATAACTTGCCATTCATGGTTTCATTCCAGCTTATGGGCTAGTAATCGTGAAGTCCTGGGTTATGGTTTCGATTGAAAAATGTATCAATTTACCGAGAGTAGTATTACATTAACCTCTCGTAGAAGAAAAGAATGTCCATGAACAGTACTGTAAATAGTAGTGACTCTGTGTCATCCTTGGAGGAAGCAAACGTGTGTATACAGTGCCGATAAATTCTAATTCAAATGGCAAAAAAATTACTCTGAAACGTGTTCCATTTGTTAGCATTGTAATGCCGTATTAATATGCACGTGTGTCGTGTATACATTGGTTATTTTTTCCAAAGTAAAATGCAAGACTTGTAAACCGTATTTTACTTGCAACTTTGTAAGCCGCTCGCGACGTCATAAACTCCTCAGATTATTGTACTACTCAACGATTATGGAGAAATGTAAATGCAGCAGGAACTGTGTGTAGGGGTGCGGTAGTGATGAAGAGCGAGGGGGGGAGGAGAAGGCGCGGGGGGCGTTCACACGCGATGATTATCTGCTCACATCTACAGATGAGATCGCGCACCCACTAAATAAATCACAAGTTTAGCATATCTGGTTTATATTTTGCCACCTACTAATGTAATTCCACACAAGGTTCTAAACATAGGCTTTGCGGTTGCGAAGGGTTCTTATAGCGCACTAATGCTGCCTAATGCCTTATAAATATTTACTTAATTTCGCCCTTACTGAACGTACTGTGAGTATGCAGTAAGTAAAGCGTAATTTGTTTAACAAGTCGTGTTATATTTGTTACGCATTATTCAAGTATCAATCGTCTCTGTTGGAGGCGAGACAAAAAATGTGGCGCCTGCGCATTAGGAGCCGCGTTATTTATAGTGGGATTATTGGGGTTGGGTCCCGTCCCATTCTGTCGCGCGTGTGATAGATATACGCATCCCGCTCCCGCGAACAATTAGCCGGCCAGCCCCGCCTGTCACGGATAGCTCAATAACTCTGTTTGGGAACAATGTGAGAGTTTTTGCCGCGTCTCGGTGAGTTTGCACAAGGCCGCGTGGCTCGTGCGCACTACGCCCCTCGGACGTGGGTAATTTATAGCGGCCGTGACTCGACGTTCCTTTATGGGTGGTGAACGATGTCCGGAGCCGGTGGTCGCCGTATTCACCGTATCATTAGCATTCAAACAACTACAAAAAAAATCGGAAACGAGTGGAATAGTTGTTACATGTATTAGCCTATTGTTTTTTAATATTTATATAGACTAATTCTTTCACGATTAGCACGCAAATTACAACTTTATATCACAATTGTACTCACAGTACTGATGGCTTTGCAATTTTTGTTGCTGTTTTACATAAATAACCGTAACATTTTTTTTATAATGAACGGTTTAATTTTATTATTAGAATTTACGCCAGTACTTGATGCACTCCCCTGAGACCAGCCACTTCCATTACAATCGTGAAGCATCTTTCTATAACCGTATGATGTTTGCGGCACAATTAATATGAATACAGGCATTACGTCATTATAAGAGTGGAACAACAGAGCTGCGAAGTGTATCGCCCTCACCGCTGGCCTGACTTGTTTGCTAATGGCGGTTGTATAATAAAACGCTTTGTCAAACCCCTGTTCAGAGTCGTTCCATCTCGCGAAGTACCTCCGGGTAATGTGCCGCTCCATCGACTTCATAAAACGCTTTACGTGCCTTGGCTTGTTTCGCTTGGTAACAAGTAATTAGCGTTCGACTCAATTGACTTGGAACAGTACAATCATTTGCATAAATGGCTTGCGTGCACGTCTTTGGACCTTCACTTTCCGAAGAGATTTCCGTAAAAGAACGTTAAGTTCCTCGAAAAGACTTATAGTCGCTATTTCTATGACACATAATATGTCGGATATTATATGACGATTTTTTAAAATTGATTACTCATCTCGGGTCAATTATCTTGTGTTTACGATAAATAAGCAATCCACCTTTCCTCTTCCAATCCTTTTTCTTTCCCTTTCTCTTTCCAATTTGGTGAGCCCACAACACATCCATGATCTAGCGCTGTGGATGTTCGTGGGCGGCAGTGATCACTTACCATTAGGTGACCTGTTAGCTGGATCGCAGAACCTATGCAAAACCTATGAAAAAAAACGTCGAACAAGCTTATTTAATACATTTAGTATATTTTTTTTCTGGATTTATGAGAAACGAGTTATTTCAAAATAACATATACAACGTGTAAAAATTAACAATATAAAATACTATTCCTGAATCCCTATACTGCTTGCTTAACTCTTGTTTTTATGTTACCTTTTCTTGTCAGTAGATTGTTTTCATCTTAAATATTATGTTAAAAAAAGTTTTTCAAACTCACTCTACATTTAAAATATTAAATGTATTTTTAATGGACGATAATAGCATGGAAATTTAAATATTTTGACTTAAGTATATGAATAAACTAAGTATGAGTGTTATTTAGTATTTTTAGTGAGATAAAGAGCAGGTGTCCATTTCAAAAGTCCACGAAAGCACTTCAGTTGCATTTATATGTATATGAGTTTAAAATATTCTGACTCGAGGGCCCGCGCCGGCTGACCGCGAACAAAACTCACAAATTAATAAATAAATAATGTATACATCGTAACTAGGCTCACTGCAAATATGAGCCCGAGTCCCGCACGCTGAGACATTACTTGAATAAATATTGTGACAATTTCTTAGAGTTTTCTCAATAGAGTAGTAGTCAAAAACATACTAATACTCTTTGATTTATAACTTAATTCTATATTTGAATACAAATGAAAATGATTTGAATCCTTAGACTTCATGTGAAATTTATTACTTATCTACTACTTGCTTCGAAATACTTTTTACACCTACTTAGTATATATTGCTATCTCCATGTGGTATTTGTTGTACAGCTCTTAGCTCTTCGCCGACTTCACTTATATTTCTAATGAACGTATAAGCTTTACCTAACACGAATTATGTACTCAGAATATTTCTGCAGAAAGTCAGGTAGCTCGCCCCTCGAGCGCGGACGAACAATACCATTTACTGGTACTAAAACAAAAGAGCTAATCACAAGCTAATCCCGTGGGAACGAGGCCACCGCGGAGTGATCAGCTTCCTGGAACTCTAAGTGCAATGCATTGTTCACAATGCGGGATACACCCGGCCTCTCCACTTAACCTATCTTTATTATTATTTACACCCATAAAGTATTGTTCAATAATATAATTTGTTTGGCAAACACTGCCAATTAGCCGAAATTCGTACCAAGTTAGCTTGTATCTCTTAGTAGTATTTTGTTTTTCGAAGTGCAACGCGCTCTTTATTCGCTTAATTTTTATCTGCCGTTGATCTTCTCGTGGTAGTTCCTCCGTTATACCATTCTGGTTCTTTCTTTACCCATGTATAGCATCATTTAAATTCTAACAAATTATCGATATTTTTTTGTCTTAGGTAATCAACATTTTACAATCAATATTTTCTTATTTTCAATTTAATAATTAATTCTAATTAGGTTCAATGTTAAGACTTATTTAAGACCACTTATTTAAATACATTATTTTATTATTAAAATACTGATTCGCCATAAAGCACCTAAATTATGAACTTATAATATTACGAGTATATCCCACGAGTTGTCACTTGCTGAGCTCGCGTTGAAATCTTTTCAAGGCGCACACTTGCTACGAATTTTTCAATATGATCTTAGTAAATTAAATCGTGCCTATTGTATGAGAAATTGTTTTCTTCTTTCAAGTATTTTTTGTTTGCTTATAGTTTCACAGATCTATATTATAGAACTACGATTAAATAATATAAATATTTTTTTATATGATGATTATACCATGAAAATTATTAAGTAACACTTTACTTATTACGCATACTTTATGTGTCAAACTTCGGTGATACAAAAGTCTTTATTAATACTATGACGACCGTTTCTGTTTTTATAGACACACAGCATAACTTATAAACGTATGTATAGTTACAGAAAGTGTTTTGTCATGGAATAGCACCAAATGTCAAATGGCCAATGACAAATGTGGTGTGACCGACAGGTTTTCATTCCATATCAGATATTAATCTCCATCGATAGCAACTTTACATACAAATATACACACATTATAATATATTTCATACACACACACGCACATTTCATAATACGTATTCACACGTGTAAAAGACTACATACTATACTAATTCTATTACATGGCCCAACCCCTCTCAATCATACTCTTGGTTGTAGAGCAGGCCCGGGTCCTGCAGTAGCATGTATATATGCTGATACAGTACTGATAAAAATTACCCCTAATCAAGCAAATTGTAGTCACTTTGTGTGCCAGCACTACAAGTATTCCACAAGAGCACTACTGATTGGGTCGTGGTATAAATGTATGTGTACCTGTAGTCTGCCCATACACGACATACCTAAAATTTAAATATTTTTAGTGTATGTTTATCGCTCAACTGCCTTTTTCGACTACCTCGGTGGCGCAGTTATACTACAGTATCACTACAACGCTGAGGTCTCGGATTCGAGTCCCAGGTCGTGCAGAAAAATTCAATACTAGATTTTTCTTTTCATCATTAGCCCGGAGTCAGGAATTTGTGCCTAATATGACGATAGGCTCGCCCCCTATCGTGGAATAGACCATACAAGGCGAAACGTTTACCTCTTTTGTGAAATAGGCGTGAGTTTACGAATGTATGTGTGTTTATCTTTACTCTCGATCTCTCGAGGTCTTCCAATATCTATAATGTGTAAATTATGTACACATAAGCCGGTCTATACTCTCCGCGGACTCAAATAATGGGTGGAGATCTCGTTTTATATTATTGAATAAAAATATGCATATCTGTTAAGTATAGACGAGCGTTCGGCAGCTTATCAAAATATATCTATTCATACCTAATTAATGTAGTTCATTAAATCTATATCGATCACGCATGTTTTCGTTAGATTAGGCAGAGATTAAATACATATTTGTATCTCCTGTCGTGTTCTAGTCATTTTAAAATTCATTTAAAATTAGACATCAAATATCAGGCAGAAATCAATTTATTTCTTTATTATCAAGTAAATATATTTTTATTATCCATCATTGCATATGCTAGGTATTTTACCCATGTATAAATGTGATCAGAATAGCAAATATAAACATTATTAAGATTTTTTGATTTAATATACAATTCGCACATAATATAAGGTGACAAATAAGCAATTAATTACATTAATTAATTACAATGAACATAAATATTTCTATATTCAAATCAGTTTGAGAACAATATGTAATTTGTTTATATGATTGTAAACATTTTATAGTCACTTTTATTACCGTACGACAGAAGAATAAAATTCTACACGTATTGTGAAAATAAATAAATAATAATAGATCCAAAATTTGTTTAAAAAAACCATGTAGGCAGCACGGTTTCATAGACTAAAACTTGTATATCATAAGTATATTAGTCTATATATTTAACAATGTCGTGTGCCAAAGTATAAATATATATAATAAATACAGAATGCATATACAAATTAAAAAGAATTAAATAACAATAAATAAATCAAAAAATTGCGTGAGCCCATGTATGTGTGTGTAATAGTGCTTGAAGTGATCGCCGACGACTATACAGCGGATCTGCGTGACTATAAAGTTTCACAATTTATATAATTAAACTATTCATATGCACGATTTAATGGAAACTCGCGCGTTGAACAACTTTGCAGTCGAAATTCGATTAAATTTCGGTGAGTGCCATTGCCGAATCTTCAAAAATCTACATTCCTAAACTCTTCTTCTCTCCCCTATTTCACCCCACTTCTCATTTCAGATGCAAGCAATCCATCAATAGCAAAGATATTTGGGTAAGCCCAGATACGTATTATATTCACGCCTGTGTCATTACATACCATTATACTTAGGACAAGAAAAATTGAGCAAATTAGGAGGAGAAACGAAGCGATAAGTTCCGCCTGCAGGCGAGCACAGGCGGGAATAACTCCAGGCGAAATGAGTAGATTAATATGATAAATAATTATAAATATATCTGATTGCTTCCCCGCCGCAGTTGTCTATAAACTATGCAATTTTTTTGAGGTTTAACATGTGAGACCGAAAAGTTTATTCTAGATTCTTATACCGTATTTTAATGTGAGGTCAGGACTCTGTTGGGTATATTTATTTATATACTATAAAAGATTATTTTCACTCAAGCACAACCCTTGTATAGACAAATAAACCCGGAACAAATATAAATATATGTATTATACGTATATAAATATATCACATTGATAAGCCTCCGCCTGCCTCCTATATATAGTTAACAGATTTAAACACGGAGCTATTAATCGATCGATTTATCGGATATAAAAAGATCGCATAGATATGGCGTTGTTTGTGATTTTTTATGAGTTCCACGAGCTCATATATCTTGTGCGAATCCATTAGTATGGTAATAGAGATCCCGCGGCGGCGAACCACGCGAGTGACACAATACACCGCCGTGATAGGCACAGCGAGCCTATCCTTATGCCTACACAAATGAAAAACTAAATTAAAAAAGTGAGATAAATGTTGTTGACTTTAATTAATAACTTGTGTGAGCAATTAGTCGTAGTAGAACCATGCATAGCCGGAAAATCACAACTCAATGATGTAAAACATTGCACCGACTCTATGTTTCTTTTTTGTGTATTTCGTGAGAACTTAAATTACTCTTTGAAATGTTTATAAAATTTACTATGAATTATTTATAAAAAAATAATTATTTATCTTTGTAGTTGAAATAGGTAAGAATAAAATAGCTGTTATTTACGATTAAGCAGGTAGGCCTACCAAAACTAAATATAAAAATTGCTCAACCACAGAATCCAAATGACATTCTTTATGTGGTCGTTGAGATGAAATTATAATAAAAAGGCATATATTAAAATGTTGGTTTGGAGCTCGTCAAGGGCATATCACGGCATAATGTTGTATACAAATGGATGATTACCGGGGGGGGGGGGCGTTGCGTCAATAGATCGTCATTAGCATGAGGGCGTGTTTATGAGCCCCGCGTCGTCATCACTCATCATTGCCATCATACTACGAGTTTATGCAAATCGACGCGAGCTTGCGGGGAGGCGGGGAGGCAGAAAAACGCGCGGGGTTTCCTCAACGTTGCGAGTCACAACATGCCGATGCTGATAAGAGAGCACATGTGATAGCATCCTCCAAATTGTTCTGCAATTAACGTTGCGCACATTTTCATATCTATCACATAAACTATTGGTGTGTGTAGTGCAGTGTGTTATATCGCGAAATATACTACGGCGCGGCGGTCTCCTTTAATATATAAACTGCTTAATATGTGCATCTGTTTATTCAAATGTTGATAGCTGACTGATAGACAATACGCAACCTACTCGTAATCAAGTGCGTCTAGAGGCAAAAAAAAAACAATCCAAGTAAGCAATAAGAGATTGAAGTTATTCAGGGTTTATTTTTATATAGTTAGAGAAATAATAGTTGGAATTAAGGTGTTTAAATAATGCTGCCGTCGGGAATGCTCATCAGACACACGGTTAATCAGCATGAACTGCAATAAACTAGCGGACAGCCAGTAATGTCGCCATCGACCATGACATATGCCATTAACAAGTAGAAACAATATTAATATGAAATTGTCCATTCACACTATTTTCCATTAAGGGCTTCTATAAGTGTATAAAAATTCAGTTTTATTGTGCCGTAGGCTACTTTGTATGAAATTATTTTTTTCCATTTGCATCCATACAAGTAATACTAGAGTATTCGTTTAAACAAATGAACACATGTCAAGTGCGAGTGAGTGAGGAACAATTACAATAAGATGTAGTATCGAGTTGCTCTAGACGCGCCCGCGCCGCACGAAATATGATTGTGTCGGCAATCGTTCCATTAGCGATATTGCATCGAGCGAGATAATCATAATAACGCGGAGTTTAAAGTAAAAGAAGTGGCGAGTGACGGGGAGCCGGCTCCGAGCAACGCGCAGGAATGTAGCTACATGTCCTGGCTAACATCTTTATGTCCGCTGCTATTTGCATATTACAGTGCGTGACCGGCGCGGCGGCCCCCTACACAGAACGCACTGCACTCTATTTTATACCGCAACAGATCCTACACCTGGTAGGCTCCACACAAACACGCGTCGGAAACTACACGTTGTATACGGTTCAATCACTATACCACTTGTAATGTGACAATCACACATGCCGGAGGTAAATTACAAGTATTACCCTGGCCGTTTTACCTGTGTAGTGGACCAAAAAATTACCCGTTTCTATAGTTGAAAAAGCTGCAATAATACTTTAGACTTTTAAAATCTACTGTAGTTACTAGAAGTTGATAGAAGTAGTCTCGTTATTCAGTTGCACATTAACACTTTTTGTTAACATAAAGTTGGGAAGGAAACATCATGGGTCAATAATATATTTCCGTGCAACATGTGGTTTTGGCACAGCATCTGATAATTTCAACTATCTTGAAAACTTTTGAGTGTTTAGAAGTTTTACTATTGTAGAACGTTCTCTAGTTTAATTTTCATTTATCCTCCAACGCGTATTGAGTTATTTTCCTGGTTTAAGGCCTAGACGTTTCCAATTCATGTGTTGGAATGCGGAGCTGCTGGTATCCATATGTATATTCCGATGTGCAAGACATTGGTGGAGCAGTGCGTCGCGGGTCGCGTGCGCGGGACACGGCGACGCGACGCGGCGACACGGCGACAACGGCGCGGAGATGTCGCGCGGTCGCTCCCACTCGTCACATTTGTTCTACAAGTACATTAGCTTTATCTCCGGGTACGATCGCCGACGACTCCCCCTCCCACAACCCCCTCTCCGCGGTCAGACTCGCCTCACTCCTAATTTAAAAGCGATGTCAATTGTGAACGTCATACGTTAGCCTCGCGTCTCCGCCGCTACCACGGGATCCCGATGTACTCGCATGTTTTACTCAGTAATTACGCCTGTATCGGCCTACAATACCTCCCACAGCTGAGTGTAATACAAGCATTTGCAGGAGCTTGTTGGTGCGTAAAATCTACGAGGTTTTTGGTTTACAACTTAATAATCATATATTATAATGTGTAGTTGATTTTCATATACTCTTTCGACCTTTTAGTGTTAAAATGTTGATTTTCTAAGATAACAAGTGGACGTATTGCTAATACTAGCTCTAAGGCATAACTTTGGTGTAGCAATACTTAATTCAGCATGTTTAACATTTCACGCATGTTGACAATGTGATAACATCAACAATAAGAACACATCAGTACAGTTAGGATATTAGATGCGTGGACTGCATATAGATCGGATATTGCTAGTGTTTCATTGTGTATGGTTCTCACGTGTTGTGTTGTGGTGTCGAGGGTCGGTGGTAGCGGCGGGTTCAGTTATTAGTGGCGGCGGCGCGGCGCATTAGGCCGACTCGTTCCAATATAATGCATTGAATGAATGTGGGGCGCCGGCGCTTTACGTGCTTAGGACGGGAGCACACGCAGCGCACACTCACACTCACACTCTCTACTGTTTGTATAATTCACGCTAATGAAGAACTACGTATGTGATCATTATTTAGCAGACAAAAACTGACTTGCAAAAAGTAATCCTACCCGGTTTGTTACTCATAATCAATACCTTGGAGTAGCAATTTTTGTGAAATACGAGTAGTATAATATTTTAGAAGGCATGTTAAATTACTGGATAATTTTCGATTTTTCATATAATAATATTAGTATAGTGTAGTGTTGAGTAGGACATACAAGAGGTAGTACATTTGTCCCGTATCTACATGACGTCAAAATGTAAGAGCGGCTCAACTTTTTGAAATGTACTACTTCATATTTTGTGTCCCGGTACTCGTTACACTACGTCATTAACTATAGGATGAGAGCGAGAGGTACTAATACCTTCAAACTATCTAGTACGCCTCACTTCAATTGAAGTGGGACATTGTACTAGCTCAGTACAAAAATGAGGCTACTCTTACAAACTCTTTTTCAAGTCATGTCCTACTTCAACACTAGTATAGAGCCCAGCTATAAGGCTGGGTGTTGGACCCGTTGTGTCGCTGGCCCGCGCGGCTGGTGCGTCGGCGCGCGGCCTGTGAAGCGCCGCGCCGCCTCGAAAGCCTTTCCGTGTTCCGCGGCATGCTCCCCTCGCGCACCCGCCCGCGCGCCCCGCGCCGCCCCGGCACTGCCGCCTCACCCCCGCGCCCGCCCCCCTCATGCAGCGCCGACGCGATCAATTCACCAAAATTACACACGATAACATAAATAAATATAGTTTGGTAATAGCAGTCTTTCAATTTAAAGAATCTCATATGAGTTATGTGATAGTGGAATTAGTGTCCGGTGGATACACTCGCTTGCTGCCACAAAATGTATCCGAAGTTAGCTAGGCTAATTTTTGATAATACAAAAGCCCCTCTGCCTGCCCCTTACTGGATATAGGCGTCAGTTTTTGCGGCCAGGCGACTGCAGTGTGAGCTTCGCTTGCTTCAAAGATATCAGAAAAGAGGTCAGTTGAGGATATTGATTAAGCAATTTGGCTTTAATTTATGTTTTTCTTTCTTGGGTCTGTATTTATATTTCTCTATATTTTACCTCCCTAATTAAAAAATATATATATATTTTTTTTAAATGTTGAAATATTATTTTTAGCCATATTACAATTATCTGCTAAAACCGCTGTATATTGGATCTCCTAATACATATTACATACATACATAAACTCACGCCTTTATCCCCGAAGGGGTAGGCAGAGGCGCCACTAGGACACCCACATTTCGCCTTGCATGTTCCGTCCCATGATGTGATAGTGGGCGAGCCTATCGCCATATCGGGCACAAATTCCTGACTCCGGGCTGATAATGAATAGAAAAATCCAATATCACTTTGCCCGACCCGGGATTCGAACCCGAGACCTCAGCTTTGTAACCGTACCGTAATACAACTACGCCACCGAGGCAGTGTATTATGTTATTCAAATATATTTATTTATAAATGTGCACGCATTAGCAATAATTAGGTATCGGTTTGTAAATTGTTGATTGCCAAATAAAGCACGCACGAGGAAACCAATAAGCATATAATTACCACATAAATAGTATTAAAAATTGTTCATCGTTTAATAAGAAAAAAATTGCAAATAAGTGATTGACAAATGTATAATATTTATTATTCTAATGTCGATCGCACCAATCCCGCCGCGCACGGACAAGGGCAACACAATAAACTGCACTTCACTTTAATCTAAATGGCTTTGCCATTCACAAATTAGATTAAAAATATTAAGCAATAATGATATTAATCTCGAGTATTAATATTATGTGCATATCGATTACTGTTACAAGCCGAGCATATTAATGCGACAGCACATATAAAATCTACAATGTTTTAATTTTCGACATTGATACCATTTTGTATTATTTATGTTTAAGTATTCAACTATAAAGGTATTTATTATATTCAAAAACAAAAGGCATATAGCCTTTTTAAATAATCACAAATTATATTATTGACAATAACTGACTACTCAATCGGGCGGTTAACGAGGTACTGTCGCTAAACGCTAGAATACACATATTTATACCTCCACAAATTCGTTCCTTCAAACATAAATGACAAAATTATAACAAACTCTAAAAACCAATTCCCAAAACATGAGGATGAACTAATTGTGTATTAAGAAGTAGAATTAGAAAATGTTCTGCAGTTAACTATATAGGCCTACATGACAACACAACGCTTGCGTTTAGTCTACTTTCACTGAATGTCCAGTTTTTGTCAGCTGCATTTTGAACCACACATTGCAACTGGTTTTTGGTTACTATCTAAATGTTCCAGCTTGGCTGCGATGGCAGGAATGCTTCTAAGAAAAAAGATGTGAAATAAAATGCAATGTAATGACAGTTTTTCTACTTGTAATATTATTTATCAAGTTGTAATATTATGTATTACGTAAATTTTTGGAATGCTTTGTTATTATTACAGAAAATTAAGAACATATATACGCGGACACACAAAAACCTAGCTGTTATAATAAGAAGATTATTTACTAATATTACCAGCTAATAACATCGAAAGTAAGTGCCGTCGGCAACTAGTTAGTATTCTAATATGGTAATCGTGTGATGAAAAACGTGGGAGTATATTCTAAACACGCATACAGCGGAGATACATACAATCTAGAACTATATTTATGTATAGAAGTTAATATATCTTCCAATACAAGTCTGTATGCCCATCTCCTGAGCTGAGGCTTTGATCACAGACCAAATTTATTTTCAATTCGGACATGGCGACTCATGCAGTTGTAGCGCATTCGGTTCTCAGCCTGTGTATGTATACCCGGTTGAGAGGAAGTCAGTATTATTGTGACGAGCAACAAGTGATAACCATCCGTCTGTGTCTCTCTATTTATAAGCTTTTTAATATACGCCCGATGAACGAATTTTGTAAACAAAATAACTGTACATAAAAGAATCAAAATAAAAGTGCTCTGACCTAAGACAATGTAAACTAGAGTATACTATTGTACCTACATTATTATTTTACATCGCTAGTGCATACATTATTGTCCCCACAATAATAATGTCTTGGTGTACGAAATTTACATAATGCAATGTGTTTTGTTCACTATAAAAACCTAAGGATTGTAATAGACTAGACAATAAAAAAAATATGATCAAAATGATGAAACCATACTCTCCTATTAATTTAATTTGTTTGACGATATAAATATTTAAAAAATAAACGGATAATAAATTATACGTTTTCGATGTTTTATATTAATTAGTGCTCGACTATTGTGCTCTTTAATGCCAGCTCCCTCAAGATTAAATAATATGTATTGTTGCGAGATTCAGAAATTGTAATTTTATAGCACCGCTAGACAGCGTAAAACCGCTAAATACATTTGTATCAATTTTATTAATAGAATAATAAATAAAAATATTATGTCACTTTAAAACAACTCTTATTATTATAAAATATGGTTTAAATAGCAGAAATACAACGTGACATAGTGTGAAATAATACTGCAGTGGTGACAAACGTGTGTCGGCGCATGTCGAGACAGCATGATGTGCGATTAGCTCAGTGCCTACAAACAACAGTTATGTGGAATCAACTGTTCGATAGAAGTGGCCGACTCATCAGTTTAAAGCAAAATGTGTATAAATAGGTCGCGCGATAACTCACCGCAATTACTTCAGCGCTTTATAACTAACTTTGATATTGAGGTTTTGTTAGGTATTATGTCTGTCCCGATTAGTCTGACTTTCCAGGTTGGTACTCTATTTTGTGTCGGTTTGAGATATTGAGCAGAACAATATGATGCCCGGTATATCATTAGGCTCTGTCATAACTTGCGACTAAGTTAAGCTCGGCGAAATGTGGTTGCCACTGTGTGCTTACCCTCTTGTGGATGCCGGCGTGAGGGTAAATATGGGTATGTGTGTGTATGTCCGTGTAATGTAATACATATGTGCAATGCAGTGGGTAGCGGCAGTTTCTCGCTAACGTTTGTATTGTAATACATGTACTTTATTGTCTAGCCGGTATTGTGCATGAAATTGTAAGTGTCACTAAATTGAATATTAAGGAAAAGCAAATAATTGACACATTGATATTATGAATGTTACAACCGCATTTATTACACAATTTAGGTAAATTCATTAAGCAGATATTATCACCTATTTGTCGCAATATTAACGTTACCTCTCCAATACGCACTGAATACAACGAGCGGCAGTTAAATGCCCTTTCTTTGACTATAAAGCGTCTCCCTGAATGCTTCATATCGATATGTTGGTTTACAGTTTATGTGATAGAAATTAACTTCAGTTTTCGCCACTTTTCTATATGTCCTATAAATATCTACTAGGTTCTAATGCTAGGCAATCTGCTTTATTATAAAGTGCAAGTGCAAGAGGCAAGTGTAGATCAAGGGTGGTCAAAAAACAAAACTAAACAGAAACTTTATCTGGACGTTAAGCCATTGTTTGGGTCAACTGAATGATTTACTACAGTTCTATGTTGTTTAATTTTAGTATTAGAGCTGTGAATGCTTTTAATATAAGCTAATGAACGGCCTCGATACCAATATTTAAAATCTGAAGTGAATGATTATCTGCTTTATCGCAAAAAAAATATACAATCTGGCTTAAACGTAATCACGAAAGCCCTTACGTTGATGATAGTAATGTGTATAAAAATGTTTTACAAGAATGTCAGGTAATGTCAGGTATGACTACACGCAGTATCGGTGTTATTGAGCGTGCCCCGTTCGTTTACCTCGCAAACATTAGCTCGACACGAGGTAAACAAACTCTAACTGCTAGCATTTACAAACAACGCGTGCCTACCTTACTTATTCTTTTAACGTCTCTCTCTAATTTGTCTTTTTTCTTTATCGATTATTTTCTTCCTTTTTTACTCTCTTTCTTTTATGTAGTAAGTAATGCATAACAACAGAGCCGCAAAGCGGTGCAAGCAGTTGCCCTTGTAGACAGTAATCAAAGCCTCTATTTCTTCTTCTTCCTCTCAGCCACAGGACGTCCACTGCTAAACATAGGCATCCCCGATAGATCGCCTCTAGGCTTAATACCCACAACTTAAAATGCTGAACATTGAGGATAGAAACCCTTAGGCTTAAGCTTTTTCTGGAGGTACTCGTATCCGTTGAGATAGCAACCATTATACAAAACGGTGGAAACCTCACAACAGTGACCCATTATTGTGTTAATGCTAGAGATATAATTGGGTGAATTCCTATTTAATATTTAGCCACGACTCAACATTGTGGGATAAGGACAAAACAAACAAAACAGTCATCCAAAATATATCAGAATGTACATTAAATACATATTTTTAAAAATAGTATAATGTTATTCTAGTCGTCGAAAATTAATCAGAATTGAATCGGGAATATTTCGCAGGGGACTTTCCGTCGCCTGATAACAGGGAAGTTTTACAATCGTTGGGAATAGAATCACACTTCCTCTTATAACGGTTTATCGAAAACACATACTCGAAATCATTTATTTCTTTATTGTTAGTTACTCTAGATTCTAGCCAACTTACCAAAAAGGCAATGTTTACGTCACAAAATTAAAAAAAGGTAAACGTAATTACTGGTAATTGGATTATTAATATAAATACCAGTAAACAATAATTAAGGTAAAATGAATATTAATTGCTAATAAACAAAGGGACACAGTGTCGGCAGTGTTGACGTCACTGGATGTGCAAAACATCGTTATATTGGCTAGATGTGCTGATGCGACCGCAACCGCAAACTGTGACGGCGGCTCTTCACGGCACACACTCGCGCGTGCGTGTATGTGTGTGTGCTCTCGTGCTCAATGGACGGTATCATTCCGTGTTTTGTGGACAATACTAATATTGTCATGCAGCCTCGTAATTAGTACTTCTACAGTTTAAAAAACCCACGTGTTGAGGAAGTCGGAACACATATTATACAAATATGAATGAATGAAATAATGTTAGTACGGAGAGGTGGGTTGTCACATATGAGTTATAACAAAGATTGTGTAGGTGCTTGGGTATCGCGGCGATGGTGAGTGAGTAGTGACTAGTGGGCTAACTCATTACAGATGGACATCGTAAATTTGGACAGTCCATTAATAGAGGAGCTCGTAAAGTGGTGTCGGCGAGAGCGGCGCGGCGGCGGCGGTGGCGCCCCTACAAGCCCTACTAATTGATCCCCGAGCTTGTCACCAAATTTTTTCCTTTCGAATCCCGACACACACGGGGAATGCTTTTATTCCGGCGACGGCGGACCTGTTAATGTGTTAATCCACTCGGCTTGTTTTTCTGTTATTAATAGCCAACAAACAAAAACTTCGCGTCCCAGTCTCGCCCACGCGCGCGCCGCAGCGTGCGAGCGGGACGGCGCCGCGAGCGCGCCTGCCCGCCGCACTGCCACTTATTACCGCGAGGATATGCGCTCGCCTTAACCCTTTTCTTGACAATGTATCTAGTCAGATACAGTCAACTTTAAAAATTCCTAGCTTGGAAAAAATAGTGAATGAAATGAAACATCACATAACAATTTATATTTTATGTGTTTCCGAACGATTATTTATTGAGCAAGATAATATTGGTAGTACCGTTACATTTTAAAATCGAAAATTGTTCGTCGAATCGACACGATCCAACGTAAGAACGTAAGAATATTGTATTTTTTTAATTCTACATGGATATATTTTATAGAGTGTGATTGTTTTTATATTCCTTACGAAGTAAACATGTGTATAAATTGTATTTTCAAACCAAATGTTAACTATTGTATGAAAAAAAGGAATCTTGTTTGTGTATGTATCTCAAGGTGCACACTGCCAAGTTATTACAGAATTAGGTACTGCGTGCTATGTATCCCTGAGTGCACACCGCCAAGTTACAACAGAATTAGGTATTACCTGTTATGTATCTCATGGTGCACATTGCCATATTAAGGGAATGTTATGAAACAGTTTTTGCATGTGTCTCTGCTTGCACGGGTGGCGATTTATTGCTGTAAATACGTCGTTTATGATCTTGCTCATTGTGCTAAACTTTTGCTCAGTGGGTGGCTTTAATTATATTTATGAGAATGCTAGAAATGTAACTAACGGGCCCCTATTTTCTATTTTCGCAAAGATGTATTATAACAAGTCTGTGTGTATGCTTGGTATTGGTGGTGAATGCTAAATTTCTTTGCAGAATACCATGGAACGAACGTTGAGCCGTGGATCTATCTATATCTATATCATCATATACGTCCCACTGCAGGGCACGGGCCTACTCTACAATCGAGAGAATCGATTGAGAGTGGTTAGGCCATATAGTCCACCACGCTGGCCTAGTGCCCGCACTAGGCCACTTGGCGGACTTACATACCGTAGAAATTCCGTGGATATCAAGCGAATTTTTTTTTAGCCTAAGTAGCTAAGTCCGGCCGAAAATCTGATTTTAGTGAGACTTCAGATTCAGATAGCGAAATACACCCCGTTTCTATAGCAAGGTTGGAGAGCTATTTATCGTCTAGTCCGCCTTCGTTACCATCGTCGTTTGAAAACCTTAATTTATTGTCCGATGAAGAAATTACGCCCGTTCAAGCAGCAGTAACCGATTCTCCACTTTTGCCATCGCCAATTATTCAACAGCCATCACCAATTGTTACACAGCCATTGACATCCGTTTTGTTAACAAATGTAGCCTCTCCATGTACACCAAACTTATCATCACCTGTAGC
Source organism: Deilephila porcellus (assembly GCA_905220455.2). Lineage (NCBI taxonomy): Eukaryota > Metazoa > Arthropoda > Insecta > Lepidoptera > Sphingidae > Deilephila > Deilephila porcellus. The sequence goes on along the minus strand of LR999973.1, from coordinate 16,575,269 downwards.
GTTGTCGTCCCGATCTAAACGACCAAGGCTTGAATTACACGCCCAAAGCCTATACGCCAAAAGCTCTTACAATTCAAAGTATATTGATGCACAAAAAGGAGACTTCATTAGAGCGATTAGACGTGGCAGGGCCTACTCCAGCTAAAATAATTAAAGCTCCTGTTATGCCAAGACCCACACCTTGTGTCAGGTACGATCAGGTTGGACATTTCCCAATATTCAGCGGCAAGGGGAGGTGCAAACTATGCATTAAAGGACAAACTACTGTTATGTGCTCAAAATGCGGCCTGAGACTTTGTTTTCTTGAAATAAAACTATTTTTACGGATTTTATCGCGATTTGGTTTAATTTTTACATTTATTAACTTCCCAACGTTTCGATTGCTTTTCAGCTTTCGTGGTCACGGGGCGGACTGATTAATTTTTATATTTTTTAACTTCCCGACATTTCGATTGCTTTTCAGCTTTCGTGGTCACAGGGCGGACTGAAACAGTCAAAAAGCAATCGAAACGTCGGGAAGATAAAAACGTACAAAATAAACCAAATCGCGATAAAATCCGTAAAAATAGTTTTATTTCAATGTGTAACATTCGCGTAAATCTAAGAAACCATTATGCAAACTTTGTCTTCTGCCTAATAGAAATTGTTTTTTAATGTTTCATAGCTGACCTCAATAGTTTTTTTATGGTAGTTATATTATTTTTAAGATTTTATTGTTTATTTTATAATTTCATATCCATAACTCCGATTTTAATTTTTATTTTAGTAATTTGTTGAGTTTTATTTTGAGCATTGTATCCTCTCAGATACATTGGTTTATGTGGGAGAAAGTACAGATACTTGGCAATGTATCTCCTGAGATACATTGTATACCTCCAAAACTGAATACCCAGGATTTTTTTTTTCATTTTTTTATATCACTTATACTTGTATTCAAAACAGAATTAAACAAAAAAGAACTAATCCCGTACATATTTTTTTCTGCCAAGAAAAGGGTTAATGACCTGCCCGGGATCATTTAGCGCGCTTATCTGCGCATCGCTAGTTTTTCTGGCGACTCATTTGTACGGGTATTACGCAAGTGGAGTGGACGCTCGCCAAACAATAGCAGCTCGGTGACACACGCTACAACAATGCATCGGTTTTTTACTTCTTCACTGTGACAAAAGAATTCTTGACGTGCGTATCTTAATGGACATCTGTTTCACTCTCATTCCAATTGCACTACGTGGAATGCGAATAATTTGGATTGAAAATAACATAACAAATCACCATCATGCACATGCAAAGCTAGGTATATTTATTATGTAATGTAATAACGGCGTCGCTGCTTGAAGTCGGGTCGCGCTGGGCCGCGCCGGTGTCAGTGTCAATGCGCAGGATCGCAAATCTCTCATCGGAGTGCGGTAAAGTATCGCCGCTTTCCCACAGAGGGTCCGCGCCCTAATTAATTACCTTCTACATCGAGAGCTAACAAAAAAAACGATACTTGTCGCGGCTTAAGAGCGGCGGCGCCAGGCTCGGGGCCCGTCAGGCGGCGGGGTGCGGGGGGCGCGGGAGGCGGAGCGCGGCCGGCAGCGACTCGCAAAGGAACCTCGCGGCTAATGCAGGCGCCACTCGATAAAGCAACTCCAGCAGACGCATGGGAAAGTGTCCCCGACCAATATCTGAACCCGACGCATTACCATAATAATTGTAGTGGGCCATGGCGCAGGGACACCGGCGCAGTGCCTCGCCTACAGCCACACGGCGGCGGCCCGCAGCGGGACCTGCGTCGCCTTACTGCCAACTACATTAGTTTCGTTTATGGACGATATCCATCCGCTCACTTATCGATGTAGAATAATAAAACAAGAGTTATCTGCGGAGAGGCGACGGTGCGGGCTGGCGAGCCTGCTCCCCGCACTCTCCTCCCCGCGCGTCCGCACCGCTCCCCTGGCGTTAATTTTAACTTCTTCCATAATGTTAGCTGTTATCAATGTCGGATTAGGATATCAAACGACGACTACTCATTACAGGAGAGCTTTTACGACCTCCATTAATTATTTTTTGGTACACGTGTGATCTACCTTCATTTGAAGACGTCTGGGTGCACTATTACATTTTGAAACCATTTGTGTTTGTGGAAACGACCCATTGACGACTATGTTTAGTAGTCTATGATAAATATGAAGATTAGTTTATTAGTTGATAAAATTAGACTCCATAGGAAACATTACATTTATCTAGGGATAATTTACATAAGTGTGAAGGATTTTAAATGGATAAAACACGATGTTGACCTGAATAAATGCCACGTAACTTTCTTATTTCAGTCGAATACAATACGACGTAATTTACGTAACAACTCATTTCAAAGACGTGTTCGCTTCATGTGAAGTACATGCACTATACGTATAAGTATATAGTTATACCAAAGGCATACCAGACGTACAGATCAAAGTAATAAAATATAATATGGTTGTTGGCTGCGAACATTAAACCGGCACAGCGCGGGCCGGCACGGCGAGGGCGTTTCAACTCACTCGAATGAAATTCTTCCACAAAAATAATAACATTTCATATTTCAATAAGTTTCGTACAGTTTTTATAACAAGTTTATAGGGTTTTTATAGCGTAGGGCGGCTAATGAGCACGCGGCTCAATTGATGGCGGGTAATCGCCGCCCCCTACGAATACATAATGCTGGGGAACGCGTGTTACCGATATTTGAGAACAACAATGGTCTCTTCTTAAGGGACGTTGAATTTTTTTAATGTACACGTACTCTAAGAGGGATAAAATGATGTTTCAACAAAACATTTCTGAGAAAGCATTGATAAACATTATGATTTCTTAGGCAGTGTCGACATAATACTTAATAGTGTGTCTGTACTAAACTGGAATTTAGTAACTATTTATGCAAATATTGAGACAAAAGTTTAAATTATATTGTACACCGGATTTACTTTTACTTTATTTGTATCAGAGTTACTACTGGACATATTGAGACTTAACATCTGATGTCTCAGGATGGCGAGCGCAGTGGAAAATCCAAGCACTGCTATGTAATTCATGGTGTTGTTTGGTATTGCTGCTGTGCATGAGCGGTCGTATCGCTTACCATCAGGCGAATGGCATGCTCCTCTCGCCATTCATTGCAATAAAAATAATTGCAACAAAAAAAGTATTTCTGCGAAGTACATAAACAAATGATGTAGCTACCGGCATCATGAATGTAGAACAATATCTACAATATTTTACGACGGTAAAGACATGTGTAGGAAGTAATGTACGGAGGTGATATAAGCTATTGTCTGAGCTGTAGACTCTAAGTATGAGTAATTACCGTGCTCAGTGCACCAGGCGGGGTGTTGCTCCGTGGGACAGATGTCGCTTGTCCGACATGAAGAGCTGATAAGGCATTGTGTGCCTCGACTGCTCGTGTCGTGAGCCAAAGTCTCAGCTATGGATGCTCACCAGATATTCTAAATCTTAGACGTTCAATACTGTTTGAATGCTGGCGTGTCTTACTTCGTGATTATCGGAACTGTTTAGAACCTGCTTTGTTAGCTACTATTAGGGGTGCTCACAAGAAAATCTTAAACATCTTAGAATCTTTGATGTAGATACGGTCTGAATGTTAGAGACTCTTGCTTCGTGATAATTCGAACTTTTTAACTAACTGGTTAAAACGCTAACCGTGAAACTAGCGGCTCCATTCCTGCATTGGGAACGTGACTTTGTTTATTTCGGATCAGAGTGTCGTGAGTTTGAAAAGTGTCACGCAGATTCTGATATAATTTAGCGTATTAGTTGTTTATGTTAGTCACAGTTTAAAATCCACGAGCAATGATCAGCAGGCAAAAACTAAACATTCAAAAAATCCCAGCATTATATTTTGTTGATACCAATTCAATAGAATTAGAAGGCATGACATCCGAGCTGGGATGGGTTTACCGAGATGTGTCAACATACCATTGAATCTTGATGGATCACGTCGCCGCGCCGTGAGTAATGCACGGCACGCGCTCACGGCACGGCCATTTTAAATAACATTACTTGTAGGTACATGTGCAGATCAATTTCCCAAACCACAATATGATTTTGCACGCGACTTAAATACATCCTTTCTACAAGTCATTGTTTATGTATTGACGGAAACTTGAGCGGAAGGAAAAGCAATTACTTGGCGCGTATAATTTATGCGATACGTTGGTTTTATTGCGAAACTGTGGTGTAATAATTAGTTTATGCATTTTATTGCATACCGCATAACATTAGAAAAATAACAGGAAAAGAGAATCGCGTACTTTGAGTATTTCAAATTTACCCGAAGTCACTAACCCGCATTATTATCCGTGGTAGGAAGTAGGTATTATATTCGTCTCGAATCCGCCCATTTGGTGACGAGCATATTATACCGGTGTAAAGCTCGCGATAGTAATACACGCAAGTGTGTCTCGCTCCGGAATCAAACTGTGTATGTGGGTTTCGAAAATGCCGGCACAATTGTATCGGCCAGTGGGATACAGTCGTAATGTTTCTCGCCGGTTGATACTCTCCTTGGACCGCCCTACACTTACTATCAGTAGTCAATGCGGTCTCTTTCCCGCGCCACTATAATAAAAACTAAGTCAGTGTCGTGAAACAAGGCCTCAACTCCATCCAACTGCAAAAAAGGTATGCGCATTTTTAAATTGTACCTACAGTTAATTTTATTTAAAACTATATTCGTGATACAATCGTCTATCTTGTATAATTCCAGACAGCATAATATAAATTGACAAAGTGAACTGTAATTTAAGCGTTTACTATCGCACATTTTCAGCGGTACACTAGTGAATTAATTCACTTCAACATTATTCACGACACGCCATTACAGTGATAAACACAAAAGTAGTATCGTGTTGTTTTATCAACATCGAGATAAAGCCATCTCACAATAAAACTTAAACCTACTACAATTTACAATCAGAGCGTATAAATTGGTGAGTGGCGCCGAGCTACCTTTTCCAGTCGACTCAAATGTAACAATATCTCTCCTGTCTCGCCCAAAAACTTGTACGCTTGTTAATAAACATATGGTGGTATGGTGACAACCTTATACCTTGCTTTCGGTCGTGCAATAACAAACCGACGTGAAATAACAGTTTTCTGTTTTGTTTCGTTTGGTGAGTGAGTTTTCCAGAGTCTGAAAAGTTGGTATTAGGATATCCGCCTAGTGACGACCACCGTACACCATAATGGAAAACCCGTCAAGTATATTCAAAGTATATAATATAAAGAATATTCGTAAGTATATTCAATTTCGACAAGACCAGTATAACTGAATCCACCGGCGAGAGACAAGTATATCTTGCTGGATACTATTTAGATTGCTCTGTGGCCCTAGCACGAACGGCTATGGAAAAAGTATTCGTATCGTAATCGAGAAATTTTGTATGAGATTTCTTCAGCGCCTCTATCGTGCGTAAAAGGAACTAATTTTGCGAATGATTTTATCTTACTTTCGTATCGTAATCGAGAAGTAACGTAAACAAAACTCGAATTATATAAACGACGGAATGTGCTTCGTGCTACGGACTACCGTCGTGCTCTGGTTATCGTATCGAGTCCTCGATACGTTTATGTTACGAATTCGATAGTTTTTCGTGCTAAGGCTACTGAACTCATCATCAGTTGTATAGTCACTTCTACGTGTACCTACACGTCATTCTATATACATATGTAGAATTAAGTACTCGTAATGGTTTCTTAGATTCACGGGAATGTTACACATTGTAATAAAACTACGTCGCGGGACGCCCCATGAGCACTAAAGCAGTAAAACATTCGAACGTCGGGAAGATAAAAAATGTAAAAATGTCCCACGATAAAATCCGTAAAAATTAGTTTTATTTCAATGAAGTAATCGTGTAAATAATTTCCGATATGATGCCGGCGAAAATATCAGTATAGCAACATAATCGCAGATAACACTTGCGTGCTCCGGATCTAATTGATTTCATTCCACTTAATCATCTATTTGTACTATTAATTGCGTTTTTCTAAAAACTTACATGCAACGATTCTTGTACAAGCTCGTAGTTGTAATAAAAAACTACTACAGCTTATTAGTGTTTATCATATCGGTAATAAAGTACACACACTATCATTAGTAAACATTGCTACTGATAGTAAGGAAAAAACATGTTTACAATTACAAGCACATATGTACATGGCAGTTTCCGTGGTGCAATTGCTCGACTCAGAGAAAAAAGAACCCAAGACCGTACCGTTCACAGCCTATACTCGCCACTACACTCTAGAACCGGCTATTTACATAATTTAATTTATTTTGACAAATATTATAAAATATTCATTTAAAACTAAAAAAATAATCAATTCTTTTAATTCAATTAGTTATCATTAATTCAATTAGTTTAAGAATGCAAATATATAATTATAATAATAATGCCAAATTTCGATAAAATAAAATATTATTCATCCGAGCATATGTACGAGCTTATTTGCTAAATTAATATTATTATTTTTTGTGGAATGTCGTAGGTGTGTATTAACAAAGCAAATATGCTAAGCGTAATTCTAAGAGCTTTAGGAGCACCGCCAGGTGTTGGGCGGTTCGCGAATACAAATGTGTAAATAACATTGCATAGAACAAAGTTATTTAATGCAAAAATAAACAATTAGACATACCCATTAGTCACACATACAGTCCCGACCCCTGCTAAGATACCAGCCTTTGCAGTGGACAATAGTAACTACGAAAAACTTCCAGTCTTAATACATCTAGGCTCGAAACCAATATATTATATTATACAAGTAAATTATGAAATCGCATAATCATTTACCCGTGTCAAGTTAAATACCTGCAATAGTGGAAAATGACGTAATATACTATGCAGCGGTTTACAAACCGATTAAAATGCAGTTGAAGAAACTGTCGTGTTTCCCAGACAGCGGCCGCATACCGCGAGAAGGCCTATAACCATTGCTGTCAATTTTCATTACAAAAACCCGCCGAGCGACTGGCGAGTAAACGGAAGCTCCGAGAGTTTGATTAGTCGTGGAGAGCCGGGAGGCGCGGAGTCACTGACCGCCACATAATATTGTGTTCAAACTAGTTTCTGTACCAGCACTGCATATAACTTGGAAAATAATCGGCGCGTCTTTATATACGTACTCGTATGTAGCACTGCGCTAGGGTGACAATTGTCTTATTATTTTATTAAAAGATTATCGTATTTCTAATATGGTTGGCATTATGCGGTAAATTTTAGAGCACGACATGAAACACAATGTTTGTGGGTAAATAATATCAGGTGAATTTAGTATCGAAAATATCTTTGAAAAAGCGGCGGCTTCATTTTAACCAATTAAATAAAATAAATAAAAAAGCGTTATATTTCTTACTAAAATTAAAATACATGTTTTTTGTAAGCCTCTTAATACCTGATTTAAAAGTAAACATATTATATTTGTATTTTTATTGACTATTTAAATGAATAAGAACCCCTCTTTATCAAAGGTGAAGGCCTCCTCTAGAGATAACCATGTCTTTCTGTTCTTTGCTATTTAGATATTTGTTGAAATAATAATATTTTTTACGGATTTAATGCATTTAATTATTTTTTACGGGGTATGGTTTAAATTTTACATTTTTTTAACTTCCCGACGTTGTACAGCTTTCGTAATCACGGGGCGAACTGATCTGTAAAAAATAAACCAAATCCACGATTGTCCGTAAAAATAAGTTTTAAAGTCCGTAAAAATTAGTTTTATATCAATGTGTAACATCCGCGTAAATCTAAGAAACTATTAAGTTGATATTTGGTTCACATATTAGGTATATTTTGCGTCTACGAATTCTGCGATATTATCAAAGCGTGGCCTTCATGCTGTCGATAATTTATTAATGTTTCTGTTTACATAATATAATACACTAATAGTAATTGTATAATCGATAGGCTCGTCCTCTATCACATCATAGAACGGAACATACAAGGCAAAATGTGGGTGTCCTGGTGGCACCTCTGCCGGCCCCTTCTGGGATAAAGGCGTGAGTTTATGTATGTAATTATATAAACATCTGCATACACATTCCGAGTTTATCGATAATTTACTCACTTAATATATAAAGCAATCGATTTATTAAGTAATACGTCTCTGTCGAGATGCTTTTAGTGTGCGTCATTTTTACTCTCAAAGCTGAAAATAGTATTCCATATCATCTAACATAATTCTATTAATTTTAAATATATCGGTTCTTATATTGATTTTATAATTAAATTAAGTCCCACGATAGCTTTGGAATTGATTTGACATTTATTTATGAATAAATTTCAAATAGGTACATAATTTAATTAAATATTAATATCTTCCAGTTATTTTGCAGTTTATGAACATAAGCAGAATATACGGATATTTTATTAAATAATGTCGCGTTGTGTCGGCACCAGTATACACGTAACACACATGTAAAACATTGCAGGCGAGACATTAGAAATGCCCGGCGCGGCGTAGGCTCGTGATGCATTCCGTGGCGAGTTTTATCAAACATTACCGATTCTTATGGCATTAGCGGTCGTTTTGTGAGTGGAGTGGAGTCACCCTAACCCTATAAATAACAGCAAACCTGTACGGCGCGGCGCGGGCAGGCGCGGGCGCGTCACGCAGGGCCGGCGCGAGGGCGGAGCGCTGGGCGGGGCGAAGCCTCTCCCTCTCGCGCCCGGTGACTACTCTTTTTCCTTTTACCTTACATCGAAGCTTTTAGTAGAGCGCACGTTGCGTTTATTTTTAGAGCGGGCGCGTAAATCGCTCGTGTCAGTGTGACACCGAGCTTCATTAGTACCGGCGTTGTAGCCGCGCCGCCGCGCCGCCGCGAGCCGCGCCCGCGAGCCTGCACTCCGATTCTTCTTTTTTCATGTAAATATTTAGGACGAAACATTCTTGAGATATATATTATATACTATATATCTTATACTGAAATACTATTAGGTAGGTACACCATCATCTATTAAAATAAAATGGCAGAGGTCTGTCGTTTTTAGTCTCACTTACGGACTGCTGGATGAATTTCAATCAGTATTCCATAAATGTTGGCAATATACAAAAATATATTACAATATCCATATTCATACATACATACATAAACTCACGCCTTTATCCCAGAAGGGGTAGGCAGAGGCGTCACCAGGACACCCACATTTCGCCTTGTATGTTTCGCCACGATGTGATAGGGGGCGAGCATATTACCATATCGAGCACAAATTCCTGACTCCGGGCTGATAATGAATAGAAAAATTCAATATCACTTTGCCTGACCCGGGATTCGAATATATTCCAATATCCATATTCAATGAGAAAAGTTTTAAAATACTACGATTTTCTCAAATGCCACGCGTCCCTCGTTGCGTTTTCTCTTGCCTTGGAAGAGTGAGATGACATTGTCGACAAATTCCTAAACCACACAATATCGCAATCATTAGCTAGTGCAGTATTTATTTTTGGAATAAAAAGTTGAACCGTGTAACCCGAAAATACTTTATATTTCAATCAATTGTAGGTAGATACAGTAATTGGATCAGTTTTTTACAAGTTATTTCAATATATATTTATTTTTGAATAAGTGTATTTCCGTAAGGGCTATTATATGTAGAGTAATACAACTAGTATATGCAATATGTATATAGCCCTCTATTAATTGATAAAGGCGTGGGCATTGTGTATATCGCGCTGGTGGAATGCTGGCAGGCTTTCAATTATAAATGATCGGAGCGCGCCGACCGCTGGCCTATGTAAATTGCAACTGCCGTTTGTTTCGATTATTTGAAACATTATAGCATATACTCGTAAGTATATTTACCTATTATCTATGTCAGTTACGACAAAATATGAGATGAAATGGTATCCATTTCTTTTTATACTTGCCTCCTTATCACTTTGATAGTTCTTGAATTGATAGCTATTCATGCTTTCCTGTATAAAAACGTATAAATTCATGCTTGAGGGCTTAGAGGGCTTATTCTAAGCCCAAAGGGGCAGGCAGTGGTGCCACAGCTCACTGAGCTTATTTTCATCCCAAAGTGTAATAGGAGGCAAGCCAACGCCGTGTACAAATTAGTTCTACCGATACTATCTTTCACAAAGGTCAGTGACAAATTATACCTCATTATACTTTTAATAAAGGATCTGGCTGGTCGTCGAGACACCAATCCGGTTTCACTTTAATTAACAAGACCCTTACAATTACTGACAAACTAATTAACAGTTTTATGATCCTGCGGCTGTAAATCAAACTGCAGATATCATAAACAGTGTAATGCGACGTTTGAGAATGCTTTATGGAGGCGTCTTTAGGTATTCATTAGTTTATAGTGCTCAAAATATCAGGGTGCTCATTTAATTGATGATGCAAACCTAGATCTAACAATCTAGGCCCATGAAAATTCATGGGCCTAGATTGTTTGAAGAACTAGGTGTAGTTGGCAAATAAATTTACATTGCATGTTTTTAAGGATTATAAGTGATCATTAGGTAGTATAAGGCTTTAATGCAAAGGCAATTCATAGATGCCGTTTTTTTTTACTACTGTAATCTATAGTGTATCTGTATCAGCGCATATACGTCCCACTGCTGGGCACGAGCCTACTCTTCAATCGACAGATTCGATTGAGAGTGGTTAGGCCTAGTGCGGGTTGGCGGACTTACATATCATAGAAATTCTTTAAAATCGCCACGGTATGCAGGTTTCCTCACGATGTTTTCCTTCACCGTTAAAGTGCGTGGTGATTGACTATCAATACACACATAACTCCGAAAAGTCAGAGGTGTGCCCTGGGATTTGAACCCACGACCACCGTGAACATGTAGGCAGCCGCGTCTGGTCCGTTGCCAACAGGCCACCACGCACTACTACTGTAATACATCTCAGAATAATCGAAGCAGCGCTACACTACTAAAGAAGTCTAGACAATGTATCATTAATAAACATTAATTTGATCTAAACTTCTAATAAATTATTAAATATACCCAAATAATAAAACAGTCATATAAGTAGTCCTGACTTCACACTTAAATCAATAAAGTATTTGAACGTAGGCATCAGAAACTACGAGACCCCTTTCGGTCTCACAAAGATCCAGGCACGAAATACATACTCGTGGATCACATAAACATATTTTGTTTCGGTGCGGGGATCGAACCCGCGAATTTTAGTTTCACACCGGCATCTAATCAAATGCGCCGCGGATGCCGTTAAAGCACATGAACCACAACAATGAGTTGTCTTTCTTGAACACTTCTCATTATAAGCTTGCAATGTGTAAAGTGTGTTAGTTTGTGCTATTCTTAATAAGTTATCAGTGACATTCTTCTTTAGTCCATTAATTCCTTATCGATTCGATACTTTTAGTACCTACATCGACCAAAAATAGCTCCACTGGCACGCAAAATACGAGTACAGGAGTATACTCACTTTTTTATTTTCCCGTCCGCATTCGAAATGTGTTCGGATTTGACTTTTAATATACTAGTACTAGTCGTTATTTGCGATAGTAGTTTGAAATATTTACGACAGTAAATTGTTTTGCTGTCGTGACGCTTTCGTCCCCATTTTCGTTCAGTTCGTCCTCGCAGTTCCCTTTTCCTACGCTTTTCCGTCTAGCATCCCTACAAGTTTACTACTTCCTATTAATCGTTTCATGAGGTTAGGCGCTAGTTCATAGAAAAATAATTCTGCCGAAAATAGATCAACTATTTTAGATCCCATTGATTTTTATACGTTGTATCTGGTCGGTAGAGCCAATGTTTTAACCTTGCCCTTGTACTAGCATAATCGATCACTTACATCTGTAACGTCTGTTATAGCGATGTCGAATGGAAATGACATAGAACAAAGTAGCTTTTGGTCGTCCTGTGTAAATCTACATTAAAACGCAAAATTAACATGATGGGAACCTCAATAACGTGCGTAACGGAAAACTCATTAATTAGGTGTGCCCGCGGCCCGTATGAGCCCAGTTAATTGTCTCCGGCGGCAATATTTCAGCGTTTATCTAATCGGTGTGGGGGATGGTCGTGCCTCGCACCGCCGTCAGATGGCGCTGGCGGCGGAGCGGCGCGGCGCGGCGAGGTGCGCACGCGCCGACTGCCGACACAGTTTTTGCTATCACGGTTATTAATAACGTCATCGATGTGATGTGCAGATAAGCGGCTGTTAAGCTGCTTGAACTCGGGTTATAAAGTTTTTACACATCTACGAGATGTTTAGCGGCTTGCGAAATGCACTGCAAGTTGCAACGTGCAACATTGATATCGATGACTGCAACGCTCGACCTCGGTAGTAAATCACGTACGGAATAATTTGCAAACATTGTCGCATTGCTGTCATATTAATTAATTAATTTAAAAACAATCCTTCAATTCAAGTCAATATTTCAATTTTACTTCACTTCTTTTGTCTTTAGATCATAACTGTTTATCTTAAAGCTCTCTTTGATTATTTATAAAACTTTAAAACAAACTATTACAAGACAATATCTTCTCGACAAGAATTTTAATTATAATTTTTAGAGATATTCTAGGTACTCCACACACTTTATTTATATTATACTGTAATAGATAAGAGTTGTGGTCTTCAACTAATGATATATTGCTAGTAATGCAAGTGTATGAACAGTCACTCTAAATAGACAATCGTTTCGCAACATTCATTTATACTAAAGGTGTTTGACGCGGTGTTATGTATTTTATGTATATATTCAATCTTTATTGAACACAATAAGTATAACAGTTTAAAGAGATAATAAAACAACATAGCACCAATGGCGGTCTTATCGCTCTAAGGCAATTCTACCAGACAACCATTGTATATGAGGTAGTGCCTTGAAGACACCAGACGGATATACAACAGAGGGATAATATTATATTTATTTATTTAAAATCTTTATTGTACACCAGAAACACAACAGAAAAGAAGTTATTAACTAGAAAAAAGTACAATTGGCGGTCTTATCGCTCAAGGCAATTTCTGACAGACAACCATGTGATGGATATTAGAAAAGAGAACGAAAGTTGGGGCAGCGTCAGGTGTACGAATAATATAAATATTCCATATTCATATACTTACACAGTATACACATATACTATACAAAAATATATATATAATATACATACATATCTACACAAACATAAAGGTCATAATATATATAAATAACATTACACAGAGGAAAAGGTATACAATCCTAATATCTTCAGTCAACCTGTAAATAATGTTCATTGACCATCCTTTTAAAGATGGGCAGAGATTTGGCCTTTCTTATCGTTACCGGTAAAGCATTCCACAACCGAGCAGCTTGTACGGTGAAAGATCTGTCTACAAAAGAAGTGGAATGCACAGGGATTTTCAGTCGTAAGTTCTCCGATGACCTAAAAGACTTTGAATGTGAATCATGAAGGAATTCGAACCGATTTTTGAGATATGGGGGAGAGAGAGGATTAAATAGTATGTTAAAAAGAAGATAGAGAATGTGTGTATTCCGGCGAAGCCTTATGGGTAGCCACTAGAGTTTGGTGCGAAACTCTGAAACATGATCATATTTGCGTAATCCAAATATAAATCTAATGCAAAAATTTTGAAGACGCTCAAGTTTATTAAGTTGCTCCTCAGTGATATCAAGATTATACCTACCTAAAACAATAGAACTTCTGGAAATTGTACGTTGCCAGCCTTCCAGAGCGGGACAAATAAGGGGTGTCCATTATTAGGCTTTCACCAATCTTAACATATAAAAAATGGGGACGGAAAAACTATTACTCTACAACGATTTTCTGTAAGACGATTCTACCGTTATCCTTCAACACATATTGTGATGGTAATAAAAAGCTAGGGATGGAATTTGTAACACCTCAGGTCGCATCCTCGGTGATACGGTCATGAGCTTACATATGTTACATAGTATACAAATATGACAACCAACGAAAACCAGCTCGGTAGTGTAAGGACGCGGACGTCGGGGTGTGCGTCTCGTGCAACCCGGCGACATTGACACACTATTGTAATTAGTGCTGCTTTGTGTAAACGTTAATTAAAGGCGTACACTCCACTCGATAACATCCGACACATCGCGCCTGGCGACTGAGCGGTTTAATTGCTCACGTGTACTTTCAGACATTTCGTATCTGTGTCGAGGAAAATTGGATTATTTTCGCCATTAATTCTTTTTGAGTGATACTTGAAGGCAACTCGGCATGTTTGCGTGTAAAGTGGTTTATCGAACGCAAATTCTAAAGCCAGTAGGTAAGATCAAGTTTCACGTATGAATATGTTTTTCTCGGAGTGAAACTAATACAAAAAAGTATCGCTGGTAATGCTGTACATATAACAGGCTGCAATTGAAATATTATTAACGTTGATAATATTTATACCCTAGAAAATCTACAAAACAGTATCATTCAAAAGAAAAGCTCCAAAATAATTATCCATGATACCCTCGCATTGCGTAGTGGGTAAGGTATATCCTTTGGTATAAAACTTGGCGCAGATTAAAGAACAATTCACTTTTTTTATTATGTAAATGCTTGTTTAATGTAATGTTACATGTGACAAAAATCTGTCAGGTGACATGTCAAGTAAACACTAGCTCCTTGTTAAATTAATTCATAAAAATATTATAGTCAGTGATTATAAGCAAATCTTACAAATATTCAATTGGACAGTAACATAAATTCAGTGAAGATATAGTCAAGCCAAATGAATAACTAATAATCCAGAGCTCGAGTGCCACACAACTGTGAGTACGACTTGAAAGAAAAATACCTACTTACATATTCCATACACTACAGCTAACAGTCAGTATCCAGCTTGATATAGCAACTACGAAGTTCCACAAACATATTATAGCACCGGAATGTAATCATAACAACAGTTAAAGCTAACTACCTATTAATGTAACAAGATTGACCTTTGGACTAGTTCGAAAATTATAAATAACTGCAAGTCACATAAAGAATACAACAAGATATCAAAAATTAAAGGACTACCCGCATGATCAGAATACGTGAATGTTAATTGCGAAGTGACTAATACTTTCGCCGCCGTCAATAACCGCACCGTGGATTGGAGGGTCTAGTGAACGCTTCACACACAGTTAGTCTTGGTTCAAAACCCAAGTATACGATATCAAAACTTTTTCTTTTTCTTTTTCTTTTTCCAAAAATGGATAACTCTGATGTAGATAACATTACCATAAGAACACTTCAAAAAAGGACTTGCTCTTTAAATGACATAACCTCAGATTCCTCTGCATTGTTTGACAATACACATCTAAGCCTACCGAATACCTCAGTGGATGAAAATAGCTATACTAAAGAACTGTTAGATAAAATTAACTTGTTACAAAGCCACTTGGAAACCGCTCATGAAGAGATTGAACTACTTAATGCCGAAAACACAGAATTAAAGAGAGATTTAGAGAAGAAAAATAACACGATACAAATATATAAAAAAATGGGTTTCGATGATAACTGTTCCAGTACACCTCAGTCTAAAAGGAAAAAGAAAAGAGGGAAAACGAATATCTCTGAGAACACAAACGCTTTATTAAAAGCTACCACGATGACATCAGATAATTCTTTTACATCAGACAACGAAACTGAAAAGGATATTAATGCTGTACTACCGACTGAAGACCAAGTAACTGAAGACGTAATAATTAAAATTAAAAAAGACTCTAAGATCCGTCACAAAATCATAATCTTAGCAGACCAACAGGGCAGAAACATGCAGATTACGCTACAAAATCTAGTAGGTGAACAGTATCAAGTTATCTCCTTATGGAAACCAGGAGCTACCCTACAGAGCGTCATAACAATGTTGTCAAATGAAGAAATAGAAAATCTCGGGTTTGAAGACTATGTTATATTGCTAGCGGGAATAAATGATAGAAACCCTTACGATATCAAAACTACTATGCAAAATTGGTTAACAAAATTTAGTGATACAAACGTATTAGTATGTGAAATACCCTACAATCGTACTCTCAATGAACGAAAATTAAATTATGAAATTAAATTCGTTTGTAGTAAATTTAACAATGTCTGCTACGTGGAAATGAATCTTAGTATAAATAGACCGAAACTTAATTTTGTCGCCTTATATAACTGCAGATCAATTTTAAAAGATATATTAAAATTAGAGTATTCACGTAAATATACAAATTATATTAAACAAATACAAAAAAAAGATGACTTGACCAATAAAATGTGTAATAAAGGCACGCAAACAGATAGTAATTTATTTAAAAATGAGATTAATGCAAATGTCCCAGTAGAAAATACTTGTAATAATATAAATAAAGGGTCTTCAAATAGTTTATTTCGCATATAGTCACATCAATATATTACATCAAAATATCGCCGGTTTAATCTCAAAAGCAGATGATCTTACAATATGTACGAGAAATAATAATATTAAGTTTGATGTTTTATGTATAACAGAACATAATATGAAAGCTGAAGACTCAAAACTTTTAAAAATCCCTAACTTCATACTGGCTTCATCTTTTTACCGTAGTAAAAGGAAGGGAGGATCCTGCATATTAGTACATCATAAACATAGATTTAAAATACTTCAGGAGGCTAAGGTGGTTAGTATAAGTGGTTACTTTGAATGTTCGGCTGTCGAACTACTCGAACATAAAATTATTATCATATGTGTTTACCGTCCTCCAAAACATAAACATGAATACGTTCAATTATTTATGAATAATTTAAATTTACTGCTTACTAAGGTTTGTCTTAAAGGTAAAAAATGTATTATATGCGGCGATTTTAATATTGATAGATTGAAAAAAACATTTGCATCCAGGCACTTTGAACAACTTCTAGCATCTTTTAATTTAAAACTAGCCTTATGGGAACCAACGCGACTAAAAAGCAAAACATGCCTCGATAATTATGCTCATAATATTAAAGATGCAAAAACAAGTATTGTAGAGCTGGCACTATCGGACCATACTGCTCAGATACTTCAATGCCCGGTCAAAAAGAGTTTTTCAGTCAAGCACTGGTACAAACTGACTAGAGATTACAATGAAGAAAATATAAATAAATTTAGAAATTGCTTGGGCAGTCTAACTTTTACCGACATATACAACAATGACGATCCTAATGATGCATTTAATGAATTTCACTCACTATTTAAATTATTTTATGACCTTTGTTTTCCCTTAATCAAAATTAAAATCACTATAAATAAGAGTATAAAATGGTTAACCAAAGGAATAAAAACTTGCTCTACGCGTAAAAGAAGTCTTCTATGGAAATATAGACTCTCGCGATTAGAAACGGATAAAAACAATTTTAAACAATATACAAAAAGATATAGAAAGATTATAAAACTGACGCAGAAGGCTCAAAATAATTATTACATTCAAACAGCTTCCAACAAATCAAAAGCTATATGGCAAATAATAAACAAAAATAAAAACAATATACCAATCAATGAAATTCCCTTAATTAAACATAAAAATCAAACTATAACTGACCCTACTCAAATCGCAAAAACGTTTAATGATTTTTTTATTGATGACATCGAGACAAATAATTATAATGAAGAAAACTTAAATAAGTACACATTGACATACAATAATTCCAATTCCTGTTTTATGAAACCCACTAATGTATATGACATATGCAAAATAATAAATTCTTTGAACAATACGAACAGCACAGGATATGACGGCATATGTGCAAAAATTATTAAGAGCGTTGCTAATATAATAGCTCCAGTAATCACCTTCATATTTAACTGTTGCATAGAGAATGGCTGTTTCCCATCTAAGTTGAAAACATCGGTAGTTACCCCGATTTTTAAAAAAATAGACAGACAAGACGTACATTATTACAGACCAATTGCTCTTATACCCGTTTTGGCTAAAGTTTTTGAAAAAGTGGTATACAATAATCTTAACGAATATCTTGAAAAAAATAAGATTATAGCAATCAATCAGTTGGGGTTCCGTAAAGGTAAATCTACATATATGGCATTGCAACAATTTTTGAAAATTGTCTTGTCAGGGCTGGAGGACAAGAAACAAGTCACAGCTTTATATATGGATATGACAAAGGCATTTGACCATGTAAACCATAATTTACTTCTGAAAAAACTTGAAATATATGGTGTGAGAGGTAACACTTTAGACATGTTCAAATCTTACCTTACGGACCGAAAACAGTACACTGAGATTACAAGAATCTGTCCCAAGACTGCAACTCAAAGAAAGTTTCTTTCGGATGCCAGATTTGTTAAATGTGGAGTACCTCAAGGGAGTATATTAGGACCATTACTATTTTTAATTTATATTAATGACTTTCCCAAAGCTATAAACCACCCCATGGTCCTATTTGCAGATGATAGCACTGCACTATTTACGGATAAGAATTGTCGCAATCAAGGAAATGAAATTAATAAAGCACTAAAAGACATTATTGAATGGTTAAAAAATAATAATCTTGTAATAAATTTAGACAAAACAGTTTATATGACATTTAAAAATAAAAACTCGAAGACAGAGCCACTGACAATACAATACAATGATAAATTTATTAGCGAGACAAAATGTACCAAATTCTTAGGCATTTATATAGACTCAAACTTGTCATGGAGAACACACGTCCAGCATATATGTACTAAGCTCAATCAATGCTCATACGCATTATACATGCTTAGAAAGGTAACTAACCACATTACTGTGTTGACAGCTTATCATGCTTATGTGGGGTCCACGTTGCGATATGGTGTATTATGTTGGGCAAACTCTCCCAATAAAAACTCTGTATTCAAAGCCCAGAAGAAATGTATTAGAGCTATGTGTGGCCTCTGCCAGACTGATTCTTGTAAAGAATATTTTCGTACCCTGAAAATATTAACACTTCCCTCGATTTATATTTATGAAGCAGCTCTTTTAGTTCGAAGTGAAATTAAACAATATAAAACACTAAAAAGCACTAGATACAACACGCAGCTTTCGACTCTAAAAACTAGAACAAAATTATATAAGGACAGTATATTTAGTACAGGTATACAAATTTACAATAAATTACCAGCAAATATTAAAGAGTTTAGCTCAGCTCATAAGTTTAAATGTAGTTTAAGAACCCTTTTAATAGATAAAGCATATTATTCATTAAATGAATTTTTTGATGATAAAATGTTATAAACAGTAAGTTCCAAATAATACACAATTTATATTATAATAATTTGATTTAGTTATTTTATTTAGTAATGAAATTTTAATAATCTATTATTTGTGACATTTGACCGTGACTCGTCCTGATTGTTTGTATTTTTGATATTATTGTTATGTATAATTTAGGCCCACATTTAGGCCACAAGTGACAAACATGTAGAATAATGGAATATATATTTTTTTATACAATACTTTACTTGATCGACATATTTGTAATTTGCATGCCCAGTCAGGGTTGAATACAGTGAAACTTTCTACCCACGGAACATCTGTACCAATTTATGTAACCTGTATTCTGCAAATAAATGAATTTGAATTTGAATTTGAATTTGAACATAAACATTTTATTTAATAGTAAATGTGGTGTCTGAAACCGTTCAATTCAGTAAATAAATAATATCTCTTATTGTGGAATTGGAATGTATAACAATTATTAATCAATACCCACGACACAGAAAAATCAGCCAAATCGTGGGTCGTCGGTCAACTTCACAATATTTCATCGATTTATTTTAATATTAATAAGTCTATTTCACGAAGTTAATAAACATAAAACACACAACACGAGTAACGCTGTTAGTCCTAAGTCGTTTTGAGTCATAAAACGGTGTTTTTGCGAGTCAAGTGGTGTTTGTCAGCGCGAGGGTCTGCGGTGCGGCGCTGGGTGCAGTCAAGCACTTGCACCTGTGCCGGGCTGCGCCACTCGAGGCCACATGCGCCGCCCGCGTGGACGCTTTTTGTGTGGGAACCACCCCGTACCGTTAGCCAATGTGACACCACTCGCTACTCAAGCACTGCTTTTATCGCACTTGTAATGGCTTTCTTATGTCTTGAATTGAGTCAACTACAGATATTCGTGAGCTGGTGTCATCTAATGACAATTATTTCTATGAAAATTATTATTTGACTGCCTCGGTGGCGTAGTTGTACTACGGCACGACTACAAAGCTGAAGTCGAAGGGGTTCGAATCCCGGGTCGGGCAAATTGGGTGATATTGGGTTTTTCTATTGATTATCAGCCCGGAGTCAGGAATTTGTGCCCGGTATGGCGATAGGCTCACCCCCTATCACATCATGGGACGAAACATACAAGGCGAAATGTGGGTGTCTTGGTGGCGCCTCTGCCTACCCCTTCTGGGATAAAGGCGTGAGTTTATGTATGTATGCATGTAAAATTACTGTCCTGCGCGTTTGGTTGTGTAATATGAGGGCGCTCATAGCTTCACTTATTGTTAGTGTTCCTTACTAGACACTGCACAGTATCTATAATTCGTAGAGTGTAGACACAAAGCACGAAGCTCTAGTAGTTCTTGTATCAGCTGTAGAAGCTTGCGTGATACTTAATTGTAAAAAAAAGGTATCTAAATATCACGACCATAAAATCCTTTATCTAGGCGAAACAGTTTGTATAGCTCTATATGCTATGCCTCTAAGTTAATTTATTGTTCGTGTTTGCTATGGATTAAAAGACAAATATTTCTATGGTTACTAGTAACAGCTTATATACAGTAAAAGTTGTGATGCCAAAGTGTTGTTTGCTAAGAGCGTTGTGTTTAGTGTCGGACGGCGCGCGTGTAGCAGACATCACAGCCTCGGCGCGTAATGAACACTGATTGATTATCGAGTGCGATACCAGCACGCCACCTGCACCTATCACACCGCCGCCGCGACGCCGCCGCCACCACGACCATCAATCCACTGCGAGATACCATCGCTCCGGGGAATACGACCTAACACTAAAAGACTGTGAAAGATATTCATATAGATGGATAGATCAGTTTAACAAGTGCCTCATGACTGGATCTAAATCACTCAAGGCTGAGAGGTCAGCAAGGAATGTAGGCAAACCAATGACTACCAATAGGACGCGACTGAAACTCTAAATGTCCTGCCCGATAGTATTCATACTACAATTGACCTGCATTAGTAGTTACCTCTTGCTAAATCCCCACATATCATACGAAGTTTATTGCATAACATATCGAAATACAGTTGATGCATCGCGCTTCTTACAGTACGGCACGGGCGTCAGTACGTAATGCGTGGTGGCGCCACGGTTGTCGGCCACCAGACGCTCATCTCAAGTGGATCTAAATGCGGCGGCGCGGGGGGTGCGGGGAGCGGGGCAGCGCCGTGCGCGTGTTGGCCTAGGTCGGACACTCCGCCTAATGCACACCCGAAATAGACCCGCAGTGCTGGCTAATCAGACACAACCCAGCGCTGTTGTGTACAAATATTCAGACATTATGCGCACGTGAAAGCAGCGAATTTGATGATAAGTCTGCAGCATTTTGGTTGACTCATTCGTTGTTGGTAGCGTTCTTGCATGACGAAGTCACTACAATGCATCTAATGGTTAGGACGGCCTGCTCAGTCCCATACATACACTGCTGAACCAGAAACGCGACACACTCGCGTGTTTCTTTGTGGCTTTTTCATGTGAACAGTGGTCGAAATCCAGGAAACGGAGAAACAAGACTCTACTACTTATGACACTAAAAAGCAAAATGTCATACTAGGGTAAGAATAAGAAAAAAATTATGGTATTTTAGGAGGATAATTGCGGCAATATTGATGCATTGACGTAGGCGTATGCTGTGATATAAATTGCATACATAATTTGAGTGTGTCGGCTAATAAATCGGAGCGTGCGTACCGTCCGTCAATACACTAATGTATCGCGTAAATCAGACGCGGACCGCCTCTCGCCTCCCAACACACGTACACACACTCACACACTTACAGGCGCACAAATGAGACCTCAACCACCCCGCAAACTTTACACTACCCACAATAACAACATATTTATTATTCAAGTATTCTTTTACATGAACTTTTTAACATTAATTAGTAATACTTCCGTTGTAACATAGTTGTAGAAGAAACTGCCCCAACAATAGAAAATGTCTTATTACTATTTTTTCGTTTACGTTAACCCCTGAGTTTTAATACTACATAAATTAGACATAGGTGATTGTGTTCATTGGCAAGAGAAATTGTCTGTTGCCAATTCATGCTTTATCTGGACGGCACAGTACTTTCCGTTAGGCTGCGATTCCATTAGGCAAGTCTTGCAAGCATGTATGCAGTCACATTTGCGTACAAGTTGCTTACATTGGAAACATGTTTTCGTGAGCATCTCAGCGTTATTTATTTTTATATTAAATACTACTATACTATGCAGTATTTCATTTGGATGTGAAAAAAAAAACACCAAGTTATTTTATTTCACTAGATTCTTCGCGCGGCTTAGCTCGCGTTAATCTAACTTTTGTCAATAAATTTGGGTCGTTCAGAAATAAAATAACATTGTTTTGAGTCCTTAGAGAACGATACATTTTTCTGGACGAATGGCACCCTATGTGATTTTCTGAAAGTCTTGAGTAGTTGAGGCGTGAAAGCGAAACAAACACACATCCACGTTAAATAAAATATTGGTAATTTTAAATTGAAACATTCAAATCGATAAATTAATGTATTGACCTGATATAAACCTTCGAATTTAAGCAATATCGAAAATTGAGCAGAATTATATTGATCCTAATGATACCATATTGGTAAAGCATGCGATTTAAAGTATCTCATAAATTATATTATATCAGAGATTGTATCTGATAACCAATATGTCTTGTATAAATATGGCAATGTAACGAATATAAATAACAGTTTCGATTTTACGTAACTTCATTTGAGTAAAAAATGGAAATTATAACCTCGTCGTTTTTAAATAATTTAATAAAAACGTTGGCATGTTAGAAAGCTTGAATAATAATGAATAGGTAATTATAAGATAATAAATAAATTAACCGTATAGAGAATTCCAATCAAAACTCCATCATTTGGAAGGAAACAGTCCCTTGATTTATAAAGGTAGTAAAATAAATCAACACGACAGTTAGTAGACACAGCAATGTGCTTAAGTATCGTCAAGGAATGCGAGGAGGTGAAGTGCGGGCTGCAGAGGGTGGAAGGAGGGGGGGTGTCGTGTCGACACCATGTCCCGATGTCGCGGTGTCGCGGGTGTCGGGTGTCAGTGATTTACTCCCTTCAGGACACGTGTTCCCGTAACCCTACGTCCACACCTTCTAATTGCGGATATGCAAAAACAAACACTAAAGGGCAAAATATGATATTTTAAATAGGTATATATGACTGGCTCCGTAGCACCGCTCGTGAGGAGAGCTAGTTGTGAGACGAGGGGCTGCGGATTCAATCCCCGAACCGGGACAAATGTTTCTATGACGCACCAATATTTGTATCGAATCTAGTTGTTATGAGGCATACTCTCTCTCTGTCTCTTCAGCTAAATTAAGCCACAGGAAGTGTCCACAAAGTCCGCACACAAGGTGAATAGACGACCGGGTCAAGGTTGCAGGAAGTCGCTGATTGCAGGTCGCTTCCAACAGGTCGATGAGACACATTCGGTACAAAATAATATTCTGTTACATATCAAAGAGCTTCTATTAGATATATTGGAAATGCTTGCATTAAGTGTAACAAAACAACCTGAAACATGGAGCAGACCCTTAGTTAAAGGATACGAGACAATATTTTGTTTACAAATAATATTTTAGATTCACCCATATATTTGCATCAGTTCAAGCACGTCGTACCTACAGCTGAGCTGCCTACCCAAACAAATATGTTAGAAGATAGTACAACACGCCCGTGCCAATCCCATGCAAATTGACTACATTGTTTTAACAAGTACTTATAAATTTATAATTGTAAGTATACCTCGTAGGTATAGGTTACTAATGATTAATTGCCGGGACCTCAATAAGCCGTGCACATGTCGACTCCACTTCGTTCGAGTGTTTTTTGCCGCTACCCATAAACCCCGTCACCCTCACTAATAGCTACAAATCTCTCGAGCGGCAATCTGCGGCTAAATATACCCGCAGTGTTTCATTACACCAATATGTCATACATCCGACACGTACAGACAAACGAGTGATGTGTGGGCTCGGTGACGTCATAGTTAATAGAAGGGGTTCATACAACAGTTATGTGTAAGTGTTGCTTTGATTTATTGGCGATAGTTTACGAGCATGCGGCTGTTGTTTAATAGACTAGTTTTATTGACTCGAAACTAGACTTTGATTAATGTATTTGTCGCAGCTCTATTATTTATTATTTTGTAAAAAAAAATTGTGTCTAAATCTTATGTAGACGCGACGAAACGCAACGGTAAATTGGCAATTCACGTAAATATCAATGAGTGATTTTTACATATATACATATATCATTCGGTAATGTATAATAACGCGTTTTTCAACTATTGTTTTGACAAAAAATTGAACACTACATATTCCGTCGTGTTTCCATCAACACACAATTAAATTGCTTCGTATGTTTTCACAATATTTCTCGCAATCTTACTACATCCACTTGAGGAACGCGAAGCCTATATTCCTTCAACCCATTTTCAATGAAAATATCGTATACTTGTACCTATTAGGGGAAAGAATAAGCTTGCCATAGTTTTAGTGCTCGTTCACGTTAACACGCGGGGGCGGTGGCGGGCGCGGTCACGAAATATCAAACATAATATTATGGATGTCAACCAAGTGTTCACGTAGGAAACGCACGAGCGATGTAAGTAGCGGGCAAGCCACGACAATCGCGCCCGCGCCCGCGACCGCGCCCGCGCCCGCGACCGCGCCCGCGTGTTAACGTGAACAAGCACTTAGACACCTATGAAATGACACAAAATTCAAAACGTAGGGTAATATGTGTAAATAGACTTGATGTTTTTTAATTTCCAAAAATAGTCCGCGTATTATTAAACAACATACGGATCGGCGACTTCTAAGTGATTTTAATGCTAATATTCATAATATAATAAACCAAAAGCAATCTGATAATATTAGTGTGGGAAACATGCATTTTGCATAATCAAAAAATCTCATGTCTACCAGCGAATTGCTTCTTAAAATAAAACTAACGAAAGTCTCGAATCTAGATCATTATTAAATACCCCGTGCATTTGAAATGATTTGTTTTTATTATTGGTACAACTTTTTAGTACATCTAAATACATGTTTTTTTGTCTTATTAATGTGCCAACAACTAGCCATAGGTGCGGTATATTTACCACCTCCAGTTAAACACGAGACCCTATGCAGATATCTTAGGTTCGTCGATTACATTATAAGTCAAGTCGAAGATATAATTATTCTGGGCGATTTCAATCTTAGTTATATTAAATGGAATAAATCCAACGATTTTAGTTATATGATCCCATCTAATTATAATACTCCTCATGGGAATTCATTAATAGACTTTATGTCAACTAACAACTTATACCAAGTTAACAGTGTTAGTAACAGCGATGGTCGGTATCTTGATTTAATTATGACCAGTTTTCCATCAGCAATGGTCGCAAAACCATTGATGACCCTGACAAAATGTTATCAAAATCACCCTAGCCTGCTACTGACGATCAGCGGTCTGAATGCCAATCATCTGCGCCCTAAATTTACTCCCAAATTTAATTTTTTTAAAGCCGATTACGATACTATAGTTCAAGAACTTAGTCAGATCAACTGGCGTAATGAGTTACTACCCGAAGCTGACGTAAACACAATGGTCTTAAAATTCTACAAAATATTACGTGATGCCATCGACAAACTCGTGCCGAAGCAAAGCACTGTCCGTTCTAGTTATCCTCCATGGTACACTAATAATCTTATTCGACTAGTGTCAGAAAAAGAAAAGGCGCGCAAAAGGTTTCGTCGATTCGGTAATCCTCGGGATAAAATTGAATTTCAATTGCTTAGGGGTCGCTGCCACAAGCTCTATAACCAATGCTATGCAAAATACAAACGTGATATTGAAATTGGTATTTCCAAAAGTCCAAAAACCTTCTGGAGTTTTATAAAATATAAACGGAGCAATATTTCATTTATCCCTTCCAGAATGTACATGGATGACATGGTGGCGTTGTCAGGACCTGAAATATCCAATCTCTTTGCCAAGCAGTTTGCTTCCGTATACGACTATGAACATGGCACACAAAACATCCATGACTTACCTGAGCAATTTGTGAAGGATTACGTATGTACTCTCGATGTGACGGAATCGGATGTTCTCAAGAATATCAAACAAATCGATATATCAAAAGGCGCTGGACCAGACTCAATACCGCCTATTTTTGTAAAGCGTTGTGGTCCCGCGATTGCTCTACCTCTTGCCATAATTTATAATCAATCTATTCTAAAGGGTACATTCCCCGATGAATGGAAGCAAGCACGTATCGTGCCGGTCTTCAAAAAAGGAGACCAAGCATCGGTAAGGAACTATCGTCCTATATCAATATTATCCTGCTTTGCGAAGTTGTTTGAGCGAATTGTATATCCAACCTTGGACAGAATTGTGGAAATGAACATTTCTGACAACCAACATGGATTTAGACGTGGGCGTTCTACAATAACCAATCTTGTTCCATTTATTTCCGAACTCTCACAGAAGATTGATAAGGGTAACCAAATCGACGCCATCTACACGGATTTTAGTAGTGCTTTTGATAAAGTGAATCACCGTCTTCTTATACGAAAGTTAACTAATTTCGGCGTGGGTGGTACTCTTCTCAAATGGTTAGAATCATACCTCACTAAAAGATCACAAAGGGTTGTACTGAAGGGTTACGAGTCGAATACTTTTATTGCTGAAACGGGGGTACCTCAGGGCTCCCACCTAGGCCCATTATTATTTTTGGTATTTATTAATGACATCACAAACTATATAAAATACTGTAAATTTTCATTATTTGCCGACGATTTAAAATTGTATAAAGTTATAAACTCTGTCGCCGACGCAAGACTTATCCAAAATGATCTGGATGCTATCAACCAATGGTGCTTACAAAATAGTATGATTATGAACGCCTCAAAGTGCTGCCATATCAAGTACACCCGGAAAAAACTTCCATTGAATACCACCTACTACCTTGATGGAGTACGACTTGCCGAGGTTGGCGAGGTTCGGGATCTGGGTGTGTTGATTGACTCTAAACTTAAATTTACTTCTCATATTCAATACATAGTCAATAAAGCTGCCAGAATGATTGGCTTTGTAAAGCGTCATTCAAATGGCTTTACCCTCAAAACTAAATTGCTCTTGTACAGCGCCTTGGTGCGTAGCAATCTTGAATATGGCAGCGTTTGTTGGAGTCCGTTCTATGCTGTCAATTCTCAACGCATTGAGAGCATTCAGCGGGCGTTCACGCGTCACCTTGCCTTCTGTTCAAGTGGATTCTCTCACAGAAATTCATATGAAGAACGACTCCGAAAATTTAAAATACCTCCTTTAAAGACCAGAAGAGTCTTGTTGGACCTTTGCTTCCTTTATAAAATTTTCCATACACCCTCTCCTTGCATGCACCTGGTGGGCCTCGTTTCATTGAATACACCCCGGTTAAACAGACGCTCTAAGACTAAACTTTTTCACATACCTGCAGTAAAAACTAACTTAGGCTTGCAATCCCCGCTGGTCCGCTTGTTATCATCTTACAACAATTTAGCTTGCAGCATCGACGATCTCGATCTATTCCATGATTCCGTTTCTCAGTATAAGAATAAGATCTCAAGGTTTCTCAGTCATACGTTTTTAAGTGTGTAAAGTTTAAGCTTAGTCATTGGGTTTTTATTGTCTTTTATTACTTTTATTTTAGATATGTCTTTATTAACACTCTGATTTACTTTTATTCAAAATTAATTTATTGTAAAAGTTAAAAATTGATCCAAAAAAAAAAAAAAGCTAAATCCCTTTCTTCTTTTTGTTATGGTATGGTGAATGTTGTGTACGCCGGATTTTCATATATATCAGAATTATTATATTAGACTAAGATATTTTGTATTATTTTAATGTATATGATGTGGCTGTACCTATTTCAATAAAATAAAATAAAATAAAAAACAACTCTTTCAGCTTAAATGCTGTATTTACTGATACATTATTATACATAGTACATTATACATTATTGTTAATTCAAACAAAGAGGCGTAGTTAGATAAGAAAATAGACAATACAGGATTTTACGAAAAATAACATCAACATAAATTAATGAACTTGAACTATCGATGTCAATAAGCACACATTATTAACAATGGTAATTTATTGTATACTTCCTAAATAAAACACTTATTCTTTTTCTAACGCTATGAACATTAGGAGTTCCTAATTCTATTTAAAAACAAGAATATCAGTTTAATATAATTGACTTGATTCGATTCATATTAGATAAAGCACCTTCTTTTCGATACTAACTTTATAGGCAATAGAGGCATCCGCTGGTGTGAAACATGATGAAATGTAGACAATAATTGCACAAAATTAATTGCGTTTATCGCGAGCCAAAATTGTGTAACAAAGTGCCGGTTATCACTCCTATCACTTGAAATATAGATCCGTGTCAAAATGTTTCATTACTTTCCCATCCTGACCTTTGTGTCTATCGCTTTCTTGTGCCTATGTATCTACTATCGAGGCTATTTTTCAAACTCAGTGTCATTGTTACATAAGGGTTGTAAGTGAACGGTCTCCATGGTGAATATTTATGTACTGTGTAGCCAGCTGAACAAGTCATAACTACTATGTTAATGTCTAGGAACTATTTGTAATAAGTACATCGCAAAAACAATTCTATACCATAAATTACCGGAGCGGCCAAGCAATTGGATGTCTATGCTAAAAAGACTAGTTAGATAAATATTCGTGCCGTGTTTATGAATAATATATTTTTTAATAATTTACATGTGACTGCCTCGGTGGCGTAGTTGTACTACGGTACGATTACAAAGCTGAGGTCTTGGGTTCGAATCCCGGGTGAGCAAAGTGATATTAGATTTTTCTATTCATTATCAACCCGGAATCAGGAATTTGTGTCCGATATGACGATAGGCTCTCTCTCTATCACGTGGTGGGACGGAATATATAAGTCGAAACGTGAGCGTCCTGATTCCTACCAGGAAAAGCTCTACCTAGCCCTTCTAGGACAAAGGCGTGAGTTTATGCATGTATGTGTTTTCGCGTAATTATGCCTGACAGCAGAAATAATTATGATGAAATATCTATTCTAGAATTAAAATCGCTCTTAATTTGTGAATTAGAATTCGGAACCATATAATTTGTAACCGCGTGTATTTGTACACCAAAGTCAGGTCTCGCGTCGCTGGAACAGGATGGTAGATTGTGTAACCTGAGGTTATCTGCACTTGCTTTGGATTTACGTGGAAACCAGTTGTTTAGTAGACAATCAGTTGGACGCAACACGGTGGCATTACTGACACACTTGTCGCCGAGATAGGATACGTTCTATACAATGATATTTATTAGCTAATACCGTTGTGTGGCAACCCGCTGCGCTATCTATGCACGGCCGTATAGCTCTTATTGCAAGGGTAAAAAGTACAAAATGCTGTGACAAAGGTTTTCGCTGATAGTAGATACGAGGCGAGGGCACGTATCGAAGGATTTTGTCGAAAAGCCCGTGCTGTTGCAAAGGTTGTCAATAAATCGATGAGTGGAAATAGAATGGATAGCTGTGTGGGTGGACACGAGTCCTAATTCGATGTTGTTGCCCGCTTTTGTTTGCAAATTGTCAGAACTAAATATTATTTCACTTCAGTATGTTGAAATAAATCTGCCGAGTTGTTCTATTAACTTTTCTTCTAAAAGATCTATACGCTTTTCTACCACGTCATTCTATACGTGATAGAAATACTAACTCTGGAATAACTAAAAAGTTATGAGGTCGACGTAATCGCATTAGTGACAAAGCCCTTCTCAATATGAAAAAAACAGTTATGACTTATTCACAGTTTACAGAAGTCTCATTATGATGAAAAAAACAATATTTTATTTTAGCTAAATTTAATAAATTCATTAATTTAATCTCGAAATCGATATTCATGTTTTAAAATCATCTACAACCGGCTATGCTTTTAGCAATGTCAGACATATTTTTTTAAATATTCAATCGATATCTGGAGCATAGATTTATTATGAAAATGTGATATGAGTGTTTGCGTCGCGACGTACGTGCGGTATCAGTGAGTTGCGCATGCGCCGATATCTACGCCGCCGCGGTTGCACCGAGCGCCGGCGATACCAGCGCCTAATCACCACGCATTTACTAAACATCACATACATTATCCTTCAAAACATTAAATATATCTTTTTATATAAAAACGATGTGCGTCTGTTAGTAACACAACTTAAGAACCACTGAGCCAATTTCTTTCTACTACCGATATTACAGTTTTATCTATGCTACGATGTGATATTGGCTCTAAAATAGATTTATTGATATTTGGTATAGATGAGCAAAGCTGTTCCCGGCACATGTAGTCGTCCATAATTAAATAGCACTACGATTATTCTCATTAATTGAATTTGGGATTGTTTATTAGCTACTAATGAAAAAGGATAAATTATTCATAGAAGTACGAATGTTCTAATTACTAGTTATTATAGGTTTCCACTTGATGGCCGGAAGGGCTGACGTATCTAAATATCTCCATAATGATTCACTCAGTTAACGGAGATAAATGTTCATTAGTCATATTTAATTTGTGATACAATTATCTTGATTTCTATTCCAAACAATTAAATCACGGGTTCATCTAAAATAGAAACAATATAGGTATAGAAAATTGTAAATGTTCAACACAAACTAACCCACACTCTAAGCATGGATATTTTTAGCCTAGCAAAGCTCATTGAAGCCGAGGAAGGTCGCGTGAGTACTTTGACATTCAAGAGGCGGATCCAGTGTCCGCCTCTTTGGAATACATCACTCTACCACATATGTATATTAGGTTTACAATACTGCATAGTACATTAAAGCTGTGCGTAATATCAGTGTAAAAATAGGAAAAACACATAAATATTCCTACATATTTAAAAGTATTACAAATAGATCAGTGTGCTCATGTTAATGGAACATTGACCTATTTACAATACATTCAAACAACTATTTTTAAATACTAGTACAATAGAATACATATCCGGCGCCGAAGAAAATGTGCGAGCACCGGTAGTTTTATATGGCACAATTCCGACTCTAAACGATTCTCCTGATACAAAGTAGAAATATTGTACTATACCACTTTAGCGCCAATGTGCAAGTCTCTTCGCCTCGGACCATTCATACACCAAACTAAACCAGCTTCAACAACATTTTCAATATGTCATTTTCAGCCGCAAAATACATTTGGTTCCTCCATATATTTCTCTAGTGACTTGTTGAAAGACGTCCGTCCACTTCATGAACAGATGTCCCACGCAGTGCTTTTCGGCATCTAACACATTATTATCTTAGTAATTGTTGTTTCAGAAGTGCTTGCGCATATGATGGTGGCGTCCCGGCAGTGAGTGAGGCCGGCAGTGTCGGTGTGTGAGCGCGAGGATGTTCGGCGGCAGCGGCGGCGCGCCCGGCGGCGCGTACGGCGGCGGCGGCGGCGACTGCGCCGAGGGCTACGGGCTGGGCTACGTGGCGGGCGGCGGCCGCCTGCAGCAGTACGCGCACTTCGCGCCGCACCAGAACGTGTGGCACCACCACCACGCCGCGCACCACGACTCTTACGGTAACGCACTGCACATTATTACACAGCAGGAGGCTCAAGGCTGTAGGGAGACTTCTTTCACCAAAACAGCAAACTTCTTAAAGCAAAGCACCTACAGTCCTAAGTATTGCGTATTTACAAATGGCGATCACCTGCGAGCAGAGGTGTTATTACAATTTTATTAAATCTACGCCAAAATCCTTCTAAAAAAATTTGAGGCTAAATACTCTAAATAGAATCTTGGTCGCGGCTTCTGTGATAAGCGCATAGAAATTTAGATTCAGTGCACTTATGCAGAAATGTTGGGAAGCTCAGGCGATGTCCTCGCGCTAAATATACAAACAGGCAATCCTGGCGTGAGTCACTCGATAAATATACATAGATAATGTGGATATAAATGCAGTCGCCATCCACCAACCAGCTCCGTTGTCATTCATCATCGCTCACACAATCACTGCACACACACACATATTCGCATATGTATATGATATGAATCCTAACGGACATTCTCAACAATAGAAAAGGTATTGTTCACAAATGAATTGCAATAAATCTTATTGGAAAGTAGACGGGATATGTAATAAAATACGTAGTTATCTTACTAACCATATGAGTAATTGTTGTTTCGAATTCTAATCTCTTGCACAGTTAGACAAAGTGGTACACAGATATATAATTGTTAGGCACATAAATATAAACCCAACTTAAAAAGAATACTAATATTTGGTGCCATAATACAGACGGTAATGTAACGTGATATATATCATATTGTACATTTGAAGGGTAACCCGCTTTCTATGCCTCTTACATCAAATCAAAATAATATTTTTTAAACTTATGCTTAACGTTCAGCCATTTTCCACTTTGTTAATTACACATTTGTAATTCAAAATAATTTTAATGTAATATTTTTAATTTTCACAATTGTAATATGAAACACGGGCTCAATTAGACTAGTCTAGATCTAGGACGACCAGATTAATATAATTAAATTCTCCGCCAAACTTTAGGCCATGAATAATAGTTGACTAATTAGTGGGCACTGATTATGTTACTTGGTAGTTCATAATCTCTCGACACTGACACACAATATAAACAGAGAACACAACCATTAATTTACGGTATTTTAAGCAATAATATTAAAATGATAATCATCATTATCCTGTAACAGTCTAGTTCTAGATGTAGCCTGTACACATCTTTAAATACTCATTAATTGGCATGATCTCCCACTTCACTTTGAAATCACCATTATTACAGTCTACGAAAATCTTCGCTTCGTCCAACTCAGGCTTCTTAGATACTTTTTCACCCAAAATCATTATATAGTAATATTGACGCCGTTCCGCAACAATTTACACCTTTTGAGCGGAAATAGCGCATGAATCCACCTTCCCTCGAACAAACTGCCTAATATTTTCTTATATTTTTTCCCTTTTTGCATCTACAAACCACGTTTTTCAAGCATATATAAGTTCTGATTATATGGCTGGTTGCCTGCCGCTACTTGTATTTATGTTTTTTTTTTATTGCCCTTATAGGCAGACGAGCTAGCGGCCCGCCTGATGGTAAGTGGCTACCGCTGCCCAGAGAACTTCGCAGTGCCAGGATTTATTGTTTCGAATTCTAACTCTTGCACAGTTAGACAAAGTGGTACACAGATATATAATTGTTAGGCACATAATTTAATATAAACCCAACTTAAAAAGAATACTATATTTTATGTATTATTATCAGGTCAGGTCAAGCGTCCCTCGTATAAATAGCAGCATTATATTGGAACAACTGATTAGGGAAGGTTGAGATGAATTTATCCTCAACCGATATCCGACGTGTTGTGCTATACCATAAACGAGGATAAAGATTAACTACTAATTAAAATATTATATACTGATTTATTGAACTCTAACTAAAATAATCGGGAGTTCTAATTAAAATCAGCCTTTTGGATTACCACAAAAATATACCTCCAATAATTGACAGCCTCCGTGGCGCAGTTGGTTAGACGCCGGCTGTGAAACGAGAGGCCGCGGGTTTGATCCCCGCACCAAGAGAAATGTTTGTGCGGCCCACAAATATTTCGTTCGGGTCTGGGTGTTTGTGTGACCGAAAAGTCTCTCGTAGTTCTGATACCTGCGACACAAGACTTAATTGATCTTAATGTGGGGTTAGGACTATGTATGTGACTGTTGGGTGTATTTATTTATTTACCTATTACGAAAATCAAATATACTGATTTTAAAGTTACCCTACCTATACGGCTCCAAATCATATAGATATCAGCGTCAATTTGCATTTAATTAACTGAAAATGGTCACTTTGTATGAAGCTCCGTTTTTTAAGGTTAATTTTTAAAAACAATTAATTATTTTAACAGTGACTTCAATAACTACTTTAATCCGCAAAATAAAAAAGATTTAACATGTACTGTATCAGCCCATTTTCGTCCCACTGCAGAGCACAAGCCTCCTCTACAATCGAGAGTACGATTGAGAGGGGTTAGGCCATATAGTCCACCATGTTGGCCTACTACGATTTACTGTAATTAGAGAATATGGCTCTATGCGGAGATCTATATTATTAGGCAAAGGTGTAAAGTTCGTATTTCAGGCCCACTTGATTATATCGCATTCGGGGTTCAGTCTGTGCATCCGACATCAAACAAGCTACTATTACTCGTATTGTTTTGCCTGACGAGAGATAGTTCATCATTGATGTGATCTAAAGAAACTAAAGAAATAGATTTGTAGACAGATAGACATCTGAATTGCGTTGCACTCCACCATCAGTATATTAATTATTGGAAAAAAATTGTTAATGTTTTTGTTGTATGTTCTATAATAAGGAAAATCTGAAGGAAGTATGGCAATAGGCATACTTGATAGAATATATTCCGCACCATTCACACACAGGGCATACCTCAACATCAATGTAAACAAAATATACCTTGATCTGTAATCATTAATCAATATAGGTATTTCGTGTCATTTGTCAATTACAATATCTAAAGCTGTAATATAAATAACTCGGTAAATTTTAATTGTATCTTAGTTAAGCTATAAATCAATGTATGAGTGTCACCGACCTAAAAGGCCATACAAAAGACCGTGTATGGGACGGGAAGGATAAAGTTTATAGGGTCTCCAACAATCTCAGAGATCGAACAAACACAACAGGAAACTCCCTTCACGGCAGTTTTGTGTAAGACAATACTACCGCCTCAGTCGGGATCATTCATGTAATAATTATTTCAAGAATAATTAATTATGAATGAATGTTTAGAAGTACGTCATGGCACAAATAGGCGGGTCTTACCCGACGCCAAAACCATGCAACGCGGCCTCGTCATTTGGAGCGATGGCACTGCGCTTTATCCTCCTGTAATTCATTGAGGGAATATTTTGTGTCGTTTCCTCTTTATTTGCCTCGGTTTATTTGTAGCTCGATGCCAGTTGTTATCTTCCAAAACAGGCAGTTTGTTATTGCATAGACCTATTGGCGTCATAACTAGAAAACATTTCTATAATAACTGGTATCAATTACAAAAGCCTATAATAATGTACGAACGTAATAATAATATTTAATAATTTAATAGAAATACTGGTGTGTCACAATGTTTCATTAATTAATATTTGGTAATATGATAACTGCTTGTAATGAAACATTTGGTCACGCTATTGCTTACGGCTTTAGAACCGCTAATGCGATTTACAAGATTTATTTTTGATATACTTAAATATGCTGTGTTATCTCGCTGAACTCGTTGAAATTGGTAAACTTGAACTTCATATATCTTGAGAATAGTTCTTATATGTGTAGTTATGATACAAATTGTCCGGCTACAGGCATGCTGTCGGTACTGCAGTTTTTATCTCGTCGATAAACAAATACCTTGGTTTTTTCTCATCAGCACACTGCCACACTTCCGCTCGTTAACATGTATCGTATTACTGTTATTGCTAAGCAACAGGTCAAAGTGTACCCAGTGATACTAGGGACACTAATTCAAGTTTTCAATTGAGAGTAAAGTTATCTAAGAGTAAGGTGACGAATTTTCGCGAGCCATTTCTTTTTTAACGGTCATAAGATATTTCAGAACAGTGGTAGAAACTAAAACGGTACTGGGTATGCATGTGGAAATAGCTTCTAAAAACTCTGCTAAAAAATATTACAACTACGAACACGAAAAGTGTAAGTACATACAATTGTAAGCAACTCACCCGAGGCTGCTCCGCTGCATCTGGCAACGGCAAGAACTTCCGCCTATTGTAGCACCAATCACAACACCACACTTGTACCACACATCACTAACACTACCTACCACAGCACCTAGCATTAATGAGGCCCTGGTCAAGATTTCTATGGCGCCCTCTAACCACTAGAAACACGCCTTCTTAACCAAAAGAAAAACACTGAAACTATGCATTAGTCGCCCCTCGTCACTGGCGCCCAGGGACCGTCGCCCTAGTGCGCCCTGCCCTAACGTCCGCTCTGACCTACCATTTGCACTATACACCACGTCATTTGCACTACACACGACTTAGACTACATACAACTTTCACAAAACACTACTTGCACCAAATTTACCGGTATTGATGCAAAATTCAGCACGATAGCTGAACACGCATCGCGCGATCCAAAAATTAAGCGAGACTCGCTTTGCACGCCGCGAGAAACTAAGTTATAAAACTACCCTCATCTGAATTGGATTAAAAAAAGTACAAGGACGAAAAGACATACAGCCTTGAAACTGTAATTTTAACTCTGTATATTTATTTTTTATTTAAACAATACAAAATATTATAATTTTAATAAACATTAGCCAGCAATAGGCTGAGAAATCCAAAATACACAGGTTAAGTTAAAGATTGCCTTAAAAAAATAGAAAAAAAATTAAAGAAATATTTTTTTTTAATTTTTCATAAAATACGGAAAAATATCCGAATATTCATCAAGAGTATAAAAAAATATATCAACTTGACGACTAACAAGCTTCAATAAAGTTCATTTATTGTACTTTTCTTCTAATTTTATATTTTCAGAAATGTTTATTGATTTTTTTTCAGAGAAATATAATAGTTTATCACCAAAAAATTAGACCACACTAAGTATATCTTATAAGGTATAAAAATATAAATTATATTATTTTCATTAGAATATTATTGTTTTCCATTTAGTTCTTTTTTAATTACACTATTACGTTCGCCCAGCAACCACTACCGCTTTGTTTATCATAGTACGTAATAATTTATTTTTGGAACAAAATCCTTAAGTAAGAAGTTGTTACGCGCTGAAAACATATGTTAAAGTCTAATATTTATTTCAATAATACTTTTACAAACTTTTATTTAGTTTCACCTTTGGGTGCGTGTGTAATAAATACATAAATACACCCAACAATCACGTACATAGTCCTGACCCCACACTAAGAACTAGTGAGAAATTTTTCAGTCTCTCCAACACCCAGACCCGGAACAAATACCTGTGGTTCACACAAAAATTTATCTAGGTACGGGAATCAAACCCGTAACCTCTCGTTTTACAGCCGACATCTAACCAGCTGAGCCACGGAGGCAGTCTTATGGAAAGTACAGTGCAATGCAGAATATTTACTAGCGAGAGACGGTCATTATAATCAAGTTATATTTGACACAGTGTCCGGTGTTCGAAGTTTGACATTTTGCATACGTATGTAATTCGAAAATAATGATGCTAACTCGATATCGACATATTGCTTAACAATTATTGTCATTAGATAAACAAACATAAAAATAATATCACGGCGCTGTCGGATCATGGAGTCGCAAGGCGGTCTGAAGAAAACGTCAAATAGTTATATTGAGTAATCTAACGCCGCATTTAAATAGCGTACATCAAAAACATAGGTACCTACTCAAGGAAACACCCGTAAAAAAGGAAATAACTACAAAAAAAGGAAATACAGGACAAACGATCCAAGGGATATACCTCACGACTATTTCCAGAGATCACAACTAGTTCCAGACAACGGGACGTGATGGTAACAGGAAAGCCGCGCTGTAGGCACCACGCGACGAACCTAACACAACTGATGCTCTCGTACGTCAGCAAAACCGCAATATTGTGATTCAATATCGGGAGCTAATTCCCAGTAAGATATTTTCCCTTTAACAGGATAAACGCTTGTTTTTGTTTGATTTGCGATGCTGGCACAGTTTCCGTGTCCAAGTTATAATAGACAGCGTATACATGTGCTTGTGTTTGATTGCGAGATTACGTGTGTAATCTTGAATAACGTGTGTACATAAATTGTTGTGAGATACCTAATTACATCGATTGTACTTTGAAACAATACTTATCACTATTTATTTATTATAAATGTTTCATTAGGTATATCTTCATTTGGTGCGGAATAACAGATCAACATTGATAATAATATACTTCCATGAAAAAGTTGTCAATTTCCATGAAATAGGACAAAGTTTTTGTACATAAAATAACTGCCAGTATCCCTAAAGGGATGGGCAGAGATACCACTAAAGCGATACAACTAGACAAGCTTATTACCACTATCATCAAAGCGAGACTATTGTCACCGGTCAGAAATGACAGGCCCAGCCAACATTCGTATAAAGTGGCCGCTTAAAATATGGATCTCAAAATCCGCCGTCCATAAACACAGCCCTAGCGACCAAAGATTAGGAGGAAGCGGGTTAAGAAGTGTCGGGCTCAGTCGGTAACTTGTCCAGTATCGGTGTGTAAGGCTGAGCTGACGTGAATCACGAGTGATAAGCCGCGCGGCCGAGTGTGTGGCGCGCGCCGCGGCCGCTCAGTCCCCGCTGTGACCTCTGACCGACGGCGCGCGTCGAGCTCCCGTGCCTCCGAGCCTTCGAGCCTTCGTGCCCTCGTACTCAAAACTCACTACACTCGTGTATAATGGAATCATTCGCCGACTACGGCCTCCCGCCCAAGTGGCTGCGGAACATGGCGCTACTCGCAGGTACTTTCTCCGTTCTCGCTTATGTGCAAATATCTTCAAATTGTTCTTATCAAGAAGATCTGAAGACCGTTATAGATAGAGATTTTGCGATATTGAAGCTGGATTCGTACGATCATAGATGCAGCGATTTCTGTTTTTATAAACTAGCTTGTACAATGTAGAGCGTATAATTATTTATAGTGATTATCTGTGGAGCTGTCCGGCGGCGATGAAAGATAACAATTTGTTCGACAACAAAGCGACAAAGCGCGGTTGTGTGTAGTGACTCATGCTCGGATTGCCATCACTCAGAAGATTTATATTCAAAATCTCGTCGTAATTATGCTTACCCAACAGCACTTGCTGTATGCGTAAAAACAATAACACAGCTAATACTTTTATTATTTAATTCATAAAACGTAGGTACTAAGGGATTCAACCTTCATGATTATAAAGAAGCCTAATTTACTAAAGCTGAAATAGGAGTTGCAGTGTTGTGTGGGGGATAGAGACTATCATTGAATGCAGTGTATTGTTGGTGATGTTAACGAGCCGTGTGGTCCGCAGCCGGTGGCGGCAGCGTGGGCGGCGTGGGCTCCGTGGCCGGCGGCCTGTACGGACAGAACGTCATGATGGGCTCCTGGTGCGCGCCCTACGACGCGCTGCAGCGCCCGCCCGCTTACGGTAAGATATCCCTTGATATGCCCTTCTTGTTATGTTGCTTCCACTTGTACCGCATTGTAATGGACTCGAGTACACTGGCACTAAAATCAAATTCTATTAAAAATCTATAGATTTCAAATTCATATATGTATGGGACGTATTGGTTGGGATTTGCAGTATATGCCTAGTAGAGTGGTACATCAGTTTCTTGATCATGTATTTGTTTGTTATGTAAAAATGGGCATATGAAAGCCATGCCCAGTGAACTCGAGTTCAATTTATATAAATGTTTTAACATTGTTAACTAACAAATGTACACAACAATAATTATACCGACATCGTAATCAGTTTTTACATTATACCGTTTGATTTCTGTAAGTCGCGACCAAACCCACAGCCACAGGATTTCAACTACCTGAAATGTTTATTATTCATTTACAATCCTAATATATAATTAATAACAATGTATAGTAACAAAAATGTTTTAATGAGCGGGGCGCGGCGCAGCGCGCGGCCGCCGTGGCCCAAAGAGACCGTAATCTCGATTGTGATTATCCGTAATTAATGTACATTAAATAATGTATTTCTGTACGAAAAGTTTAATTGAACATAAAAATAGTAATAAACCATTGGTAATTACTATTTTGATACTCATTTAATGACTTCAATTATGAACTAACAAATGTAAAATATTGATAATTTTTGAAGAGCGCAATTAAGGAGCGGTGTATGATATTATAATGTATCATTTATGTTTTATTATTTATGAACGTTTCGATATACCCTGTTGTACATACACATGATATGATTAGCTTAGGTAACGGCGCAGCTTATGTCAACGGGCCCCGGGGGATATTCAAATTAACATTGAAACATCGTACTTTTTACTTTTGCGGATTAGGCGCAGTTGGTCATCAAAACATAACAGTGCTTTTCACATTCAAATGACATGAAATCATACGACTATCTACTATCTAGTATCTATGTATCTAATCTTAAGCATACCTGTATATGTCACTGGTATAGATGGCGAGCCATTGGCAAACCACTTTATGTCAGTCTTCCTTCGATTATAGGTCTGTGAATGTTGCCAATCGACCAATGAGCAGACATACATCACATAAACCTATTAAATCGTAGCAGCCCAGTGGCATATGAGATAGAGGCATTGTCGCCATCATGTGCACACGACAGAAGTATCATAACTTCATTACAATTACTTACTTGGGAGCATACTGAAGTTTTTGAATAATTGAGACCCATGCGTCATTTTACAAGAAATTGCAAGATATTATTTCTATTCATCATCAGCCCGTTGCAGTGCACTGCTGGACATAGGCCTGTGCTAAGGTACGCCACAGAGCCCGGTCTGCTGCTTTACGCATCTAGTCGCTATTTATTTCTATTAAATACATTTAAATATATTTATGGAGGTGTTCAAAAATAATCAACACATTGTTCGGTCTAGGTAAATGTCTGCGGTGACAATATAAATATACAGAAAATTTTAAGGATGAGGCACTAAAATAAAAAGCTGTTGTAGCTAGGGATTGAGTGCGGGCCAACTAATGAATAGGTACATAGTAACTACTGTTGGAGCACACCAACAATTTATAAGATAGTTTTAGCATTAATGTCATGTGTAAATAGTTAAAGAGTAATTTACCATAGTTGAACGCAAACACAATTATTATTCATATATGCCCCTATTAGTAATTTCAATAATTTAGATTATGTAGAAGTTTTACTACGAGTTTTCGTCCACCAAACCGTATAAAGCAATCGTGCTGAAAGATCGGTCACATAAACTTAGAAAGACCCTTTCCCAGACATGAATTGATTGTGTATAAAACCGCGTATATATATTAAAGCAAAACAATTCTTCGCATGCTAAACTTTCCGCGGAGCAATTCGTCACCATTCCCGTGACTAATTTTGGTTAGGGAGAATTGTAAAATCATTGAGGACACTTGCTTTCGATGTAAACAAGGATAAACTTGCTTCTTTATTGCATAATTTCTTAAAATTGGAGGATGAACTAATGTTGCCGACGGAAGCGGTCATTCGCTTGTGCTGATGTCAGCTAACTAAATTAAATTAAATCCAAAATATTAATCGTTTCAGTTTGTGAAAATTTATTGCTGAAGCCCCTAGAATTATTTTTACGACCAAATAACAAGAATTGCTTGTGATATGATGGTGAACAATCGCTAGTGATTCAAACATTACTTATCTGAATCGAATTGACGTCAACCGCGGTCACGGGCCCTCTACTCAAAACAACAGAACGGCAAACTCACAGTTCTCCCTATTACATTAATAACTTGCAGATGATTACATTTAGGTCTGAAAAAAACATGTAAAAACAACGGGCTAAAAACATTTACTGGCACGTTTCCCTAGTGATTATTCAAGTTCTATTTCGATAGTGGTTTTGTTAAGCTTATATCATATCGGTCAGTTATCTTTGTTTGTTAAATAGATGTATACAAATTTAATTGTTGTTTTAAACAAGATTAGCAATGTCATTTGTCATTGGAAACTTACATTTGTAATAAACCGCAGTATTTTAGGTTAAGCTCTCCTTTAGGAAAATCCTCTTTGTGTTTTTGAACTTGGATAGCACTTTTTAGCGGAAGGGCATTATATTCTCAAGAGATCCATCGAGCCGCCCGGAAATATATCCGATCAATGAAATAACTCACTTAATCATGTGTGATAGATTTTAGAAAATAATTTAGAAAAAATATTTATTATAGAATACTGTTATCTAGCTACGTGGCTGGCTTTAACAATATTATATTTTAGTATTTTAAAACAATTTCTTCAGCCCCTTACCTTTCTCTCTTTCTATATCTCTGTCTTAGTTTTCTCTTCCATCTCCATACGCGATATATAGACAACATAACATATGCAAAAACCATATGTAAACCCAATACAATACAACCATATCGAGCAATGACCATAATAAGTAATCACTCATTAACTGATGAGTGTTAGGAACAGGCAAATTCACAGCACGAAGTTGACAAACTCCAACAATAGCCTGCAGCCCTGGATATCCCCGCGTGCAGATAACTGATAACTACACATTAATCTAACATTAAACAGGAAACTATCGACGCCATTTACCGGGATATATCACAGTTTACAGCAAACTTTAACAATAATACTCGTTATTCTTTCCTGTATTGTTAAATCAATCTATGTACTCTTATTGTTAATTCGTGTTCTGGGAACAATAGCCGCACATCCTTGTTTAAAATAAGATAAATTACTGTTGAAATTTTATAATCAATTAATAATTTGTTTCAATATATTCATCATTCATCATTCATCAGTTTAGCAGTATTGTTAATCATTTTCGTTTGCAAAATTTTAGTCACCGAAATTATTACCTAACTGTTTTGTGTATTTTATATGCACTAATCGTTTTGCTTACGACTCATTGGTTCTGGGAGTAGATAATTTTCTGTAAGGTTTCACGTCAGACAAACAAGCCATTCATATGCTTAATCGAAGTATGGGATTACGGAAATTGAAAGAAAAATATTATATTAACAGTACTGGAATTGGAAGACAACACAACTTCCATTATTATTTAATTTTATCTTTACTTGCCATTTTTATGCCATTAACAAATGTTTAGTAAAATTGTTTAAAGTTTTTGAAATAATTTGCAATTTATCTTCTACTTTTTTAACCTGAATACATGTGTTCAATTAATTTATCCGATATAACATTCAAATTAATGGATTT
Organism: Deilephila porcellus; assembly: GCA_905220455.2. NCBI lineage: Eukaryota > Metazoa > Arthropoda > Insecta > Lepidoptera > Sphingidae > Deilephila > Deilephila porcellus. Next base: position 16,532,088 of record LR999973.1, on the reverse strand, counting down.
GGGTTAGCAAACAGCAGATGCCGAGCGCTGTCGTCGTCTTATCGTGCCGGATAGTGATAACAGCGCGCGATACACAACTACCTACCACCACTCCCAGCCAACAACGCTCTTAATGCCGAGTACTCCACACTACACTGCCCGTGCACTACGCGTACCACCGCCGCCCATACACTCCACAGTCTATACCATACTCTGAAAGATAGTTTCTTATATCGCTTATGTCATTCGGATCTATTGCGATTCGCCTGAATTAATCTCGCTGCACTTTGAACTGTTAGGTAGCCAAGTATGCTTTATATCACACTCTTTCTCGGAACTCGCTAGCCGATAATCAACAATGTCGTTAGAGCCACACAAACACTGCATCTGAACACGATAACCTCATCTCTGTCGTTATCCCACGCAAAGTACATTGGCAAGGAGCATGTTTTCACGGTGCATGGCAACAGATGGCGTGCTGGAGGTGTACGAGGAGGGCCGCGAGTGCGTCAACTGCGGCGCCAACAACACGCCGCTGTGGCGCCGCGACTCCACGGGCCACTACCTGTGCAACGCGTGCGGCCTGTACCACAAGATCAACGGCGTCAACCGGCCGCTGGTGAAGCCGAGCAAACGGCTGGTGAGTGCCACCGCCGCCTCTAGTAACGCGTCTGTTTGCGACAGGTGCCGACGCGGACCTGCTCACGCGCTTCTATAAGGAGGGCTCCGTGCAGAGATGGATGAGTGTGGAGAGCATGGCCCGGGGCATGAAGAAGGTGAGTCGGTGGCGTGTAGATTAGTGCATGCATCCCCCGGTTCTCTCACTTCGCACGCTCACGCGGCTCTCTTACCCTTCCTGATTTTCGGGCTTTGGCGAGTGTCAGGACACTACACGCTACCGCTCCCCACTTTAAGCCTCCGCTCGAGGCGTTCCGCTTGCACCGTTCACTCCTAATAGTATAATTACGGACGATGGAAATTAGATAAGGCGCTCGTCTCGCGGGAGATAACTAATCGATCGGTAATGGCAGACCGAAGGTAGGTAGAAAATGGCCGGCGCGAGTTACGCAGTGTGACGCAAGTGGCGTGGCGGGCGGCGCAGATAGCGCGCGAGATAGCGTCGCGAGTCGGCCGGCGCGCGGCGCGCGGCAGGTGTCGCGCGGGCGGCGACTGCGTCCAATGGCGCGCGGCCCCGCCTCGAGCGCGCCACACTCGCGCATACATTATGTCGCGCAATGGGAACTCGCGAGCCGCATCATAATTTCCATCGTTTGTCAATTGGTACAAGATGGCGGGGAATGGGACGCTTCTTTAGTCTGTAGTGTAGTTGTAGCGGTGACGGATGATGACAGCGAGCGCTCACAGCGACGCACCTGTGCCTACATCGCATGGCTCCAGTACCGATGTGTGTAGACAAGCAGCGTGGCGTGTCCGCGGCGCGTGCTCGCTGCCTTCCGTACATTCATTACTGTACGTACTAAGTGTCACTTTAACTGGCATTCTACCAATACATTTACACATTGCAGAACTTATTATGACATTGTATATTATAACAGGCACTAGCCATATTTTTTACTCTTAGCAATTTTAAAATCTTAATTTTTTATAAAAGGCTTTCAGTTTTAAATAACTTCAATATCGTCATACCAAATAGAAAGAAAGTAAAGCTGTTAATTTATTCTAAACAGTAGTTATTCAAATGAACATTCGTGAATTGTTAAAAGCTACCAAATAAGAACGAAACAATTCCGAAATGTTATAGTAAAAGTTTGCGAACCACGAGGCTTAATTCGCCAAGATTTATGATGTTTGGAAAGGTTTTTATGACATAAGTATAACATAATAGAAATTAAAATTGCACACTATTAACTATTGTTATCTATTTGTCTTTTAAGGACCAATCACACATTTAATTGCCGAAGACTCATACATTATCCTATCACGATCAGAGTAAATTTGCACTAAAGTGACACTTAGCTACAATGACGCTTACTGCAATGGTCCGTCACCGAGTAGTGGGTAGTACGCAATACGCATGCACGAGGAGCAGAGTTGCGTCGCGAGCAGTGTGTGACACGAGTTGTGTTGCAGTCGGCGGCGCGGCGCCACGGCCAGTGCTGCACCAACTGCGGCTCGCGCAACACCACGCTGTGGCGGCGCAACAACGACGGCGAGCCCGTCTGCAACGCCTGCGGACTCTACTACAAGCTGCACGGCATCAACCGGTACGCACCACTTATTGCATAAATCGATTTTTAGACAAACAGATAAGGAAACCAACTACCTAATAAAGGTTGCAGGAAATCCAACAAGTTCCTTTGGGAATCTTTGCTGGAGGAATGTGCTCAGCAATACAGTTGTAGGTCAGGATAATAATGATGATGATAGAACTGTTTTTATATATGCACTGAATAGACTGCACCTGATGGTATGGTAGTGAATTGATGTTCAGACTAAGTATCTAGAGGCAATACTGTTTAGTTTCAGACAAACCTATTTTCAGCCTAGTACCTTCCCTTCCTATGGTGTGATCTTTGTGGTGGTGCTATAGTAAAAACTTTTGTGAAGAGTTTATAACTTTTCAAAATACAAAGTTTCAACACAGTTGAACTATACGTGTAGAAATCTGAAGACATAACATTGATCTTATATTGACTTCAGTACTTATTAATTGTGGTTGGCAACCTTATCTATATCTAATATCACATAGCTGCCTACAAAAATATGTTCAAATATATACCGGGTATATCAAGACTGCGACCGAAAACGAAGGCAGGTGGTAGTATTAGTGACTTCAGACACAACGCAAGTAAAAAATTCGCAAAGAAAATCGACAACTTATTTTTTGTAATTTTTTACTTATCGTCGTATTTGGGTTATAAATACATAGTTTTCCTAAAATAATAATTCAGACCTCTTTATTTTTAAACACTCAATGAGACGAGACGTAAGGGTTAAAATTATTATTTTCGTAAAAACTAGGTAATTACCACAAAAGGAAAAGATATTTTTTTAAAAATTCTATAAAAATATTTTTCGCTGTTTTGGTGAGATTTTTATTTGCTTCGTGTCTGTAACCTGCACTTCTGTCTTGAGGATCGTATATTTGATTAGATTTCTTGAGCTTATTGTTGTGGTATGTAATCTTCAGTATATGAATGTCGTATTGCAGGCCACTAGCGATGAGGAAAGACGGTATCCAGACCAGGAAACGCAAACCTAAGAAGGCAGCGAACAGCGGCAAACCCAATGCCGACGCCAACAAGAAAGATGGACACAGTTCACCAGGCGTCGATGGTATGTACCTACTCATGAGTACAACATTAAGTCTTACGTTGAGAACTTTGAGGAAAATCACGAATGTGTCATATAATATTGGTAAAAAAAAAGAAGTTATTATTGTGATTTCCAATTTAAGAGAAACTGACTAAAGCTCCAAAATATCCTCCTATTAGTGTCTAGTTAGGGCATGTTGTAATAGGAGTGTTGTTTATGTAAGCAGACAGCAAGTCGAGCATGTCGGACGTGGCGCTGCCGCTGACGCCGTCCATGTCGGGCCACGGCGGCGGCGCGCAGAAGCACGCGCGCGACTCGCTCGCCACGCCCGAGAGCTCGCCGCAGCCGCAGCACCACCACTACGCGCACCTGCCCGCGCATGCGCACGCGCACGCACACGCGCACAACCAGCACGCGCAGCCGCAGCAGTACCCACTGGGCCTGCCCGCCGCGCCCTTCCTCTCCAACCCCTCGCTCTTCAACATCAAGAGCGAACCCACCGCCAGCAACGGCTGCGAGTACCCGCCGCACGCCGCCTCGCACTACCACTCGCAGCAACACTACCTGCACTCCTTACAGGTAGGTCCACACCATTCGTACATCACATACTCACGACAATAGGTAACGCTGCCATAAGTAGTGTCACCCACAGATTATTGTCTAAAAAGTGATAAGAGGAAAAGGAAAATTGCCAGGCAACTCATATTACAGTTATTAACTTAAAATATTCACTCAAAGTGTAACGCCCTGCCAAATAATCTAACTTAAAAGCTCATGTTTTGCAACCATAATTCTCAATTTTATTTAAATTCTCGCATTGTCTAAGGTACGTTTGGCACATTTTAACCGCACTGCATTTAAATTATGATAAGATAACCTGAACTTTTGGTTCAATTAGTGAATTTACATGGTGTTCGTTCCAGTACGGTGTGGGTAACGGCGAGGAGGAGGAGGGCAGCGGGTTCCTGCACCAGCGCAACGTGACGGCGCACGCCAAGCTCATGGCCTCCACGTAGCGCACGCCGGCGCCCGCCACGCCGCCCCGCCACTGACGCCTCGACTCCCAGACCTTTCAAGCTAGCTGCTGCTCCAACCTGGGTCACTGGACACTAGACACGCTCCTATGAAATGTGCAGCAATCTCTACAGCAAATCTTCCTTCAGTGTGCCATTGTGCCCATTACAAAACGTGAAGATTAAACCTGCTTAGACCATAAGTGCATGCGAGATGCGGTGACCAATCAACACGATCTATAATATGAATAAATACGGTGGCGCATGTTTGAACAATTATAAATAGTTGCGATAGCCGTGCGCGGCGAGATAATTGTGGAACGGACCTTTTATGTGTTCAAGATAAGTATATACTATATTCGAGGAGCATCGAGCATCGAGCATCGACATGTTCCATACTGCGGAGTATGGACACTGGCGGCGCTCCGTGACGCTCCGTAGTCGGTATTCACTGGAGTCAAAGTGTATTTTTAGTTCTAATTACTATAAATTGTTTCGCAAGACATGTAAATAATTGAACCTCATAGTGATAGTTTTATAATCCACTGATAGTCGAATCGCAGAAGAATGTTAAACTACTCCTATTTTAGAAATAAACTAAACCAATGGTTCTTAAAATCATTTAGGCTTTTCTTTGTAGTTTGGGTTTTCTGGACTAATTTGCCAAAACTTATTACTATTGATGTTTTTTTTTTTATCTCATGTTACAAATACCTATGTGACAAATGAAGTGTGATTTTTTTAGTGGAATTGTGACTGAAATCACTAATACTACCACCCGTCTTCGTTTTTGTTCGCACCCTTGTATCAGCCTGTATGTGAGCATTGTCCACAACGACTGCCTCAGTGGCGCAGTACCACGGTACAATCACAACGCCAAGGTCTCGGGTTCGTACGGGCAGTTATATGATTTCTCTATTCATTATCAGCCCGGAGATAGGAATTTGTGCCTGATATGGCGATAGGCTCGCCCTCTATCACATCGTGGAACGGAACACACAAGGCGAAAGTGGGTGCCTTGATAGCACCTTTGCTTACCCCTTCTGGGAAAAAGGCGTGAATTTATGTATGTATGTAAATTTTATTTGGATATATTGTTAAAGTATTATATCCGTGCATAAAGTCTCAGAATTATGGTATTTTCTTTAGTTGTCAATATTTTTTTTTGGAATTTCTTTATTTCAAAATTGAACCATTGGTTTAGTAGGTAAACCACCGTTATTTTGGTGTAAATCATTACATAATGTAACTACGAACTAAAGACCGAACAAACTCAAACATTGCCATCTGCAATGTTTAAACTTCCTTATTATGTATTTGAATCTCAATAGTGAGTAAGGTGTACAAATGAAGATCGCTCCTCCATTTGTAAACACGTAGTAAATTGTGATGTGTGATGTTTGGAGCGATACTCGCCTGTATATATAGAATATAAGTAGTAGTAAGCGGCAACAGTATTCACATTATGTCGATCAGCTGTGCGGAGACGGACTAAAGTAGCGATGACTGTCGAAGTGTACACACACGAAGCAGATGATCTCATCATCTCATATCTTTTGAGAAGCACATGAGAAGTAAAATCCATATAACAATATGTAAAGAAATATTAAGTTAAATTACTTTTTTTTTCTATAAAAGTATCGATTTCCGTATAGAACGTGAACTTATGAAATGAATAGGGCGACACAATTCTGTTTACAAGCAAAGGAAAACCAATTACTTCTTGGTAATTGTATTATATTTTTATAAACTTAACAAATGCACTCATGACATATCACGTAAATACAAGTATAATATCTGTATCCATAACAATCAGCCTTCATAATGTGAGTTAGGTAGTAAGCTCGAATAAATGGCATTTATATTATTTTAAATTGTAAATATTAGACGTACTCGGTGTCTACTGAAACATTGTCGACGACTTTATAATAAACATACCCTGCACTTTATCACAATTCTTCATTGGCAAAGTGGATCGATGTAGTTTTCCTTAACAAAACAAATATGTATATCCCGGTACAATTTTTTATAAATAATATTTCCGATAACTGAAAAATATCTGGGGATTTTTGATAAGGAAAACATCAACAATGTTAAATAACGTATGTACAAATGTGTATCAGAGAATTCTAAATACATAAGCCAGCACATGAGCGGTGGTTTCATTTGGCTGCGGCGGCGGCTTGTCGCAGCCGGTCCCCGCTGAGGCGGTAGTAGCACCAGCGCTCGGCCGCCGTGAGGTCCGCCGCGCCCGCCGCCTCGTACAACGCACGCGCCGGGTTCCACTCCAGCACGTGGAAGTCTAGGCGACGGCACCCCGAGCTCCATGCCTCCTGTACACCATCAAAAACATTTCCCATAGTGGATATACTCGTACTGTTTCATATGGTAATATTTTATTTCATGCCTTAGATAAAGAACAAGAAAATAAATGCGTGTAACCTTTACGCGCGGATATTTACTTATTTACAAATAATATACAATTACAGTAATAGCACTCCTTCCTTTTATGGGTATTTTCGATATAAATACAAATATTCAGATATCAATTTGGGAACAATAGGGTTGTTAATTAAAAAGTTCAAAACTGTAACCAATTACCACCTATTGTTAATTCTGACCAAGAATCTGGATTATCCGAGGTTCCTCAAATATTAATTTATTACCCATTACCATTACCTGAGATATATTAAGAAACAGCTTGCGTCCAATCCCACGGCGCCGGTGTTCCGTGCGCACACACAAGTCTTCCAGCATCATGGCGGGGCCCTCCCACGTGGAGTAAGTGGGGAAGTATATAGCGTATCCCACGACAGGCGCGGTACCATCATCCCCCTGTAGAACTGCCACTTTACATCTAAAAGCTGGTGGGTTCTTCTCGAAACAGTCATGCTGTAGGTCTGAAGTGAAATAAACAAATAAATACTTCCAAGTCCCAACAGGCACACACATAGATATTCAGAAGTCTTGTTTCGTAGATATCAAACCTTCTTCTTGGCTATATATAGCACTAGCACAATATCACAAAGAGGAAGCATAAATTTTCCATATATTACAGTCCTAAAAGTTAAGTAACAAAATAGCTCATCTTGGAATTGATCCTAGGCACTACCAGTACATAATTAATGAAGTGGTCTAAATGTTTGATCTTAGAATAAAAAAATGCATACAGTCTGGGTATTTTACAATTGTATTTTACTGGCATGACATAATTACTATAGTGCACCTGATAGTATGTGCAGTGCAATCCAAGTAGTTATGACTGGATATTTGTGAATGTAGTCTTCATAAATACAATGGTAAAACTAGTATAATATGAATACTTGTCCAAAATACCTTTAACAGATAATTTTGGTCCGTCAGGCATCTTCTCAAAATCAGCTAGTTCCTGAAATATACAAAACAATATAGTCGAGGAACACTATACCATAGTAAATACTTCATGTATCTAATGACTGAATCTAAATGATGTACATAACATTTTAAAGATTCAACAAGTTATTTTAATTTTTTTCATACCAAGTTGAATGTGTTATTGCCTTCTATCTATACATAAGGCTTAGTTATCAGATGTTCTTAGGGCCAATAATACAGGCTTGATAAGAACGTTTTATTCTTGACAAATAGAACCAATAGACTCATAATAGAACAATGTATATATGTAGTGTGTGTACTCATAATGAACGATTCTGCATTCTGGGTGACTACTTAACCATACAAAAATGACTTTACCAATACTATTATTATTCATTAGATTATTATACATAATTAATGAACTGCTCTGATTTAAACTAAGCTGCGACTCCTGTTTAATCACTTTATTGTATTATCTTTAAAAAGAGCCACTCTACAGTTTCTAGCGCTTTCTTCTCTGGCAAAATCAGCCTTTTGAACTGGCTGGTAGAAAAAAAAGTGACTAATGCTAAATAATATTTGTAAGTATATCATTTAAAAGATTCAATAAATTATTTTCATTTCAATAACTATCCTATAATGTTGTTACACTTCATTTAAATATTCACATTGCACCAATACTCAGATGAGAGATATACCTAATTAGATGAGGATACCAAACATTGCTTAAATTCTGTGAACTGTATAAATCACTAGCGACTAGCTTATGTTACTGAACTGAACAGTAGACTGGTTCAGCTAGTGATTATCGAAATTCATGACAAAGATGTTAACATGACAATGTAGCACTGAATTGCCTGCAGCTGATTAAATTGAAATAAAACTAAAGCTTTAAATTGCAAATACAGTGTTAACAAATATGAATTTCAGTTCTTATTTTTATGGCCTTTGTGTTATTACCACCGCGCAATTTAGCTAGTGTCAAAATATTAATTTATTAGCACTGTAAATCTAACCTGTATCATATCGGCGACAGCTTGCATATCCTCTTTTCTTGCTTGACGAATAACAATCTCATTATCCTTGTATTTTTCATTCATGATTACTTATAATTTATACTAAATGATTTAATATTTTTTGTACCTACAAATTACAATCTAAGTACAAACAAACCATCAAACTCATCACACGGTTTGACAGCTGTGGACAGCTGACGGACGTCAGCTGATCACATTATTATTTTTTCAGGTAGGCAAAGGCGTACATTTCTAAAGACATAGTTCTGGAATTCTAAAAAACTCATTTAATGTGGAAATAAAAATTAACACTCAAAAAATTTTGAAACGTTTGGACTGAAATTTTTGAGATGTACCTAATTATTGATAACTGGCCTATGGAGATCACCAGAGATATGCGAGGTAGATAAAAGTGTAGTCACCATTTTATATTCCAACACAGCGCTGGTGTAAAACGGCTAGCGGAATGAGGTGTTTTTACGTACAAAATGCAAGGCAAAGCGACGATGACAAATGTGTGCAAAGCGGTTCGTATCGAGCCAGAGGCGTTCTGAACACATACAAAAACCATTAATTAATTTTTAGTGCTCGGTGTTACGAGATGAATTATAAACTACTCCAAAGTTTGACCCCGCATCCTCATACAGGTCACTTACCCTGCAGCTGAATTCTAGTAGAATATGTCAGTCTTAAAGATTCACTATTGGATTCTCGCCACGGTGTGTCCTTGAGCAACACGTGTGACTAGAACTTTTTGCTTTTTCTTTTTGCTTTGTTAATTGTTTTTTATTTTTATTTTTTATTATTAGTGTATTAGATATTGTAACATATTGTGTTTGTTCTTGTGCAGTGTTTTTAATTATTATTCACTCTTTATCAGTTTGTACATATTCGCTATTTACTAACAATTAGGTTATTCTAATATGAATAACAAAAATAAACCCCCCGATCCTCCTGACCCTCCAGATATACCTGCATCGTTTTCCTCAACCTTATCTCCTCCTCCCGTTTCACATGATAATCCCCTAGACCAATTAGCCGAAGTTGCTTGCAGCGTAATGGAAACAGCTGATATACCACAAACAAGCAGCGCTAATAAGAGGCCAGCAGAAGACTACAGACTAACCGACATCAGACCACCCAAACAATTGAGAAGCCAGGTTGGAAGAACCAAATATAACATAATAGATAGGGGCCCTTACGTCGTCCACGTATCGAGGGTGGAAACTCAACCAAATTCCGGCACAACCTTGCACCCTGTAACCTTCAGCCTCTTCCTGTTTAATAATAATATTCACAACATAGTCAAGGATGGTGTGAAGAGAGTGGGAAGAAACAGAGTCTCCGTTGAGTTTTCTACCCAACAAGATGCAAATGCATTCCTTACCAACAACCTTTTAGCGAAACATAAATTTACTGCATCCATTCCAACTTTCAATGTAACCCGAATGGGCGTCGTATCAGGAGTCCCTGTGGATATGTCAGAAGATACTGTGAAACAGTATATTACAGTTCCACCGGGATGTGGTCACATTCTAAAAGTCAGGCGCATCAATAGAAAAGTAAATAGAGACGGGATTTCTGAGTGGAAATCTACAGAGACGTGTGTCCTCACTTTTGACGGTCAGATCTTGCCGAAACGAGTATTCTGCTGTTATACTTCACTGCCAGTAGAACAATATATTTATCCGACTATACAGTGTAGGAATTGTTGCAGATTTGGCCATATCGAAACTGCTTGCAGATCCAAGCCCCGCTGCAATAAATGTGGCCATGACCATCCAGGAAAAGGCTGCGACATTTCAGAAAATGAGGCTTTCTGTGTGCTATGCTCCGGTCAACACTTTGCGAACAGCAAGGCATGTCCGGAATATGGCAGGCAGAGAGCTATTAAAGCTACCATGGCTGATAAAACAATATCTTACGCGGAAGCAAGCAAGACCATCCCAGCAGTTTCCCGCAGCTATGCCGACTCTCTTAAAACTCCCCAAACTCCTCTTTCCTATCGCAAAACCGTTCTTACACAACCCAAAACTCATGCTCCACTATCCCCATCCTATGATAAAGTTACACACCGTTCTGTTGTTACCCCTCCCCGAACTTCACAGCACAATGGTTGTGCTTTGAATACTCCTTACTCCGAGACTAACACTATTGATATTATAATCCAACTTTTAACATCTCTACTAACATTGAATTCCTTCCAAAATCCTACATCCTCAACTTCAAATCAACCGTCCAACGTCGCCCAACAACTAATTAACACATTAATAAATTTTAAAAATGGCTACCCCAATAATATTCCTTCAGTGGAATGTGAGGAGCGTGTCTCATAAGAAACACGACCTCACCTTCCTCTTAAATAAATATAAACCTCTGACTTGCGCTTTAGCTGAGACTTGGTTGCTCCCAAATCTCAGCTTCCGTATACCACATTACAACATTTTTAGATGTGATAGGCCAGATGGCTACGGAGGTTCAGCATTGCTAATTAATAATCGGTCCCCTTTTGTTCTGTCCCCCATAAATCCCTTGTTTGAAAACATAAATATAGTTGCTGGCAGAGTGGAAGGTATAAATGTAATTTCTATTTATATCGCCCACACTGATACAGCCTTCCTCCCCGTCATCAAGGACACACTACAAAATACAAATAGGCCATTGCTAGTCATGGGCGATTTTAACTGCCATCATTACAGATGGGGCTCTGATCGCTGCGATTTTTTCGGGTCTGGCTTGGTGGATATTCTGGATGAGCTCAATCTTTGTGTGCTCAACAATGGTTGTTCCACTCGCCGAATCTTACCAGGTCAACAAAAAAGCTGCGTGGATATATCTTTCTGTTCACCTGATATTGCAGCATCTGCTTACTGGCAGTGTACAGACCTGTCACATGGGAGTGATCATTATCCTATTGTAATCACCTTAACCCAAAGAACCTACTTGGAAAAATCCCCTCCCCCTCTCCTAAAATATAATCTATCAGACCCGGATTGGTCAAAATTCGCTCAATTACTAGACGTTAAAATTATATCCCTTCCTAAAGTCATTGACCCAAATCTAACTGATATTGATCACTCTCATGTGAATTCTTGTTGTGAACAATTTGTGGAAGCCTTTACCTCCTGTGCAAACTCCTGCTTCCCTATCAAAAACAGTTGCAGACATAAAATACCATCCCCACCATGGTGGGATCGAGAATGCACCATGGCCATCAGGGAAAGAAAATCGGCAGAGAGGAGGTACAACCAGGATATGTGCACACAAAATTTATTGAGCTACAAACAGATATTCGCAAAGACTCAGAAAACCCTAAGGCGAAAGAAACGTGAGGGTTGGGTTAAATTCTGTAGCTCTCTATCGCCTTCAACTCCATGTTCTGTAGTGTGGAAATCTATAAATAGATTTCGGTCTGGATGTTCACCATCGGCCTCCCCTCCTATCTCCCGCGATGTTGCTGAGCTCTTTTTTAATAAAATTGCACCTACTTACGTGCCCTCGCTTCCAGAAATATTCATCGACCCGGTAGACTCATCAGATGACCCACATGACACCCCCTTCACTGCAGAAGAACTGGATATAGTTCTTGGCAGTGTACGTGATTCTGCCCCTGGAATTGATGGTCTACCCTATTCCTTTTTAGTACACTCTGGGACCAATGCCAAAAAATATTTTCTGGAGTTAATAAATTTTTGTTTCCTGCATGGCCTGATACCGAAACTTTGGAAAACACAAATAATTATCCCTGTTTTAAAACCCGGAAAACATGCAAATGATCCAAATAATTTCAGACCAATTGCCCTATCATCTACTATAGCAAAAACTTTTGAGCATCTTATCAAAAACCGGCTGGAGTGGATAACTGAATCTAGAAACATGCTTCCTAACTCCCAATTTGGCTTCCAGAAAGGTCTCGGTACGGCGGATAGTATAGGAACATTAGTGACAGACATTCGATTGGCTCTATCCAAGAAAATGTCAGTAGTCGCTTCTTTCCTAGACATATCCTCTGCATATGATAACGTCCTTCTTCCCCTTCTCAGGCAGAAAATGCAACAGCTGAGATTCCCGGCAAGGATGACTCAGTGCATATGTTTAATGCTTATGTCGAGATCTCTAACCCTAAGAGTCCAAGGTGTGGAGTTTGAACAAAGACTATCATGGAAAGGGCTGCCACAAGGTTCAGTACTTAGTCCAATACTGTACAACCTTTACACAGCAGATATTGATACATGCCTAAACTTCAACTGCCATATTTTACAATATGCCGACGATCTGGCTTTGTATGTATCCAATATTTCAATTTATGACGCCCGAACATCCCTTTCCCTCTCCTTAAACTCATTGAACCATTGGCTTTCGAGACACGGTCTGAGTTTGTCAGCCCAGAAAAGCTCCATAGTGATATTCAGTCGGAAAAAACAACTCCCTCCAATTGAAATTGATATTGAAGGCCACAATATTCACATTGTCCCCAAAACAAAATTTTTAGGTGTCTATTTGGACTCAAAATTAACTGGAGTACACCATATTGATTATTTAGTTAAAAAATGTGAACGTGTAATCCCTATGTTAAAGGTCTTAGCCGGTGTTTGGTGGGGTGCACATCCCTTCACTATGAAATTGGTTTACAACGCTTTAATTCGAAGTATTATAGACTATGGCATGTTCCTATTATTCCCATGCAACAAACTGGCATTTTCAGGACTTGACAAGATACAGGCTAAATGCCTCCGAATCATCTCTGGATGTATGAGGTCCTCTCCTCTGAACGCATTGCAGGTTGAATGTTGCGAGCCTCCTCTGTCCCTACGGAGACAATATCTTGCCTCTCGGTTCTGGAGCAAAATCTGCAGCAAAAGCCACCATCCCCTGTTTAGAAAAATTCCCAAATTAGACCTTGCTTGCAGATCATCCAGTTACTGGACTCATAAGGAAATACCATTATACCTTCAGGCTTACCGGTCCTTTCAAAATTTAGAGGCTCCAGTAATGATATCTCATAAACTCCCTATTTTCAATTACGAATATGAAATTTTGTGCTTCAGACCAGATATTCTTCTTGATATTGGAGTCTTCAAAGAATCGGTTTCTGCGGACAGGACTTTTAATGCCCTAGTTGGAGAACATTGGTCAAACTTTCATAAATTTTATACTGATGCATCCAAATTCTCTTACACAGATTATACCGGTGTTGCAGTATATTACCAAAATTCAAAAATTATATTACAATTTAAGTGTCCAAGGGAATCCTCTGTGTTTACTGGAGAATGCATTGGCATTTTAGAAGCCTGTCTTTACATTCAAACCCATAACATTACAAAAGGTATCATATTCACCGACTCAAGGAGCTCTCTCCAAGCATTAATTCAGAACCCCTTCAAAAGTAAACTACATAGCTCCTTACTTCTAGAAATTAAAAAATGTTTGTTCTCTTGTACAAAGATGGGTAAAAAAGTTCAGTTAGCATGGATCCCAAGCCACTGCGGAATACTTGGAAACGAATGTGCAGATAGATTGGCGAAAAATGCAACCTCTTCGGAATCGGCTGATTTAAAACATTTTATACTACATCCTTATGATTTACTGAGCCTATCCCAAAGGACTCTGATAAGTTCGTGGCAGTCTCAGTGGAACCATTCCTCGAAACGTATAGGCAAGCACTATTATGCTATACAACCAGTGATTCCGCCTAAGCCCTGGTTTTTTAAATATAAAAATGTTTCCAAACCTATTATATCGACGATTTGCCGAATTCGTATTGGCCACTGTTCTTCTCCTGTATTTCTAAACAAAATTCGGGTTCGGGATTCATCCTTATGTGAATGTGGCTTGGATGAGGGTACCCTGGAGCACATTTTTTTCAACTGCCCCAGGAACAATCCAGCACTCGACTTTTACAGAGACATAATATCTTTAAATATTCCTGTTCCCATCAATTTTCCCTCTTTGCTGACCCACTTCTCTCCTGAACTTCTTGACGCAATGTTGACCTTCATTCGGACTAATGCCATCAGACTGTGACCCTGTAACGTCAGAAATGTTGAAGGTGGAATACAAATGATTTTATCCAATGGTTTTAATTATTTTACATAACATTTTACCCAAAGGTTTTAAGATACTTTCTTGTAATTTACTGTATATTTAATTTTATTTTTGCATAACCTTTACAAATATTACATGTGTGTCCTGTTTCAGTGTACTAACCACGTTGCTGCTATTTAATACATTTAGTATAATGTTTTTACAACACTCAGTAAATTAATGTTTACAGTTGAAACAAACGAACATTATTCCAAACTCTCGTTCCAAAGCACACGAGTACTCATCGCACATTCGAAATTGGCAGAATTGTCGACATCGGCACTGCTTGCCATAAACAAAAAATTGAATTGAAGATTCACTATTCAAATTCGCACATTTCTGGTGGATACGCAGCCTATATAACACTTATTAAAGGTGATTTATCATTAAACTTTCGATTTCAAAAATAATAGCCCAATATTTATAGTGTTATTTCATGGTAGAAGGGTCTTATAGATGATAGAAGTGAAATAAAAATCAATCGGTTTGTATAATTCACTTTTAAAATATAATACATGTTTTAAAATATAATACGTCGTAGTGCCGGCGCGCGTGGCCCGACAATGTGATCGCTCTATTCCAACAAATAAACATACATGCGATGTTCACACTGCGATGTCCAGCGCTTCGTACAAAAATATGATTTACAATACCAACGTTATAGTGCCACTTCTCTATCTATCAAACTAAATATTACTTTACATTAACATATAGCATAGTCCGGCAGTACTCTGCCATCATTATAATCATATTCACAATAGTTTTATAGCTTGCCTATGATAAAATGCATAACGTTTTTATGAACATACTGTACATATACTGTAGTTTTATTTGTAACACCAGTCTGTTTAACCACGGATAATTTTGTATCAACACTATAATTTATGTTATTGCTTTGGAAGATATTTTTTATACATATAGGAAGATCATCGGTTTGAAGGTCTCTATTGTTATGTATATTGTCGTAACGATGTACATTTATAATGAGTATAATTTTCAATCGTACTTAATATTTTTACAGGACAGGTTTGCCTAGTAACTGTTAAACTTTATATGTTAAAGTCAGTTCTTGTTTTAGCCACGTGTTCTCTCGTGGCCTGTCGAGGGTTCCTCGGCGCGCAACATTGGATCTAATACTGGTGCGGCGCAGTCAGTGCGGGAACTCGGGCCTCAGCCCGAACTCTGCTGCGTACGCGCCCGACCACGAGCTCGTCGTTATTATGGAGCTCGACGACGCTGGAAAATAACACATCGGTTTATATGACACAATATTATTTATAAATAATATCATATAAGCTTATAAGGGATAAGCTTATAAGGGGTATTCTGTGAAAGTATTGGTGACAAAATGATGCAAAGCCAGGTGTACATTTCAAGGCACATTTAAGGCTTTTTGAAAATAGAAAAATGGTTGAGTCCCTCTGGCTCGCGGTGCGTACGTACAGAGCTGCGCGAGGAGCTTGTGCGGCGGCGCGGGCGCGGGCGCGGGCGTGGGCGCGGCGCTGCGGTCGTGCTTGGGCTCGAGGTCGGGCGCGCGCGCGAGCGCCTGCGCCTTGAGCAGCTTGCTCATGGTGTTGCGCGGCGTGGGCGGCGGGCGCTCCAGCGTGCGGCCGTGCGCCGCCGACGTGTGGCGCTCCAGCAAGTAGCGGCGCTCGAAGCGCTCGGGACAGAAGCTGCAGCGGAAGAGGCGGCGGCGCGGCGCCTGCGCGGGCGCGGCGTCTCCGGGCTGGTGCGACTTGGCGTGCGCGGCGAGGTTGTAGCGCTCGGAGAAGCGCTTGCCGCAGACGGCGCACTCGTGGCGCTTCTCCCCGCTGTGGATGCGCTTGTGGCGCTTGAGGTGCGAGCGCGTCATGAGCGCCAGCCCGCACACGTCGCACGCGTGCGGCTTCACGCCCGAGTGCGACAGCTTGTGCATTTTGAACGACGACGTGTGGATGAACGACTTGCCGCACAGGTCGCACTGGAAACACACAATTATAAATATTATATGTAATACTATTCATTCTAACAACTTTAATAAACATATTTTCTTTTAGCTACACTTAGAAAAGTACTGTTCAAGGATTGCATAAAATAAAAAAGATTGACAAACATTTTTTACATTATTGTGAGTTAAATAAAACATTCTTCCCTAAATTACACAATACAACAATCTGTTGTATAAAATATGATATAAGCTTTTATCTATATATAAGAAGCACTGTTGAGAAAGGATTAGTGTAACATTACCTGATAATTGAGTTTGCCCGTGTGGATGTTGTTATGCCTCTGCAGCGCGTTCTTAGACGGAAACAATTTGTTACACTCCTCACATTTCCAATCACTTATGCCTGTACAGATCATACAATTTTTGAACAAATTTAAGAAGTGCTCATTCATTGTATTGGTGATGATATTACTGCATAAAATGGGATATACATATTATTAATTTATATTATAATCAATGCCATTCGACAAAGGTAACAATTATCAAGTCATCCCCACCCTGAGACATAACATGTTAAGTCTCAATATGTAGTAGTTACTCTGGCTATAGTGTCCTTTAAACCGAAACACAAGTGCATTTACACTGTTGTGGTACCCACCTAGGCGACCTCTCACATTTGAGAGACCTACCAGTAGTAAAAACGTATTGTCAATAAATGATAGAATATTTGATGGTATACCTTTGTGCATGGCGATGTGTATGTCGCAGGCGCGCTTGTGCTTGTAGTGCGCGCCGCAGATCTCGCAGATGTAGGGCGGCTTGGAGCCGTCGTGCTTCTGCTTGTGCTGCTCCAGCCGCGCTGCGGACAACTGTGCTCTGTACACTGTGTGTACTACACTCACGCGCCCGGCCACTACTGCGCCGCTAGCCGAAACACAATGACTTCCTCCGACAATAGTGTGACCAGCTATTGTAAGGATCGTTAAAATAAAAATTCATTTACGAATTTATCGATTTTATTACCCGAATCGCTGATCGTTAACGAAAAATCAAAGAGGTAATTCAAACAAGCAAAACATACTTTATTTGGTATAGTTAACAACAAAGCATTATTATAAAGATATAAAATAATTATAATAATCTAAATTTTATACAATATGTGAACAAAAGCTCCGTTATTCATGATAGCTTTGTAGTCAAAATCGTTATCTATACTACATGCAGGGCATCAGCTTCAGCAAATTTACACCATACGCCACAATATGATCACATAAAACTTGTTACAGCATACAAATAACTAAGAGCATTTAAAACCCATTACTCAGCTGTTTATCACTTTGACTGACAATTATATCTAATAATTGAAAGAAATTGTCCCTGACAGAATCGCAAGGTTTCTATTTCTTTTAAATATTGCAAACTCCAGTATCGTTGACTATGCATTATATTTACATGAAGTCGATGATGACGACAATATTCTCATTTGTTGCTTTCTTGTTGTTGCCAAAATCAATTCCTCAGTTTCTAGAACAACTTCCAGAGGAAAATGACATCATTTCCTGCTGTAGAACAATGCTTTGAAGAAACTTTTTCTAATGCATCAATTGCTTTGAGTAGCAGAACATTAATGGCCGAGATTAATAAACGATCTTGATGTCAGTACTTAGAAATCTTTTGGATTCCAAAGACATGGATTTTGCAGATATTCATTTATGAATTTTATATTTTTATCGGCAGTCCCACACTGGTACTCCATTGTAGGTTCACAATTACCTGCAAACTCCAAATGCACGCGACAGAATACGCGTCCACACCGCACAAACACTTCTTTCACACGCGGTCCCACGGTGAAATTAGTTTAATTATATTAGATTTTATTTACAAATTGCGCGTGGCACCAAACGAAATCAGTGTCACGAAATTAACGTAAGTATGCATTATAAAACATTATATTATCTTTGATTAATTAATTGAAATTTTGATTAAAATGATTTCTTCTAATTTCAATATTTCCACTGTTTATTTGCAGTGCTTTCAAAACACTTTTATATAAAACTAGTTTTACAATTACTGTGTCAAGTTTCATGTAAATTCTTTTTATTTTCGGAAGCAGTTGTTATAGGTAATATGCTCATAAATACTCACTTAATGAGGAATACCGCGCGCTGCACTGATCACACTGGTGCATAACCTTCGGCTTCTTCAACTTCTGAGTAGATAATAACTTAGATTTCCTGTCTTCTGTCACTTTTCTTTTCTTAGTACTTTTATCAATAGGCTCCAACAGACTTGCCTCCCCATCAAAGTTATCAAATCCTAATTGCAGACATGTTTCAAAACCATTGTTGTAAGGACTTTGTGACCTGAAAATTTACATGGTCATATATTAGTTTAGTACTCAGTACTGGCAAAGGTAAAGTTACTGCACTATACCTGATGGTGTAATTTTGACAAATTCAATCTACATACATACATACATACATAAACTCACGCCTTAGCCCGAGGGGTAGGCAGAGGCGCCACCAGGACACCCACATTTCGCCTTGTATGTTCCGTCCCACGATGTTAAAAGGGGCCAGCCTATCGCCATATCGGGCACAAATTCCTGACTCCGGGCTGATAATGAATAGAAAAATCCAATATCACTTAGCCCGACCCGGGACTCGAACCCGAGACCTCAGCTTTGTAACCGTACCATATTACAACTACGCCACCCAGGCAGTCAAATTCACCCAAATTCAATCTACATAGCTATTTATTAACAAGTGATAATTTCCTTTCTGTGCTGAATAAAGTTTTACCAGATTATTTAAAATAATTCCAAGAAACATACTCATGATCCTGACATTTGATACATTTTCATATTCAAACAATGAAACAATGTTTAGACCCATTCACACACTCACATACTGTAACTTCAGTATGTTAGGAATTAGTATTGACAGCGGCTTAGTTTAAAATTACATCTTCATTGGTAATTTCTTTATTTTGTTAAACTAGTACACAACAAGTTACACCAATTAAACTAATCAATAACTAATTTTTAACTAAGAATACACACTAACCTTTAACTTACAATAAACTTAATAAAATATTAAAAAAGTAGTTATATTTTGTCCTTTAATATAGGTTTCATCATTATTTTAATGGTGTCAAAGTAAGAAACATTAAACACTGACCCGTCAGCAGAATCCTCAGTCTTGACATCTCGCAGTACCGGGTTGATATCACTCATCTCATGCTTGGTAAGTTTATGATGAGCCTCCGCCTCACTACCACCCGATTCCCCTTGCAAACCACATATGTCACATTCCCAACTGAAAATAATTCAACATTTTACTATAGCACAGTTTTTCACAGCTATTACAATGCAAATTGATAAAGAGATAATAGAAGTATTTTTAATATAAATAGAAAACAAAAAACTACAAATCAGATAAGTGCAATATTATAAGAATTGTATCTAATTGGTGGACCAAATACCTGGGCCATATTCTTAACTCACGTGCATAAATTAAAAAGAACTCTCTAACCCAATGAAATATATACATATTTAATATGAATCTACTGCCATGCGAAAATCTCTGCTATTGTGAGTTAATACACTGCACTTTCATGGTTACTCTAGTAACTCTGTATGTCTGCAATATCTTTCTATGATAAAGCACCATCACTATTTTCAACAAATACTAACATAAAACCTTTTGATGTGCATGTAATATAAAATATAACCTCCTAGATATACACTAACGGACAAAATTAATAAGCGATCCCAATCCCTATCTAAAGATCGATCTGGAAAATAGACCAATCAGAAAACATCAAATGTGAGCGTGTCGACAATACCTTGAGCCCATTGGCCTATTTTCACGATCGATCTTTAGATAGACATCAAGATCATTTATTGATCTCGGCCATAAGTAAATTCATGATAGCAACATTTCTCGAACCGTATGAGAAACCCAAGAAGTTAAATCCTCTGAATAATAGTACCCTGTTGGAAGCAGCCTTAATCTGATATGGTTCTGCAAGTTTATTTTACAACACAACACTAATGTACCTCTGTTCAATCTTGGCTATTCTCCGCTTGCTGGAGGTGGTTTTCTTCTTCTTGGTGTGCACCTTGCGGCGTCGCTTCTTAGTGCGCACGAGCGGCTCGTCCTCCGAGTCCTCCTCCAGGTTGGCGAAGTTCACCGACTCGTCGTCGTCGTCGTCTTCGTCGTCCTCCCCGCACATCTCCTCCTTTACTGTCGGCAGCTTCAGCGGCGGAGTTAAACCATTCTCGAATATCGGATTCTTACTAATAATAGCTTCAAAAGTCTCCTTTAACTTAATGTACTCTATTTCGGCCTGTTCCAACACATTTATCAGATCGTAGCAGCTCTTGCATATGTATTTGGAGCAGTTCTGTGCGTCGGAGAAGTTGACTTGCGTAAACTTCAAGAGGAACTGGTGCAGCGAGGTGCCCGACGCGGCGGTGCTGGACGCATAGATATCGTGCCACTCGCGGGTGCGCGTCACGCATAGCAAGCACTCCTGCGGCTCCGACTTCACGTCTACCTCCTTCTTGATACTGTCCTCCACCCCCGTCAACGCTTCGGCCTGTTCCACTTTGTTATCCGAGTTCATTGCACTTGTTTCGGCCATATCGATGTCAATAATGGATACCCCTAAACGACTACAGCTGTATTAAGTAAAATAAGCAATGTTTAATGTAAAAGGCATCTGCAGAGAAGACATCGTATAACTTCAAACTTGCAACAAATCAATTAATATCCTTGTAATTCACATAAATACAAAACACAAACGCGATTTGATATGTCACCAGAGTAATTTCCCCGTTGACATATGTCTCATCTATACTCTATGGTAAAGACGTATGGCCACAGATTACTTAGATCACTCGTATTGCTTACAAATAAAACTCATAAACAATTTTTTCTCAATAACAATTTATAATTTATTTAGTTTTTTATTCATACTTTTATGAAACTAGTAAAAAATGATATTTTTCTTATATATGGTTTGAAAGTGATTTCAATTGATAAATTAATAACTGAAATCCTTCTGGGAATATAATCTAAAATGACAATATTATGATTCAGGAGTGACAACCACAACTTTTGCATTCAATGAAATTCTTGTTTATTGGTCTGTGATTTATGAATGGAATGTAAATCACAGTAAAAGTTTTATTAGTAAAGGTGAGGCTCATAATAAATAAATAAATAAATACACCCAACAGTCACATACATAGTCCTGACCCCACACTAAGATCGAGTCTTGTGCCGTGGGTATCAGAAACTACGAGACTTTTCGGTCTCACAAACACCCAGACCCGAAACAAATGCCTGTGGATCACACAAACATTTGTTTGGGTGCGGGGTTCGATCCCGCGGTTTCTCGCTTCACAGCCGGCGTCTAACCGACTGCGCCACGGAGGCTGTCAACTAAAGACCATTTCTCTAATAATTAAATTATTGGCCCAATATTGCAGCACAGTTTGTTTGATTTTTACATACTGTATGTGTATAGTTCATAGGTATAGTTACGCATAATCTTCACTCCTGTTTCTGTATAGTACGGCCTCGGTGGCGTAGTTGTACCACGGTACGATTACAGAGCTGAGGTATCGGATTCGAGTCCCGGGTCGGGACGACTTTTCTATTCACAGGCAGTATATCTACACAATGCGCGACGTGTCGCGTCTTCTCAGGATGACGAGCGCAGTACAGTGCCATACTTACCTTGATTGCGTAATCATAATTCAGAAAGTTCTTACTCCTTGTGGAGTTGCCCCTTTTTACAGACAGGCGTCCTGCTTCCATTTATAATTGTCATCGTGTATTCTGCAGGCGCTAGACATCCCAAAAATGCAGATTTCAATTTGCAGTATATTATGGTAGTTATGCCGAAGTTGACTAATATTATGTAATTTCAGGACACACTAGAATAGGCGGGTGGCCTGAATCGGTTTCTAATAATTATATCGCACTGGGCACTCCGTGTTGTACGCTGGTGGTGCACCGGACCGCGCGGCGTCGCGTCGGGCGGCAGGTGGTCGGCGCGCCGCCCGCCGCCCGTCAGTCGTCAGTCCACGGAGAGTGGCGCGCGCGACTCCTCGCTCGCAGTGAGCCGCATTCGAACCCACGCGGAACGCACGCACCTGCGTTACGTTGTGAACTCACTACACAGTACACTCCAGTAACTACGATATTTCAATATATCTAAAGTTTGTAACAGTGGTCTCTCGGTGATAACATATTTTGTTCAGTGACCGTTTAAGGATTTTCAAACGTTGAAGACATTCTAAACCTACAGCGAGAAACGTAAGTTTTTATTCGGTATATTATTATTTACGAAAATGTAATTAATTAACTTGGAGATGTTACGGACATTTAAATTATTTGCACAATTAGAATTTTAGTTCCGAGTCTAATTAGCTACTGTTCATACTTACGCTTTCAAAACTGCACAATACGAGAAGGCGGGAAAAGGTGTAGAGAAGCTACAACTGGAATAAATGATATAAATAAGTATATTACATCGGCATGAAGTAACGAACAATATTACCACATTAAAATGTATAGTAAATTTTGATATTACAATTAAAATGTTTTACGCAATATGTTGCAAACCGAATTCTTTCGGAATCGCAAACAAGCCCATAGAGTGAGTATGTGTGCTACTGTAAGAAGTTGTGACTTCGGTATTATACTGGCATAATTTATTTTATGAAAAGCGGGAAAGACATAGCAGAGCCATAATATGTCAAACCCTAAATACAAAGTTGGTAGCGGACCGGACTGACATCGTCCATCAAAAGCCGGAGGTACATGCCCAAAGGACACGCCTCAAAGTTTCTCAAGTCATGCATCTCTCTGTTTCTTTCTCTCTCTCTCTCTTCAGCCACAGGAAGTCCACTGTTAATCATAGGCATCCCCCAAGGATCTCCGGACTCCACATCGACCTGTCGGAAGAGATCCATTTGTCATGTATCTATTATAAATTAATTATAATTATCAGTCGCTTTAACGGTGAAGATTTAATCGTGGAGAAAACTTTATACCTGGGGCTTCTAAGAATTCTTCCTTTTCAAAAGCTCTTGGCTAGGTGTTCAATATTTTGGTACTTAATATACGTAGGTATTAGGTACAAGGGGTTTTATTTAAGCGGTAGGGACATGATGGAGCTTTGCAGTCACGTTTCCTTTGTGCAATGAAATTACCCAATAACTCGCAACCTTTCCACTCCACCTTCTTTTAGCTTGCTGACTTCTATCCTTTACGAGGCAGGTAAAAATAAAATTATGCCCCACTGTCGACCTTATTCTCTTCCAAGCCGACGAGCTTATTTTCTTGATAGGGTCGAATACGGCGATGCCGACCTCACTCCATCAAAAAATAGTTACCATAAGCTAAAGTATCTAAGCCGCGTGATTACAGTAATTAACCCATTTGAATATTTTAACGTAACTGGTGCACTAGGCCTGTGTTTAATTTACTGTACTGTCTTGTTCGTAAAAGGCCTACTTACAAATTGTTTGTAGTAAATTTCTATAGATATTAATCTATTATGATTTACTTCAATGAAAAGTTTCCTTAGGTAACTCTTAGGAAACATTTCAGGAAGATATAAATTGGTAAAATAGAAAAAGAGACATAACTGCCGTCGTCTGAATACACTAAGAAGGCTTTGCAAATTAGAAAACTGCATTGACAGTCGTAGAGGGTCCATTGATAAATAAAACGAACATATCCCGCTACGGACAAAAAATATAAGATTTGAGAGAGTTGACTCTATGTCCATTTATTTGTTTTACTCATTCGGTTTACTAGATTCATTGAGTAGGTACATGGGGAATTGCAATACAACAAAATTGATCTCTGATCTTTGAAACTTTCGTTATTTTAGTAGTTACAAAAGGCATTTTAACAGCTGATCCCCGAACGCTTTCAGCAGTCTTTTAGTGTTGCTTATGTTTTCAAATGCTTATATTCAACACCGTCCCTCCGCCGACTGACGGGACTTACGCTTCACCGCCTTTTTGGTTTGTAATAAAAGTTTTTTAACACAGGGTAGTAGATAGGTCGATGACACGGAGGTCACACGATTCTATTACCCCAATATGTTAGGGTTTAAATGTAAAAGTCAGTTTATATGTATAGCCAACAAGATTGTGATTAAGAGTGTGTGTGATCAAGTATAAATAATTTAATATCGATAAATATAGCTTTTCATTGTAAGCACTGATCAGATTTGGCGATCATCGCCGCGATAGGTCAAAGAAGGGCAAAAGTAATACAAAAAAATCATATCATAGAGTCACTGATATATTTTGCAAGTGCAATTGAAATCGCCCCTACTTGGTATCAACTATCAAATCCTATACAATAAGGTAGCTCGAAGAGAATACACATTAAAGTTTCCGAGTATTGGAATATATTCGATGTGAGACGAGGCTATTGAGCATGTGACGCGGGGCACGAGACGAGCGCAGTGGCGCGTGTTTAACTGGGTCTGCCCGTTGCGTGGCGTCACCGTTCCGCCTCGCTCCAATGCCGCATCATACCCATCACCCATGGTGGATTCATCCGACGCTCTGACGTCGCTGCCGCCAGTACTGTTATATATTATACGAAACTTTGCATGATACATGGCTTACAAGATTGACAATTGACATGCAAATTATATGAAATTGACGTCGTTTTTAGTTGATGTAACCGAGTCTACTGTTTAGGTCCCACACATTTGAATTTCATTTGTGACCACTTATGATAAGGTGAAAGTCACAACTCACGAATAAAGGAATGGTTTAATTACTTCTACAAGCCCAAGCCAGGATTCGGTTCAATATTATTGTACATATTATTTTCAAATAAACTTTTGTCTAAAATACCACAGTGGCTCGCAAAATATTCCCGTGAAGCCATTTAATGTTCATCAGAAACCAGCTGCGTACAGCGATGCTCGAAAAAAATTGCAACAACAAGTACACATTCACTGTCGCAATTTTACACAATGCATATCATCAGGCTCGAGTCGTTTAAATTTTCAGCATAGGGATTCCACAAAACGTCAACGATTTATTGAAAATTAACATTGTGCTACAACTTTTCAAAATAATTGTCTCACAATTCCTTAATCTACCTGCAACCCATTCTACCGACCACCAGATGCAGTATTATCACTTTGTTGAGTTCACTCACAGTTGAGGCTATTGCCTGTTAGGGTAGTTAATTGCTATTTTAATAATATAACAAAGAGTAGTGTAAGAAAGTTGTCTTGAGCGGCAGTGAATGCAGTGCAGTGTGCGGTGGCGCGGCGACCGTGACGCCCCACGATACCCGATCGCGTCCGCCCGCTCATGTGTGTCGCCAGTCGCCCGCCACCGCCAATGGCTCGGCCTGGCTCCTTCACCTGCCAACACCACTTTATTATCTATCCCTATCACCCCACGTCTACCCACTGCTGGCCTCCTCATTTACACTCCACATTTGTCTGTTATATGCCAAGCGAATCCACTGTCTCCGTGCGATTCACCGATCCGACAATCTGGAAGGTGGTATTAATAAGTACCACACTGTTTGCTGTTTGTCGGAATGAAATATCTCATACAAGTTGCTCATAGTTGGAATTTGTGGTAGATTTGCCGATAGGCTTACTTGTGTCACGTCTTTAGACAGAATAAGGTATGCGAACTGTGAGTGATACTCGTATCACTTAGACTACATCTTCGGGGACACAGGCAAGAGATTTTATGTGCTTTAAAGTGGTAATTAGCAGTGCTAGCGAAATTATAGTGTGATTATGCATTATTATGAGGATCACCTATATCACTTAATTGATTAACCACTTGTGTCTTAAGCAGATCGGCATTATTATGTCGAAAGGCAAGAACGGATTGTTTTTTATTACTCGATATTCAATACCTACGGCCGGTAGAGCACTTGCCATCTGGTGCCGACCGAGCGAGCATGTACTGTGCAGTTTGTACATCTATTATTATGTATAACTAAAATTATAAAGCATTTAAGCGCGATCTTTTACTATTTATATTTGTAGGAAAATTCTAAATTTTAACAAAAATAACACTTTACTATTATTTTTAGGATACTGACATTACAATTCCGTAAAAAATCCTAGCTTCAATATCATCGTTATCATAACCCAATTTAGTATGAAAAGCAACAAAATCGTATATCGCTTCGATTTTCCATGCCTTAGTGACCTAGTGGCCGCCGGCGTCCCCCACTTTGTCAACGAACCCCTACATTCCCACGAGCACCTTGCCCGACCTCCACCAACCATCAATAACGAGCTATTATCGGCTCGTTAGTTTTTCGCACATCAATCAAGTATTACCGTCTAGATTATCCATTGTACGAGCAGGCTCGATTCTTAGTATTAACTAATGAACTGTAGTGTTCGTTTCTTGCTGTACTTTAAGTATCTTTGCAATGTAAAGCTGCAGTAAGGTAAGTTATTCATTTGTAAAATCTAATTGCAAATTATAAATATTGTCATCGTATTTCGTTTAGGACTCAGTGTCTTTAGCCAAATTTTTGGCTCTAGACATGATGATCTAGTCACCTTTATCAAATGTTGGGATGAAAATAGGGTGGCGATAGTAACATTAGTGCCATATCTCCATTTCCTGCAAGAATATAGACGTGAGTTTGTAATTGAATTTAATATTTGGTTTCGTTACGATGCTTTTATTCATTAAATTTATATCATATAATATGTTTACAAAAATAACTGTATCAGATTTGCAGAGTAGGTATAGTCATTTTGTACGCCTAACCAGACTTATATGTTTCAACATAATACGTGGTGTCCAGGGTCGTTCAATGACCAATGCTAGTTTTGCTTTCACCGTCGTGGTCATATGTTCTTGACGCCTATTAACGGTTCCAGTGGAGCCGACACGGCATTGTCCAGTGACTCCAATTACCCTCTCTCTTCACCCACTTGCTGCCCAACCGACACAAAGGTACCTAGTCCTGATCACGCAGTATCATAACTTCTGGGTATTCGAAATACATGAGAGCTTGCGATCCAAACTTGTGGCTACATCTACTTAAAAATAAAATATTTATGGACGGTGCAAGCACCAAAAACACTATTGAAGGACATTGCTTGATACGGGACGTCATCTAACGATAACTTTGATTTCCTCAAAGAAAGCCTGTGTATAGATGTGCGTTTGTTGTAATTGGTAATTTTGCCGATAGCACAAGTATCTCGAGGATCTAAGCCTTTGTTTCTCGTATCTCTGCTGGATTTTTGCCCAGTAAATCATACCGTCAGACGTGCATAAGCTTGCGTAAGAAATTACAGGGACGATGGCCGTCATCCGCGAACAATGATCAGTCATCAGATGCAAATGCGTCGTCTCGCTGGAAGAAAGCGAAATGTGATCGTTGCGTTGATTTTGATGTTTTTTCCGCTTTCTAAATACAGCGAAGCTCGCGAGGGGACTGAGAGGGAGAGGGGTACACGACCACCGAAGCGTTATCAAATGTAATTTATTATATTAATGAGTGTGTAAGCGGAGTAATAGTCTACGGTTGTTTCACGGTTTCATTTTGCAGCGGTCGCGACACGAACGCAAACTATTGTTTCTCCATTACAAATTGGCTGATTGCTGAATGTCCGTTTGTTGCATTGTCAGATTTAACTGGATCGTGTACCATTATACCGATGATATAAAACTGTGCAGTGTCTATTTGATTGTGCTTTACCCATCATAACATGACTTTCAATGTTTGATGAGAGCAATGATTGACTTGATTGTTAAAGGCATAATTAGGAAACATAGATGTAAGGTCAGAAAATGCTAATCAATATATCCCTTCTTGTGTTTGAGCTTCAGCAATTTATTAAATTTAACGTCGTTTTCTTCAATTTGTCTCTGCTACCATAAACATTTAAAATCTTGATTCGGCATGATTTGCAAATTTCAACACAGGTGTTTGTTGGCTTATGCGTCGTCTAAAATCCATTAAAGCAGTAGAAGAGAGTGCGGCAGAAAGCGTGGCAGACGCGATGAGTACGCACATTGCGATGTCTCTACAGATCTAGATACTGATAGTTGTGTTTACCTAGCTACCCACGACTTTATGCATATAACTGTTAACTACATTAATTACTATAGAGCGCCTGGGCAAAGTAAAACAAATTATGACAAAATGTAATGAAATTGTAATGAAATTACATCTCAGGAACTACGAGAGACTTTCGGTCTTACAAACATTAAACACCTTTAACAGACCTTAAACAAATACCTGTTGATAGCTTGATGCAGAGTGCGGATTATTACAAAAATACACCACATTTGAGTTTTGGGTTTGCCAGCATTAGGAACAAGGACTGTCCTTATCCTCGAACTTTATCAGTTGGTCAGAGAAGTTAGGATTTTGTGACTGATATTAGTTCAATTAATTCATCAATAATAGTAATTATCAAAAACTGCTACAACATGAAATCTCCTATTAACTCTAAGTCAATGGAGTTAAGGGTAGAGAAATTTTCACCACTCAGCCTCGATTCGAGTTCACGATAAGCCGCCTGCGATTTCGCCGTGACCGTCGCGATCTCGCGGCGATTACTGAGATGGTCGCAAATGACGCGATCCGTATCTAACCGCGTAGCGTTCTAGATGTAATTAAAGTTTTCTATTAATATGTACTATATGTGTTTCATGTTGATTGCGAAGATTGCCTACATTACGTACAGATGATACTTGATGCTAAAGCCTATAGAGGCGTTATAGGGAAAACGGTATCAAGTTTGCCGAGCGTACAGTGATGC
This sequence comes from Deilephila porcellus, assembly GCA_905220455.2. Lineage (NCBI taxonomy): Eukaryota > Metazoa > Arthropoda > Insecta > Lepidoptera > Sphingidae > Deilephila > Deilephila porcellus. The sequence goes on along the minus strand of LR999973.1, from coordinate 16,502,623 downwards.
CGAGTGTACCTACCTACATAGCGGATTTATTTATTGAAAGTATTAAATACCACTATGGTCTTAGTAACGCCTTCGATAAAGATAAACTAGTTCCTAGAGACAACAAAAAGTGCGTCTTTTAGAGTGGTTAATGATTACAGCATTTACCCTTCGTAATTTTATTGTAGATCATCTCAGTGAATACTACGTAGTTTCTAATATTCCGAAGAAATCGTGACTCGATGGGAGTTATGAATTAAATAAAACTATTTGATACACTATTTAAATTAGAATTGCAATTACAACTGATGGGAATTTCGCGCATATTGCTTAGCCGCCGTATTTTATAGAAAGTTAAATATTATGGTATAATTGTAATAAATTCATCAGTTTTTTACGAAGTTATAATATTCACAAATAATATTATTGGCCTCTTCAAGGAGGTCATAATACCGTCCAATAGATTGAGGTTGTTTCTGGCATCCCACCATGGTATCCTCCTGCGTGCCATAAGAGACTTATATAAATGGAAGGATGAAGGCCGCGGGTGTGCAGTGTGGGGTAGTTGTGGCCGATTCGCACACTGCTCCGCACCATGCTGCAGGGTACGTAGCGACGGAACCACACATAGTTACGGGAGTGCAGATCTGCATCATCATGAAGATTTCACCGCACAAACAAGCGGGGCGGTGGCCCGGAGGCCTCATTAAACAGCAACCTGCGGTGGTGATAGTACAGTGCACAGCATTGTTTTCTTTCTAAAATGGTTATTACTGCAGAACTCATTCATGATGCTGCAGTTATTATTGCTTGGTTTTATAGACCAACAGCCTGTGAGCGCCAGATCTTCGTCATTTTATAAAAGCTGAAATGTTGTCTGCGCACGCGTCTAACATAGGCATCACACGGATACATCCACAGCCACCACGATTCAAACTTCATAATTGCTGGTTGTTGCAGGTGTGAGGTGTGAGGAGGAGTAGTGGCGGCGGCATGCGGAGGCGTCGGTAGCGGCAGCATGGCCGCGCTGGCGCTGCGTGTGGCGCTGCTCGTGCTGGCCGCGCCCGCCGCGCTACACGCACAAGGTAACTTCACACACATACACACACAGATGTATGAGACTATCATATCAAATAGCGAACTCACGTCTCCTTCAAACCCCATTGAATAGCATTACACTCTCAAGTGCCACAGTCACATCATCTTACAGAAACGCCAGCGTAGAAATGTATTTGTCGGTCACCGAGATTTGATAATTTCTCGGGTGTAGGTGGTTAAGGTAGAGAACCCAGATGTAACATCTGCAAATTAGCGTAATCCCCTACGTGGCAGATGGGAAAGTTTTATAATACCTACTTTCGCTGTAAAAAGTCTTAAAATTCGTGGTCTCTTTGTAACAATCTCTTATTACACTGACTATTATCACACCTGTAAAAAATGCAGATCCAATGCTCTATAATTAATATTCGGTAATGCAATTTGGTGTGTGTAAGTGAAGTTTCATAATTTAAATAGGAGAATGAGAGAATTACTAGGCTTCTTTTCCGTAATAAAACAAATGATAAAATCATTATCACGCTATTAACCTAAATTGAAGGACATCGGCCTACCGTACACCCTAAGGTTCTAAACTGTTCAGTGTATTAGTGTAATAGCATTGTAAATGAAATGGGAACACTGAACACACGGCGTGCTCCACTTGCATGGTGTATTAGGAAAGAGATTAGTAAACACAATCAAAGTTCCACGTAGTATTGTCACGCGAGCGTGTCACAGCAGGGGGCGCCACCCGCGCCGCACCGCGCCGGGTCGCCGACCCAAGGACTTTCTTATGGCGGATATGTAGATGGACTACTTATGGAGGAAGGGGTGGTCTTGTGGTGAGGCTTCCAACTCACCCGGAACTCATGACTGAATTTCACTTACAGACATGAGTTACGCTTACGAGAAGGGGTATGCAGAGATGCCAATGATGACAATCATAGTTCTTCGAGCTCTTTTCCACCCAAGTACGGTGATAGGTGGCAACTTTTAGTTATGAATGGTACAAATTTAAATCCAAGGCAACTCATATTACATTTTTTTTAATCCTAAATCTCACATAAAATGTATACCTTCATCTCTGATCTACAAATCCGGGATCTCACAGCTCTCACGCACTGCTAATTAATGGAACCTTATTCGGCAAGAACTTCAGTCGCCATAGTGTAGATCATTACTTGTCAATTACTAGCAGCCAGCAGGTCAGATTCCATAAGTAATACGAGTACAGCGGCGAATCCCACATTGACTTTTATAAAATCCTGGGTCCTTCCGCCGTAGCGTGAAGAGGCATCTCAGCGGGCCGGCATGATTGTATCGAATGGTATGAGACTACCGTCTGATACCATTCGATACTCTATCTGGACGGCATTAGCACTTACCATCAGGTGCAATGCAGACACTATGCCGTGCCAGTTTAGAAAAAAAAAAGTGACGATGATCACATATGACTGTCAGATAGTCTCAGACACTAGCCTCAGGCGGGGGTCAGCGACCCAGCCCGACACCGCACGGTACACCACGCGGCCTAATTGTCCAGAGCGCGGTGTCTCCGAGCGCCTGCTATTTGCATACTGCACGCCGTGGCCGCTGGGCCGTGAACGCCACACTTTGCTATTTTTACGGGACATTTATACGGACATTGTATGGTGTTTACGAACTCTTGTAATAAGGTTTTTGACAGCATAGGTCAAAGAAGGAGTTTTAATGGTAGAGCAATATCTATTGGGTATTATTAAAAATTCTGACTGCTCAAAATGTTTATCTCAAGTTCTGAGCCTTCCTTGTTAGAGGATATCGATACTTCCTTGGAGAATACAGTCAAATTTGCTGTATCTATTTCGTAAAAACTCGATACACCGCCCTCCTATGTTTATGTAAAAAGGAAAGGAAAAGAAAGCATTGTAATTATCAGTAAGGACTGTTGTTAGCAGTGTTTAGTATTATCGCGTGCAGCTACACCGGTAAACTGAATGGTCGGTCAGGACGCGAGTGGCGAGCGCCGGCCATCGAGCGGGCGCGGCGTTTCTTTGCAATTGTTCGCGTGTTGCAACACTGCCTATGCAAACGAAGTGTAATTGCCGACCCAGCGCCGAAACTACATACTGAGACTTAACACGATGCCTTGAATACGTTCATTCAATTAACACACATAATTGCATAATCCGGATTAAATTTTACTTAACCTAATGATTAAATTGATTATCCATGATTAATTGAGAATGAAATTGGTGTGTGAGTATTTTTACAATAACTGTTAAGCATACAGATTGCCCCATCTTAAGTCGGAACATTATTTTCATACCGATGTCTAAAAAAATAAGGACAGGAGAATTAGATAGTATTTAGGATCGGAGATAAATCTAGCAACCGACTGGAAACATCGATATGGGCAAATTTTTGTTTTGAATAATTATTTTTGCTATAGAAGTAACAGTTATGACCGGTCTTTTTTTCTAAATACTTATAGCAATAACAACTACCTTAACAACTTCGCCTGTGTAGAATACAATGTATTAAAAAAATGCTAGGTCTTGCAATACAGCATCATTTGTTCTGGCTGCTAGAGAAGCTGTTTCAACAGTGGTTAATGGCGGTGTTGGTACAGTGTCGCCGGATGCAGGTTGACACAGCGCGGTGTTACATTCAATAACAACACCTAGGCTCTACGCAGCTTTACTAATTGCTAATGTTCTTGTTGCTTCACTAATTGTGGTCCGCTTAGCGCATTTAATTGAGCTCGGAGGACGGTGGACGGTTGCCGCTGTGTCGCAAAACAAATATTTCAGCTACCTATGTATGATGAAACAGTTTTATAGATTAGATTTATTAATGACGTTAAATGGAACTTGTCTTAAAGCTGTAGATTGCTAAACCAAATCTAGAGTTTAAGGAAAAACACCCGATTGTAACATTTCCTGTAATATGAAGACGATCTGAATACAAAAGTTTATATACCTACTCAATTCTAATAGCATTGGGTGTTATGCAACTAGCTACCATGAGTATTTTTCTCAAATAATCCTTTGATATTAACTCTCAGCAATATTTTTCATCTTCACCGAATACAGTGCCTAGCACGGCCATTGCACTAGTGACTAGAGCAATCATTATCGAGCATTTAATTGTTTCGCAAAGTAATCGTCACAATTACGTCAAGTGTTGCAACCTGACCGTAGCCAAAAGTCCATTGTGTAAAGGCCGAGATATCCTCTGCGACTCGGAGTGCGGCGGCAGTAACTGTCGCAGCACAGGATGCAAGGCATTTCACTACAATGCGTTACTTAATTCGTAAGCGGTCCATGTTGACTCATTTTGGCTAATAGTCGGTTTTCTCGATGCATTCGTCGGTAGTAATTTATAAATGCCCCAATTTTTCAATCGTCTGATAAAAGTTATCAGACATATGTTCAGAGTTCAGACAGAAAAAGCTCAGTGAACTGTAAGGGGTACTAGCGGCATCTCTACCTGCCCCGTCGAGGATTTAGTCGTGAGTTTACATGTTGGTTTAAACAGTAATTAATGATTACAGACAGACAGACCTTTTAATTGTACCTTAGTAAACAAATGTGAAACAAGCATGCAAAGGAAGTGTCCGTTTTGAAGCCGGCAATGGATGCCAGTGATTTAGCAAACAATGCATATCCGACGGCAACTTGGGCAGCGCGGCTTCCTACGCCGCCAACACGGGTGGTACAGGTTACAGTCCGACATTCTCGTATCCCTCGATGCTGGTAGAGATACGATGTTTCCGCGGTGAAACGAGTGGCCAGGGGTTCGATCCCCGCACCGAGACAAATGTTTGTGAGGCCCACAGGTATTTGTCTGGGTTTTTGTGAGACCGTAAAAGTCTCTCGTAGTTTATGAAACTTACGACACAAGACTTAATTGATCTTAATGTGGGGTCAGGACTATGTATGTGACTGAATAATTGAATTACAAAGCCATGCTCGCCATCCCCGAGAGATAAGATGTTAAGTCTCATTATGTCCAGTAGTTACTCTGGCTACAATGTCCTTCAAACCGGAACAAAACAATGCATTTACACTGCGGTTTAGCGGAAGAAATAGACATTGTGGTGGTACCTACCCATGCTGCCTCTCACATATGATAGACCTACCACCAGTAATATTAGGAAGTATATCCGCGTCAATTCTCAATTCTTGGGTATTCATTAAAATGCAATCCGTTTTTAAAAAACGGCTATAAAAATTTTTTACTACCAAACGCTGCTAGCTTTACATTAAGAACTTATTACAAAATCAATTACCGTGAAGTTGGTAAAAAATGTATTCGTTTGGGATAAGCGTGGTGTATTATGAGTGGACAATGAGATGCAATTTCAAGTTAATTCCTTACTGTATCTGCGCGGTTGCCGGTACCGTTGGCTGTGCGACTGATTCGCAAGTGACCGGCAGGCGGAAGGCTCGATGACGCCGCGGCGAACCGTCACACTCTCGAAATATCATGGAGTTTCGTTTCCCTTGCCGAATTAATTTCACAAATTTTCTATGAATAATCAGATGGAAAATTGTACACTCTTCGCTATTTAGCATTGTTTCATAATGAGTTTTGTATTACGGTTTGCTTCGAGCGAAACTTCGTTTATGAGTAATGTTACGCGTAATGCTCGGCTTAGGAGAGGTATTTTCATATACCTAAGACATACACTGTAAGAAATACATACATACATAAACTCACGCCGTCATCCCAGAAGGAGTATGCAGAGGCGCCTCCAGGACACCCACATTTCGCCTTGATTGTTCCGTCCCACGATGTGATAGGGGGCGAGCCTATCTCCATATCGGGCACAAATTTCCGACTCCGGGTTGATTATGAATAGAAAAATTCAATATCCGTTTGCCTGACCTGGGATTCGAACCCGAGACCTTAACTTTATGATCATCCAGTAGTACAACTACGCCGCGCCACCGAGGCAGTCAATAGTTTATGCAAGAAATAGGTTTGTGTGAATCAAAAAAAGAAATAATTCTGGAATGTTCTCCAAAGCAGCGTTAAAAACATTGACTCATTGTCATACATTTTTTATAAGGCAAGCAATAATTGACCGAATAATGATTGTTTTGATGTCATAAAGGTACAACACAAACGCAATTAAGCTTTTTGGTATTACTCGAATCACTCGCATATCGCCGACAATTTGAACTTGTTTCTAGTACATTACTACTTTTGTGAACAATGGTAGTAGTGGTGGGTAATAAACAAGACATTGTATAGTGTAGCCACATACTACACTGCAGTGCGGGTTGCGGTGGTGGGCGGAAGCACGCACCGCAGCGCGCGACCCCTTCGCCGGCGCAACGGACAGGCGACGGACACGGACGAACACTGCGACTCCACGGAGATACAATTCAAATCTTCCTGAATTATAAAAACTTTATACTCACTGAGCCTTCGTCAATATTTCTAATGGAGGGAAATGAACAATTGTTTGTGTTCAATTCATCCCAGTTGCTTTCTGTGTAACTAATTTTATAACATGAAAATCAAGCTAGTGTCCCTAAAAGATTCCTCGCGATTTTGTGGTTTGTGTGACCATTTCGGGTCAATTCATACTAATAAGAGGTGCAATCGTTCTCCATACTATTCGTTCGTGCTTTTTCAACATCTCTAATAACGCATATTGTCTCCGTTAGTGCAAAATCATTCTGCAATGAAATCCGACGTTTTTAAATTTGTAATGTTTTATAAATGTCAACCTTCAGTTATTTTATTTTGCTGCACTCTCCGAAAATCTTAGTTTTTCCGGAACTCTACGACTAAGATTCATAATGAATAAATGACAAGTATTTTTGCAATGTTTATCTGTAGTATTATTTACGTACTAACGACCAGCTAACTTGCCAACTAATATTACTCTCCATAAAAACATAATTAAATATTCCCGCGTGCGTCCCCATTCAATAAATAAGCGAGTGAAAATGTCGTTTCCCTTGTTTTTGTAGTAGTACTACAGTCCTGGAAGTGATTGTAGATTATTAGTGCAACATTAATGGTTTTGTCGGCGCCACGTTCGTGCAACTTTTATAACTTAACGCGACTGTTGAAGGTCCTCGTACGCAATAAGAGACATGTCTAGATTCATGAGACTGACACACTCACTTATCAGTGCAACTGTAAAGATAAATTTCGGAAGCCAGGAATGCCCGCGGCACGCAAAGAATTAAGCACAACACAGAGGCTAGAAGAGCCTGTATCTGAAAAGGGAATTAAAAAAAAGAGAACCAGAAGGATTGCTTAGAAATAAATAAAATTGTTCATAGGAAAATGGCAGACAAGGGACGTGTGTATTGTGTGAGGTAGCTCTCTATAACATCGCTTGTGATGTCTCAGCAAGCGCTAGTGGGGTCACGCAATATCTTTGTCTCTTTAAGGGACGGCGCGGCGTCTCAATACAAAAGTCTGGAGACAAATGTGTCTTAGTTCGTACAAGACCAAAGTATGCACTTCAGCGAGTCCAGTGCACTCGACGACACTGCACGACAATAGGCAACACGCGACAAGCACTAGGTCGCATGTAAACTGCGGCTATAGGTACGTCATGTCGCCGCTTTACTTGCATATTACCCACATTAATGCAACACATACTTGCTAATGAACTCAAATCTTTACATTCGTGTCACTTTTTGTTCTTTTATAATGATTTGTAAATGTATTTCATTGTGTAGATCCGTTATGTTTTTCTAGGAGACTATGATAAATGATATAGTATGAGCGATATACATGAATTACGCCACTGAAACTTCCCCGAGCTTATTCCGTCCCAATCCATACTAATATGAACGGAAGAGTTGGTTTGTTTGTTTGAGCACGCTGATCGATTTGTTCAAATCGAATATTCGAATTGAATAGCCCACTTATTGAGGAAAGCTATATAATATCACGCTATGACTAACATGAGCGGAGCATTAATGAAAAATGTTGCGAAATCGGTTTCCCCGTCATAAAGTATTTGTACTCGGGCATAGCCGGGCCGGGCCGTTAGTATGCTGTAGAAGGCGAACCTATAGCCGGCCACCAAATCCTATTTTAGGCAATTCATATGAGATAAAACCATTCACGAATGTATGATACGGTTGTGGTGCTATAGTTTCGGGGGTCAGTGATGACTTGTGAGTGAAATGGAAAATGCGTGCGGCGTGGTGTGTGCGGGCCCGCTCTCGGCCTGCTGACCGTAACACGAATCCGGCGGAAGTAGGGCGGGGGATTTATTGCTCGGCACCTTCCGTCCACGCACCTGCCCTCAGTTGCTTATTCCATAGCGTTTAAACATAACCCAATTATTATAAAAAATGCGAACTATAAACTATGAATCCTATAGCCAAGTAATTCCTCAATTTTTTTTTTTTACTTGGTAGCAGTTAAAGACGAGCTAGTGGCTCTAAGAGACCTATAGAGGTTGAGTATCAATTATTTGCTAGCCACTGCTGGTTCCTTCTAAAGTCTAAACCCTTATACACCAAAGAAACCTGTTAAGTTCCTCTCTACCGGGTGAGTCAAAAAGGATACGCTGGTATCTTTTGCCTACCATCGGTACCCCTGCGGATGTGGCGGCTGGGCTGGGTCCCTACAAATCCTACATTGGTGCAACCTGTCAGTGACCGTCGGTATTATGGGGGTACCGGATAACCTCCTTATTTTCTTCCATATGACCACCCTGCCTAAATATTTTGATTAACGATAATTTCGTAAACACTAGAGAAAAAATGACTGGCAATGCGTAGGACGGTCACTAAAGGGTGATAGTGATCAAATATGATAAGTCATCGGTAAGGATAACGTTTCCGATACAAAATGTAATTCAGTTATTTATAAATGAGGATAATGAAAAGTTCTAAGTGCGAGCAATAGTGGAAATGGTTGTACTTCTTGTCACGACGCCTTCCGCTGTTCACATTCACGTTATATTGCACTTAGTACTTATCCACCCAGTTATGTGATAGCAACCACGCGTACTCTAGTATTGACTCTTTAAAATTATTGTACCTTACTAACTATCTACATACTGGATACTGTACTGCACTGTATTGGGGGGTTACTCCATGATCCGAAACGAAGTTCGAATGTTCGAACATCGTACATAAAACTATAAGAATGTACCTAGGTACTCCATAACATGTTCTAATTCTCTGCGTACGTCGTAATCATAGACTAAGTACGGAATGAATAATAAGTGTTATAGAGAATATAAATAGTATTGATTTTTAGAAGTGGTAAACTTATAACGTGGATCGAACGTCGAACGTTCCAATATTCGAAATTCGTTTCTGATCATAGAGTAACCACCTGTATCAAGCTCTTTATTGCCCACCGCTGAACTCGGAATTCCTCTACAACCGAGAGTTCGACAGAAGGGCCTAGGCTATAATCCACTACGTTGGTCTAATGCAAGTTGGTGAACTCCACATCACTCTGCAACAAAGATAAAAGATTCACATTCAGTAGGTCAGGTAAGAAGATAAAAAATATTACCAGGAATCGTAAAACAAGCATGTTAAACTCGGTGATTTTGATAACATTATATATATTTGTAATTTGGTAATGTGAAGTGCAGCGGCCGCAGCGCTGAGCGGCGCTGACCCAGATTGATCGCATGATATTTAACACCAGCACAACCTTACTATGTTTCCTTATTATCATAGATATTGTTCCCACGATATCTTATACATTAAACGTTTGATATAAAATTATGCAAAAAACAAGTAAATATGTAGGTACTTCGTTCAAGCTCAATAGTATTAACGAAAAATGCTTCGGCTATTACGTATTCTAGGACATAACATGTTATTTTAGGTTATCTGCAATGTTTACTTTATCTTACGCCCTTGATATTACATGAGGCCTTAAAGTGTCATTTAATTAAACTTTAATCCTCCAGATGTCATCTTAACCTGGGTTTTGGTTACGTACGTGGAATTCGTGTGAAATGCTAAGTAAGTTCACGCCACTGTTGAATATGAGTGTTCTGTAACACCAACTCGGGACGATTGAAATAGTATCCGAAAGTATAAAGGCTGATATCGGTAGTGGGCGGGAAGCTGGATGGCGCATCGGCACCCCAGCCCGCGCCGGCGACGGTGGCGCCACCAGCTACGGTGGCGGCCATCGCGCTCTCCATCAGGTCTCGTGGTGAGTGCGATCGCACACCACAACGCATGCCCTCTTACGGCCGGTCTCTATATTCTATCTATCTTTAACTAAAGTTTAACATAGCAACCATTACTATGGCAATACAATTATACATTTCAATAAACAAAGATAGGCATTTATATTCATCTTAACTAGCTAACTACAAATAAATACACCATATCTATATCCCTCTATCTTTGTTTACTGAAATATAAAATTCATCTAAATATGTAACGAAATCTCTTGTTAAAGATAGATAGATTTTAGAAACTGGGCGTTAGTCACCACTAGTTATAGTTGTAGATTACTTAGCATTTTATATCTACACGCATACATATCGTGTTTCAATTTTGTGTTTTGTAGTATAGTGCACACTGATGTATTGTGAACTGTTGTTTTGGATTCGTATCTACAAGCGTTTATACTTGTCAACAATAATTTAAAGCTTCATATATGGTTCAAAACTTAGGAATTTTATTTTTAGTGCTTCATATTCATTTTCGCATAAGTACTTATATTTAAAAAACTAGTTTCTGCCCGCAAACATCGTCTGCGTGATTAACTTTATTTGAAATTCACTTTATTTTCCATCCCGTCCCGTCCCTTCCCGTTATATCCCGTCCGTCCCGTCTCATTCTCACTCAAGACATGTAATCCAGTCCCATCGCATCCCTTTGAGTATAAAAAAATAAATATATCGGTATACTATTTTTTTCGGGATATATAGTACCCTAAGTGTGTTAGCTACATCCATACCAAATTCCATCCAAATCCGTTAAGCCGTCTTTGAGTTCATCGCGCACAACCGCACACACAAACAGACAAATATTCTAAAAATAATTGTTCTGGGTTCAATTACGTTAATACAGACCCCCATATTAGTTTTTCTCAATTATCTTCCATGTACAGACATCGATCGTTTACAATTTTGTTATATTATGTATAGATGTGACACTTTGTGTTTTTTTTTAATATAAAATAGCAATAAATATACAGAGCGTAGACAGAGAATAATTCAGAGCGAATTTATTTCTCTATAAAAAAGTTTATTATCGATTAGTTTTATGCGATAAATAAAGAAACAATAAACTATGTCATGCAAAGCTATTGAACTGAAGTCGATTAGCGTACGGTGCGGTCGATTTAATCCGTACCATATTGAAAGAACAGCTAATAAAATGCATCAATGGTGATTACAACAGCACGCTTAGATAACTAAATAGCGTGCGATGGACTACTGTAGGTGTTAAATGACACAGCACTACAATTTGTTACACTTTGCTGATTGTAGGATATTTCACCTGGTTAGCAACTGCCGTTCACAATGGAAAGTCGCCATAACCCCACGCAAGTTCGTCGCTTTTAGGTGTACCTAAGTAGATATTTATGTCGAAGGGATATGATAATGACAGAGATTTGGTGAATTCCCTTAGTGATTGATTAAATCACAGAGGATGTTAAGATAACAACACGATTTTATCATTTCCCTTATCAAATCGATTGATATTGTGAACAAATGCCGGCACTGGTGATAATTATTATTCGATGCTGCGTCCGTAGGTATTAGTTCACAGTAGGTTATAGGTGCAGCTGGGATACCCCCAATCACCCCCAGTCACCCCCAAACGTCATCACCCTAGGCGCCAACGTGTATATGTCGTAGGAATCATAAACAAAATCATTATTATGTATATCTTATCAAATCATTTCCCCAAGCCGGTTCTGGTACCATCAAATCACTAGATTTGTAATTTAGAAATGTTTATGGAGGGATATTCGATAGATTGAAAGCAGATTTTATTGATCCGAAATCGCAACAAAATTGTGTTAAGAATAAATATATCCTGTAAAAAACTAGGATAATTATTGTTTACCTTACCTTGAAACAATCTTCGAGGCGTCCCTACTTACACATCCGGTTGCTTACAACCTAATGTAATAAATTTACTGGAATTAAAAAAGCCAATTAAATTTAAAATTAGTAAGTACGCTCTGTTATTGCAATTACAATGTTCCTTCATGAGTGCCTGCATTGATTGCGGCTTCTTGGAATTTTTAGACTGATATTAGTTCTCTTTGTTAGTTTTTTGTCTTTTTTGTTACATCACCGTATTGTACGTGTGCGCGGCGGTAATGTTCGTTGCACTCGACTTACCACAAACCTAAATGTCCAAGGAGAATTTTATACTAACTTTGACCAACTGCTTCCTTTAGAAATACGATCCAAATGTAGCCTCAGAAGTCCAAAAAAATCTGTAAGTACTATTATGTTGAACATAATCTGTTTTCATCATAATAATATCGTGGTACAATGCTGCTTGGCGGCGTGAAATAATGAGAAACCAACACACTTACATTAATATTATTATAGACTTTTATGTGTGCGATGTCGAGAATTTAATAAATGTTACTTTCACTGGCATTTGGTAATTTACACAGACTCATCTTACATCACATGCCCTCAAGCGATCAAAAGATATATCTCACGTGACATATGTATATTCGTTCTTTTTTAAATCGGCCTTTGTTTTTTTTTAATCCATATGCCTTCATAGATAACAGACTACATTGTTTGTCGTGATGTTTCCGGATGAATGAGAGCAGCCTTCCGCTGGTTACGTCAAAACAGGTCCTTTAGAAAATTAAATGTCGTCAAACCAATGATCGTCAAACGGACCTTCCATATCACGAATAAAACCGACAAGAACCATTTCTAGAGATCGAATATTTATTTCGATAAATGCAGAGTTAATGGCACCATGTCTCTATACAATGTTTAAAGATGAATGCATCGTGGTGCGTGCGGTACGTTATGGCTTGAAATAGTCCGTGAGCATGCAAGGCGCGAGGTCCGAGCTATATGGACGAGGGATCACGTGATAGGTCATATTGTTCCGTTGCGATGATACCCGTCCTGAGCATATGAATATCTCTACTGATTTCATAAACCTTACAGAGGCGTTATCTAGAGACAGAACCAGAAAACCATTTGAATTTGAATGAAAATTATTAGTTAAATAGCGGTTATTTGACTAATAAATGTTTGGGGTCTAGTTGGTGTCCCAAAATAACATTTTTTTTAGGTTAAAAATCTAAATACTGATCATGTAGTCAATCAGTGGATTTATCCTAAATATACCTGGAAAGCAGATTAAGCGTCACCCGGTTCACATGCCATATGCTTAAACATTTTAATGATGAGTGTATAGAACCAATACCTTCAAATTAATATGTAATTCATGAAGACGTGCGAGTAAGCAGACGTTTCACGCTTCGAAACCAGCGACGCCAATAAATAGCATTGTTTTTGTTCACGCCCAACTCGTAATGTTGGCCCCAACCAAACTCGTCAAACTTAATTACATAAAAAATTGTATTAATAAAAAAAATATTATTGGCCAATATTGGCGCTACATGAACATCCACAGAAACCGGAAGTACTCCGCCCGTTCTTGTCGGTTATTTGAGGAAATCTCACTTCCTTCGCTGTCTATTGTTATTTGTAACATAAATAATTCATATTTCTGCCCTCCATTATGCAATCATGAAGAGAAATTTAATCATCTTAGTTTATTAACAAAAACTTAATAACCTCGTTTATAGCGAATGTAAAGTTGGTCCTAATGTTAATTTCAAACTAATATTTTTAATATCTAAATTAGTTTTTAATTGAAATAACATGAGTTGTAATGTTACCAGAAGAGAACACAAAGACTTATTTTTTTGAAGGCGGTTACTGTGACAAGTAATCGCCTCTTGTTGCTATCTGTGGTGCGTCCGCGTCGCGACTCGCGGTGCAGAGCTGTGGTGCAGAGGATGTAGTGCAACACTATCTGATTGTGACATCCGTGACACGGTTTTCATTTGTTTTCCAATAGAACAAAACCAATTGTCCAGCCGCGGTATTTAGAACATTAACAAGCGGATATCGTGACCTAAGTAATCTGTGCGGATATCTACACAAACATAACCTACTTTTTTGTCATAAAAACAATGCACTTTGCTATTGAAATTGCTGCAAATCTACATAAATCCAATAAAAGAGCCCAGAGTTCCGCGGTTGTTCATGCATCATGCTAAAACTGCTGGATGGATTTAATATTTTCTGACTAATTATAGTTTTGGCGTTTGTTTATTTGATGTAGTTTTTTTTAAACTATGCCTTGTAAACTCGCTATTAACACACAACTGTGTATAAAAATAAACATTAAAATACTGCAAAATGTGTTAGCGGGTGGATTTTAAGTGATATAATTTTTTTTGTTGTTTACTAATCAGCATGCACCATTTTCACTGTGACTTGCTCGTATTGCATTATTTATAAATAAATTGCTTATAATATAATAACAGCAAAATTTAGTTTTGTTTATAATTTTCGAGAGTCGTCTATAAAAACAAACAACCTTTTGAGCTTTTTAGCGTGGCACTATATTTCCTCCGACACATTGGCGATTTTTAATGATCATTCGAACCGGTTTCAAGGTATACCTGATGAGCTACATTTTATTTTATTTTGTTTCAAAGCAGTAATACAATTTCATAGCGGATAATTGCGCTGTTCGTTCAGTAATTATAGGTATCCAATATTGTAATCGACGCGCGGTCTATACTAATTTGTATTACTGTACTGATTATTGCAATAAGTCGGTTTAGCAATAATTATATTTTTACCGGTTTAATCGGGAAATAAAGTTTCTATTACAATCAATATACTTCGAAAACGTCTCTCAGTATTTTTAAATTTGCTTTTTTTGCGCTTTGTTACGGTGGAAAGTGAGTAATATTTTTTTGTTTATTCGTATTCATTTTAAAAAAAATATAATATCGTTATGATTAAAAGGCCACTTAGATCCGGGGACCAGCTGAATTTAGCGATCGATACATTGACTTATACTGGTCACTAGTTACATCCTGTGCCCTCCATAGATAAAGGGGGAAGGCATTACAACCAGGCTCGACCTGAATCCATGACATCAGTGGCACTAGCCGCCCTCGCGCACTCTGATACTAATTATTGATTGATTGGCTTGTACCGCTTGTGATAGTCCGATTGTGTTGTCCTCGTTCTAATCACATTATGTCTGACACACGCAGCTCATACTGAGAGAAAGGAGCTGGGAGGTTTGTATACATTTATTTAAATCGCAGATGATTAAGGAGTTATAAACGAAAGAATGTTTGTGAGCCGCAAATATTTGCTACGGGTTTGCCGTTTGGGTGTTGTGATTTATGAGAGTAAAAAGGATCTAGCAGTTTCCGATACTTGCGGCACAAGGCCTGTAATCTTATTGAGTTGTCAGGAGTAAACACTTTGGGAGCTATTATTATATTCGATAGTTGGTATGCGTAAACTATACATCGTAACTTATGATGAGTGATTGTGTTGCAGCTATCCAGGACAGCAGGTGCTACCTGATGAATGGCGGCGCGGTGGAGAGCTTCTTCATCAGCGAAGACACACCAGTCGGCAGTATCATAGGTATTATAC
Organism: Deilephila porcellus; assembly: GCA_905220455.2. Taxonomy (NCBI): domain Eukaryota; kingdom Metazoa; phylum Arthropoda; class Insecta; order Lepidoptera; family Sphingidae; genus Deilephila; species Deilephila porcellus. Next base: position 16,486,965 of record LR999973.1, on the reverse strand, counting down.
ATCAAAAGAATATGCTAGGTCCTCGCTCATGTCCGATAGTCAATCTGGGTAGGTGTCTCGTCATTGTGAAAATATTATTTTTTATAAACTATTTTGAAGACAGTGATAACCAGGCATTAAGAGACTTCACACCTATTTTTTTAAGGTATTATTTCATAGAATTCAATGAATTTAATTGGCGTGATGTGTGTGGCAGGCACGTTGAGCGTGAACGGCGACCCGCGCGAGGAGGGCGGCGACATCTCGCTGCGGCTGCAGGAGCGCGGCGCGGCGGTGGGCATCGCGCCCGGCTCCAAGAACATGACGCTGCTGCGCGCGCTCGACCGCGAGGAGAAGCTCGGCCCCTCCAACGTGTACGTCAACGTGCGCTGCGACCGCCGCCGCACCACCGACCCCGTCAGTCACTTTTTATATCCTTTTTTGTCGTTTTGGCAGTACTTGAAAGAAATATTTGACAGCCTCCGTGGCGCAGTTAGTTAGACGCCGCCTGTGAAACGAGAGGCCGCGGGTTCGATCCCCGCACCGAAACAAATATTTGTGTGTTCCACAGGTATTTGTTTCGGGTCTGGGTGTTTGTGAGACCGAAAAGTCTCTCGTAGTTCCTGATACCCACGACACAAGACTCGATCTTAGTGTGGGGTCAGGACTATGTATGTGACTGTTGGGTGTATTTATTTATTTATTTATTTATTTATTTATTTATTGGTGGAATAAGATCATAGTTCCATTTTACTAGAGTACTATAGAGCTGAACAATGTGTTTAATCTACAGTGAATATAGTATGCGTAAGTGCATGTTTGTATGTGTACGGGCAGAGCTTCGTGATCCCGGTGTCGGTGCGCGTGTGGGACGTGAACGACAACGCGCCGCAGTGGAGCAGCAGCGCGTACAGCGCGCGCGTGTCGGAGCTGGCGGCCGTGGGCACGCGCCTCGCGCCGCTGCTGCGCGCCGCCGACGCCGACCAGCCCGGCCCGCACGCCACCATACACTACTCCGTGCTGCCCGGCCCGCACAGCGTGAGTCACACCAACACTACCCACATACACATGGACACATACCAGCTACATATCACCTTTTTGTACTTATGCCACCAGTCCACGCATGCAATGGTCTTAAAAATTTAGAAAGAAAGAAAACGTGGGACCAATCTCTATAGCTTGACGATACGGTAGCGACAAAATACTTATATAATTTTTAACTAAGTTCACGCACAAATTAAAAATGAGCATGTCGTACCGTTCGCAGGAGTACGTGGGGTTCGTGAACGAGCTGGACAGCACGCTGGTGGTGAAGAAGCCGCTGGACTTCGAGACGCTGCGCAACTTCACGGTGACGCTGCGCGCGCAGGACCAGGGCTCGCCGCCGCGACACAACGACACCACGCTCGCCGTCACCGTGCTCGACGCCGACGACCACAACCCGCGCTTCTCGCACGACCACTACTCCGCGCTGCTGCCCAGCGACGCCACGGAGGTGTGCCACGCACTCTCAAACTATACTTACACTTATACAGCTTATATGGTTATAGGCGGTAGCCTCACTTTACCACTTGATATTGTAACAATTGTTGGTCGCATACTGCTGAGCAAGCCTCTCCTCTACAATCCTGTTACTGTGGGTTGACGGACTTCACATACTAGAGCAATTCTAGTAATAAGCTTACTATATGATATCTGTTCAGGTGTCTTCACGTAATTTTCAAAACTTGACTAACAGGCCTAACTTCTCCTCTCGCTGCACTGATTTTCCACGTGCCTAATATTGTAGTTGAATTCTTGAACGGTGCGGTGTTGTTTGTTCCAGGGCACGGTGCTGGTGACGTCGCCGGGGCCGGTGTCCGCGGCGGACCAGGACCTGGGCATCAACGCGCCGCTGCACTACAGCGCCGGCGCCGACACGCAGCGCCTCGTATCCGTGCAGCGCGACACCGGCCGCCTCGCCGCCACGCGCCAGCTGCTGCGCGCGCAGCTACCCGTCACCATCGTCATCAAGGTCGGTGCGAGTCGACCATTAATAGTACTAATAAAGTGGTACGACTACCTCACAAAATCAACATGAAGTGGTATTATTGCGCTTCATTTAAGTAATGGATCAGATTCCTGGAGGTCGGAATTGAGCTTAAGGGTTTTGAATCCGCACGGACAGCGACTATCGTACACACAGTAAAATTTCATTAATTGTACGGTTATAATAGACAATATTGAAGCTAATATCTATCCTGCGAGAGGTAAGTCACTTAAGTGGTATAACTAACTAAATAAATAAAATAAAATAACTGGAAGCAAGACGTGTGTGTGTGCAGGCGACGCAGGTGGACAACGCGGACCGGTACGCGCTGGCGACGGTGAGCATCTCGCGCGCGCCCGCGGCTGCGACGCCCAGCACGGACACTAGCAGCACCAGCAGCACCAGCAGCACCAGCAGCACCAGCAGCACTAGCGGCAGCGGCGGCGAGGAGGCCGGCGAGGAGGGCGGCGGCGTGCGGTTCAGCGCGCGCGCCTACAGCGCCGCCGTGAGCGAGGCCGCGCCGCCCGGCACCGCGCTGCTGCTGCTGGCCACGCGCCCGCCCGCGCACGCGCCGCGCCAGGTACACGCGCCACCACTCGACACCACACACACCACACAACGACCTGCATCCTGCACTGGAATTACTGTGCTCCAAAATTACGATAATGAGACAGTCATGAAAATTAAGAACTCACCTTACAGGGTTTTATTATTACTAACGACAACTCACTAGTTGTCGTGTCGTTACACTTAACAATATCAAATTCTCGTAGCACTGAATTTGGTAATAATACTTGAATTTATACAAAAACCCAAAATATGAAACTTGTACCGTTCCTATTTATCACTAAAAATTGTCTTCATACATAACCATCTTAAACCCGACAACTTGCATTAGAGTAGTGGAACTTTAGTTTATATGCAGTAATCTTCGATCAAATATATACTATTTGATCGAAGACGAAAGCAGTCGTGGCTGGCAGACAATTACTTGTAATATTTTAAGTTTAGTTATGGTTAACATGCGCAATGCAGTGCTGTGTCGTGCTGAGTCCCAAACGATGCTGCTGTGTATAAGCAGGCATCGTCTCGACATTGGCGCTAATAATGAAAGCCCTACGTATACTATGCAGAACCCGCTGCAGTTCTACGTGTCGGACCGCATCTTCCTGGAGAAGTTCGCCATCAACAGCGCGGGCGAGGTCATCCTGCGCCGCGCCCTCGACTACGAGACCGCCACCAGCTACTACTACCAGGTTATGGTCACCGACTCCGTCACGGTGAGCAGGTCTTCCTTCCATTACAATTAGTTATTGATAACAATTAAACACCTACCAAATATCTGCAGGTTTTTTTTTTGCGATATGTTGTCCAAAGATTTTACACTCGTGTCCTTTCTGTGTTGCTAATACTGTAGCCTGTACTAACTAGATTGTGTGACAACTCATACGAAATCTGATCACCCAATGGCGGGAAATATGTAACAAATAGCCTACACTTGTTTGTTTCCACAGAACGACACGGCGACCATCAACATAACCGTGCTGAACGAGAACGAGTGGGAGCCTCGCTTCCGCTACCCGCAGTACTCGTTCCGCGCGCGCGGCGCGGGGCGCGGCGAGGGGCGCGGGGAGCGCGGGGAGCGGCGCGCCGGCCTGCTCGCGCTCGGCCGCCTCGAGGCGCACGACGGCGACGCCGGCGACGCCGTCTCCCTCGCGCTGCACGGCCCCGCCGCCAGGTGCCGCCACTGCCACTCGCACTCGCCGCACCCACGCTGTTCCTACTCTATTGTTACAATCCTTACTTTCTCACTTCCAGTATGTTTTATCTGAACGATGACGGCGACTTGTTTCTGCGCGAAGAAGTGCTGCCGACGTTAAACACGTCAGTCGTCCACGTAATAGCCACCGCATATGATTCCGGATCGCCGCCTAAACAGGTATTCCATTTGCTTAAGTCGAACACTATTTACTTATTTGAAATTGGCTGTATTTTATCGAAATATATCCTCAACTTCCAAATATCGACCATGCCGTGGTGTCAATGACATGCCGTCATTTTGTTGCAAAATGCGAAACAATATATGGACTTATATGTGGAACGATGTGCAGTCGTCGGTGCCGGTGCTGGTGCACGTGGAGGCGGCGGCGCGCGGCGTGTCGGCGCTCACGGCCGGCGCCGCCGCCGGGCTGGCGCTGCTCGCGCTCCTGGCGCTGCTCGCCGCCGCGCTCTGCCTCTACGTGTACGTACTCGCGCACGCCGTCGCCCCGCCGGATGTTATATCTGTATTCTGTTAGTCTTTAATGTGCAAATTAGGAATAATGTGTGTGTGTGCAGCAAGCGCACCAAGCCGGCGTCGGTGTCGCACACGAAGGCCCCGGCGCCGCCGCTCGACAAGTGCGGCGCGCCGGCCCGCGCGTCCCCCGCGCGCGCCGCCCCCGCGCCCGCGCCCCCCGCGCCCCCCGCGCCCGCCCCGCCCGGCGGCTCGGGCTCGCTGCTCAGCGTGAGCGCCGGCGCCAGCACCATCCTCGCCAACTCCACCAGCAGCCTCGACCGCGCCGGCGCCACGCAGCCTGACGGTACGCGCGCCGCACGCCGCCGCCATCGCCACGACGCACTGCAGGCAGCTGCGCACCGCGAGCTTAAGCGATACTAAATGTTGATAAATAGTTTTTAAAATACAAGCACTGAGCACTGGCACCGGTCCCCAGGTGTGGGCGCGGGTGAGGGCGGCGCGGGCGCGGCGCTGATGAGCGACCACCTGCAGGCGGGCGCGGGTCGCTCGGGCGTGGCGTGGCCGTCGCGCACCATCCCCGCGCGCATCAAGAAACTCAGCTGGGACGACCAGGTCACACGCACGCCGCGTCTAACCACTCCTTTACCTCTCAACTCCAGCCTCCACTTTAACCTAACCCTAACACGTACCCGTCTTCTGCGTTCTCACATACGTTAACGAACATACTTTACACCTGTATCCCCGATGGTGGAGGCAAAGGTACCGCTCAAGGCTGTTTCTGTCCTCAATTTGCAAAGCATATTGAGCATCCGCTCTAAATGTGACAAGAGTCAAGCACCATGACATTAATAAATTTAACCCTAACATATAACTTGAGACCAACTGTCCACCCAAAACATAGCTGCTGTTACATTATAGTGATTAAGTTTAATTTAAAACCCATGAAACATATTATTGCAGCTGCGGATTAAATTAATATATAAGTTGTGACGTTGCAGGGCAGTGGGGGAGAGAACCCGGTGCACGACGCCACCAATACCGCCGTGGCAGAACACATGAACCTCACCGTGTACTTCTGACCAGCGACGAAGCCACAGATAACCAAATATCTGCTGACACAATAGCTCATCCAAAGCGTCCAGTCGATATAGAAATGTACCCCGTAGTTAACGCCAATGTGTTGCCAAAAACAAATAGCCCAGCACTTGTAAATAAACACACAACTATCCATGAGGAGCTTCATCGACATTCAACCAACCTAGAACGTATGTTGAAGACAAGGTATGCTGTACCTAACGTTACCGATCGAATTAGATCATCAGTTCAAGCTGCTTTACAAGAAATCCAAAATATTGAACTAGATCATCTTAGTCGTGTATCTGATCATATCACTACACTTCACAATTATACATTCAACTCTTCCAATATCGCTAATAATTCTGCACCAAGTTGTTCGTACAGTGTTGTTAATAAGATATATGGGTTACCTGCAAGTGCAACATCTTTTACGTCTGCTGAAAACGCTACATCTTGCATACTATGTCCAAACTTATTACCAAATAATATATCTAATACATCATCTATAAAAAACAATTCGGCTGTCTTAATGTGTCCACCAACAACAGGAAGCATAGCATCTGCTACCTCAAAATCAGCATTAAACAATGTCGAATCATCGCATTCATCATCTGGTTTTCAAGCAAGTTCAACTATAACTTTGCCAAAATTCACTGCAAGTTCGAGTATGTCATCTACAGAATTCCCTTCAAGTACCACAATATCGTTACCGGTGTCACATGGGACCAATTTTACCTACTCGCAGCCTCTGAATACTTTTACCCCGACGTCAACTCCTGATGATGCACTGGCTTCGTGGTCTCTGAGGCCCACTGGTCCCCCGTCATACGCTACAATAGACCCTCGCAAATTGCAAAAGTCGCACGTGACGCCCACTGTATTTGCTAGGGGACCAGATCATAGGATAAGATTATGAGACAACTAATGAAAAGGCCTAGGTGTCTGATACCCACGGCATATATCTGGAATTTACCTGAGGGGTCAGGACAATATTTTGAGTGTACTTTTTCGTTCACGTGTTTTGCACTACATAAGGACTTGCAACGCTTTTATAACTCTCCAGGTAGACATTGTACACGGGCGACAATGTTCACGTTCCATATAATAAGTCGAATAATCTTTTAAAATTTTTGTAGTTTTTTAAAGAAACTGGCATAACGAACACATATTTAATTAGGTATTTAATCGCAACAGAGAGCCTGGCAGAATTGATTATAAAACAGGGAGCCCTTGCTATGCTAATTTGCTAGTTGTTTCTAAATAGGCACTGTACATTTTGATATAATATGTTTCCCTCGTTTGGCTATAAATCTCGCTCCTAATTAAATGTGGTAGTATGCAATTATCTAACCACTATGGTCCTAGCAGATTGATGAGGAAAATTATTGCATGTGCTCTAAGTATCAAGCTCAAAACAAGGAAAGTATTAGGCAAGTCGGTATATTTGTAACGTCAATCCCCAATTGATAATATTATTAACATATAATGCTGATTTTACCATTCAGTAGAGTCAAATAACTTGGTTGAGCCAAATATAAAATTAATATAAATTTTTCACCTAAATCTTTACGTGAATAGGTACATCAAATATGTGAAAATATGTAAGTACACATTTTTGAAGTCAAAAAGGTAGGTACCTAACTTCCAAATTCTCTATAAACGATATATTAAAGAATATGTTATTATTATTCAATTTTCCGTTGTTATAATCGGTCAAAGGCCATTATAAAGTCTGTCACCAATGCCCAAAGATAAAAATCATCGAAAGTAAAAATATTGTATTCGTTGGAAACTGTAACAACACATTATTTACATCAAACTTATGTCGGTTTTAATTGAAAGTATCAAAATACAAAATAATATGAAAAACCAAGATGTTAAAATAAATTGAAGACGGTTGAAGGAGACGTGAGTCATATTGATGTAAGTCATAATTACCTTTGCCTAAACATAGACGATAGGTCTGTTAGTAGGAAATGGTTTCGCGCCAAACTTGTAAGTTATAACCTTAAACCTAGAGGCTAGAAGTACCTAGCTTATTAGCTGCTTCACGTGACACTCAAGTGTGAAGTGCCTATGAACTTTCCAATAATAATACTCGTAACGTTAAGGCACAGGTTAAGGTGATTAAATACAGCGCAGTGTCCAAGTTTTGAGTTTCTATAACATTGTTATTTTATAAGTATTGTGTAAAACTTGGTGCAGTCCTTCTCGCTTTATAACGATGTGTCTCACGATGGTAAAGTATAACTTTACGAATCAATTGCAAACGAAACGAGCTCAAACCTTCATGACATTGGATGATTGGACTGGTCATATCGGATATAATATAAAGGTAGGTTCACTGTTCCCATATTAAGTAATCATAGAACTCACTATGTTAACTGTATTTTATGCGCAAAGGGGTGCATTGGATTCAATTTGAATCAACTCATGTTGGCGAAATACATACATGAATGCAAATCAGGGCAAAGTGTAGTTCCAGCTTGAGCCATAAACGTTTTAATGTTTATTACTTCTATGCTTATTTGAGTGTAGTGGAGTTGATTGTGATGTGTAGTTTGGATATAAATATGTGATGAATTTAGATTTTATACAAAAAAATACGTGTCGTCTCAACACATAGCTTAATTATTGCAGAAATGTAGGATTTTATCGTGTGTATCCTTAAATATAAATGGAAATTGGAAAGGAACCTCACATACATTGTTCGCTTAACACATCAGGCGAGAAACGAGACGCTTACACGTGGTCCAGCACTGAGATTACAACCACAAGTACCTATGTATTTGTTTCGGGTCTGGATGTTTGTGAGAACGAAAAGTCACTCGTAGTTTTTGATACCCACGCGACTTGTATCGTAGTATAATCTCTTGTATGTGACTATTGATTGTATTTATTTATCGAATAGAATTGGTTTATGGATTTTTATCGGTTGCTTGCTAGTCGTCAGTTTGAATTATTTTATATTATCCTTTCTTAGCGGCGTCGCAGAAACACAAAAGTTAACCCTTAAGGTATTTATGTTGTTGTCTGTTATAAACAAGTTATAAGTATTGATTATAAGCATCTCCTTAAGTTTAGGATTTGAGACGCACGCGATAAAATCTGGCACACCAAGTACTAGGTACCTACATACTGTAACTGTACAATATACTGTAATGTAATGATTGTTGTAATGATGTAATATTTATTAGCTAAAGTTAAGGTGATCATACGAATTGTTATTATAATGTTTTGTTAATATGGTTATGTTTTTTATTTAGATTTTCTTCCTTTAATCATGATATTTAACTACCTAATAATAAATAACCAAGTACTTTTGGATAATATATCACCAAGGTATTAAGAGTAGGTATCATTGATTTACAATTGATATCGATGGTAGGTATAGAAATGATTCAGCTGGAATGGGTAGGCTCGTTCGGTAAGGTAGGTACCACTGTCTGATGTCTCACAGGAGACCGACGTGAAGCGACAACTTTGCTGTCACGATTCGTTCGGAGAGTGAGGTTGCTGGATGTCAAATTCTTCTTTCCTCTTTCCATCCTTTTTCCTTCCCGCTCCCCTCCCAATTTGATGGCCCGGTAACATATCCATGATCCAAGCGCTGTGGATGCTCATGGGCGGCAGTGATCACTTACCATTAAGTGATTTGTTTGCTCGATTGCCGGACATAAAATAATAATAAAAACTTAAGGACCATTTTAAACCAAACCTATCCCTGTTAAGTGCCTTTTCCAAACTACTCGAATAACTAATAAACAAACGACTTAAAAACTTCTTTGAGCCTAATAATTTACTATCGCATAGGCAGTGGGCCTTCACTATCCTCATGTTGCGGCTTTGAACCTATGCAACGGAACAAAGAAATTAAGTACCTGGGTTTAATAAATATTGACTAACATTTGAACCACATATACGTACTTTAAGGCGTAGAATCCGCAAGGTTATTGGCATTATGAAAATCTTCAATGGTTTAGATTTTGCAAACAACATTGCATCCTTTGTTTCAACCCCTTCAAGCCTTTATTTCGCAACAAAAGCTAGCCTTTCCCAAGCCATAGTGACAACTGTCTAGTCTATCTCTGTACCAAATTTCATCAAAATCGGTTTAGCAGTTTATGCGTGAAAGCAAAGTGGACAGGCAGAAACAGCTACTTTCGCATTTATCATATTAGTAAGGACTTTCGCATTTATAATATTAGTAAGGATAAGTAAGCGACTGCGAATGTTCAAATAAAATTAATAATTCGTCACGAATCTATCATATAACTTCTTTGGACTTCTATTATCTTCACTTATATTTTTACGGATTTCTTTTTGAATAGTTATTAGGTCCAGTACAACCTGCACTAGGCCAGCGTGGTGGACTATATGGCCTAACCCCTCTAAATCGGACTTATATGGGCTGATACATACATAGCTACAGTTAGTCTAGTACGGGATACTGATAACAGCAGTTTGGATATTGCCGGTAATTGTAATGATAACATTTACAGTCTCTTCCACCGTTCTTCAAAATTACTTAATAAATAGCATTAACATGCGACCGAAATCTACTTTCATAATAATTAGGCCACGGTCAAAAATACTGTTTTTTTCCTTTATTCATAGCTCTACTATTTTCTTAATTCTTCGCAAGATATGAACATGACGTAAGTTATTAACTTTACATTATTCAATTGGAACACTATTGAGTTGGGAAAATAAAACTCTATTAACCATTACAGATTCTTTTACTTAAAAAATGATGTTTCTGTGTTTTAAATTAGTTAAATGTATTATATATTTGTCGATTATGGTTATTATTTGCCATGTATATTGTAGATATTAGTTTAGACAATTTTTCGCTACAATCTGTACAAGAATTTTAATAGATATTTAAGAAAGTCTTTGCTCAGGCACAAGAAGCCGACTGCTGAATACAGACCTCTCAAGTATCTCTACAGCGATTGGTTGCAACTTGCAAGAGGCCGGCATATTCTTTCTGTGAGTGAATATAACTTTAGTCCACCTTTTTCTGTTCATTGTAAGTTTAATCACAATTTAGTTTATGGGACACCTGTAGAAACAAAAATACAGTGTTTACACTAAGATTTATAAACATTAAAATAAAAAAGGACTCTAGTCTACCTTAATGGTTAGAACCATCTTACACAACATCCTGTGTCCATTAAATCTTCTACATTCACTGCGATATGCTTGTATAAATTGTTCGTTACTGCTGTGAGAGTATTTATTAGAACGCGGAGAGCAAAATAACTCGTCGATTTTGGATGCGTCGAATTTCCTTATACAATTTAGTATTTCACATATGAGGTGGTCATATTGCTTTGAAAGTATAATCTTATTGAAAAAAGTACCTTTTTTTATACACCTTATTAATTTCGTAAAAGTAGTTTCGTCGACAGTGGTGATAAGGGCATTTATCAAATATTCAGTGGAATACAGTAACCCATGGTTAGCAACCATGTCTAATGCTGTAGACGCAAGTATCACGGAGTCATCATATGCATCATCAGGTTTCTCCGCTTCATTTTGCATCATCAGTGTTTCAAATATATAGGTCCTAACGTAAGGTGTACTCATTGCTGCTAAAAACTTAGAATCGAATTTGAATTTAAGATCCAACATGTTTAAAATACCATCACCACCCCATTTGATCATATTCTTCAGTATATAATCTATCATACTCTCTTGCTTCTGATGTTCGCCAGATTTTAATAAATCAGTAATATATTCGACTGCAAAGTACTCAGCGAATGTGTAATGCACAAATCGGGGTTCACCGTCCACTATCCTGTCGACAAATCCCGTTTTATCTTCAGCTATTTCCATTCCTTTTATTATACTTTTAATCTCTTCGATTTCTTCATCTGTGAACACTGTTTTAGAACACACAGTGTAAAATGCCAGTTTTTTGTGTTTATTCAAAAACTCTTTCTCCTCTTTGTCATATGTCATTTTCACGTCGGGATTGTATAAGTCCATTTGGTTCTTTTCTTCGAATCGTATGGTCTTCAGTTTCATTTCGATGAAACGCTCGTAAAAAGCGAAGGCATTTGTGTCTAAATCCCATAGTTTTATAAGCTCATCAGGATCGGTAAGCGTAGTGTTTTTTATTTGATCCTGGAAGTAGTGGATGGCAATATACACATGTAGAGGTACACCCGACAAGGTTGTGGCTCTCTTTGAAACCTCAAACTTGTTCACGTATTTCCGCCACGCAGAAAGATTGCTCGCTTCCCTATTCCAATCTTGAACGTATTTTAATTTATCTTCAGTAACGTGCAACCGTTTTATTTCATTCTTAAAATATTCCATCGCAGCTACGTAAATGCTATGTAATGGTATGTTTACAAGTCTTACGTCTTTTACGTCGGCATCGTCATATAAATAAAATTGTTTCATGTACTCAAAGAATCCATTAATATTTATTAGCTGTTGGGACGTTAATTCGTTCAAATTCAAATTTTGCCTGATGTATTTGTCCAGAAATAAACGAATCTCTGTAAAATAAAACGGTTGCAGTGTATAAGACTCGCCGAATTCTGTCTCTAATCTCTCTCTTAACTCGTTGTAAGGGCGGCTAGTGATCCAAACACTTTGCACATGGCGGCCCTGTTCTTCTTCATCACTAGTCGAGTCGTGCACAGGACATCGCCGAGTGAGATATTTTAATAGTTCGATTACTTCTAATATGTAATGTGGACAGATTTCGTCAAAACCGTCTAGCAGAAAAATAATGCGCCTTTCTTTAAAACAGAGTAAAAAAGTGTCCAATTCAAAAGCTGATAGGAAGTTAACTTCTGCGTCATTAACGATTTTAATTTCATCATTAACTATTTCCAATTTTACGTTCAGATCGTTCATGTAAATCTTTCCTCTTGCCGATGTTCTAGTAAGCACAACCTTACACAAAAATTTCAAAGCTTCTATACTGTCCACTTTCACTTTATTCTTTTGCCAGGCATAAAATTGTTTTGTATGATCTATAAGATTTATTCTTTGTATCCATATTCCTGGATAACGCTTTTTTGTCTCAAGAGACAAATGAGTTAGTAACGTAGACTTTCCCATACCGGGAGCGTCTAAAATTAGTATAATATCGTACGTCTTTTTATGTTGTTTCGTTTTGAATACACGATGGTGATCGATGAGCGTCGTGGGTGAAAACTTTTTAGGCGATTCTAAAGAAATATTTTCATCGGATGAATGGGATAACAAATCGTCCGTATCCTCTTCTGAATCATCATATTTTTCGTTAAGTTGTAACGATCGCGGCACGTAATAATGTTTGATTTCTTTGTAAGCCGATAGCTCCAATGTCATTCCCAACGTTATAGTTTCGTTGTTAATTATTTTATGCAGTATTTTTGAATTAATCAAGTGTTTTGCGCTATTGTCGAATACTTTATCAAATGTCACTTCGATGCCCTGATATACGAAATGAGTTTGGAGAACTTTGTTTTGTGACTCGTCTGTTAGATCACTTAAGTTGATTCTTTCATCTCTCAAGCATAAGCATTTTTCTGTTGGAACGTAGTTACTGGTTACTAGTATTATTTTTTTAATATTATGGATGCCAAGAAAATCTTTAATGTTATATTTAGACATATTATTAGAGATTATAACCACTGTGCTAATTTCAGTGGCACTAAGCTCGGCAGTAATAATTTCTAGATACTTGAAAAACATTTTAGACACGTAATCGATGTCAATAAATGTGCAATCATCGGTTCCTTTAAAATATTGCTTCAACTTGTGACAAGTCAGAACAAGAACGTTTGTATAAATAACAATTAATTTTGCACTGTTCGTCTCACTGCTAAATGCCGACAAAACATCAGTCATAGCTTCTTTTTTAAATTCTAACGCAGAGTTGTCCATTTCCTTTAAGTAAGTGAAACTTAAGAAGGCTAGTAGTCCGTTATTTCTGTAATCAAGAAATATTTTCTCAAATGTAGGCATTTTCCGCGTAAGATAATATGCTGTTTCCTCAATCATCCACCAACTCTGTATTTCGTTGTGTAATTTAAGAAACAATGCGTTGGATTTAATGCGAGATTCGGATTTGCTGAGACCTCCGCCGCAATGGTGCGTTTGAAGTTCTTTAGTTACGATATCCTCCAATTGTTCTTCTTTTGCTTGGTGTGTGTAAAAATAAAGATTGTCTAAAAAGTCTCTCGCTAACCGTTTCTCATATACAGTAGGTTGAAAGGACAGTCTTGGAAAATCGTCAATTTCTATAATAAATCTATATTTTTCTAGGTTTTCAAGCCTATCTTTTAACAAGACCTGGAACTGCTTAGCGATTTCCCCTAATTCTTCGATTTTTGGGTTGAATTTCAACGTATTTTTGTTATCTGCCACAAACAGGTTGCCAACGGCGCCTGCGATGCCGCCGTTTATTGCTAGAACACCCGCCTCTAAGTGTTTATCTGGCGCATACATTCCTTTTCGAATAACCACATTACCTTCAATGTCAGCCGTCTCCATTATTACATCGCATATTTTCTCACATAAGTACTGTAATCTTTTAACTGTTTTCTTCTTGTTTATTGTCATGTCAATATTGCCAAATGTAGCAGGTACGTCAAAAGTTAAAGACTTAAGTTTCGTCGACCCAGCCATCTCAAAAGCTTCGTTAACTATACATTGAGGTAATTTTATAGGTTCTAATAAATGTTCATATTTAACATTCCTGTTCGCTGCTTCTTTCGTCAATTTTAGTGTGTTAGTGTTGCTGTCGTAAATTAGGACATTGCCTATTAGTTCGGAAATTGTTTCAGCCTGAGGTTGAAATGAAATCTTTAATAACGAAACGTTAATATCTGTATCACTTAATTGTTTACTTTTTATAGCTTCTGCGTAAAGAGCCTCTCTTAGTATAATCAGTAATTCTTCATTTGATGAGAAGAATTCATCACGGAAGGTCCCTTTGCGACGTCCTTCTGAATTAATTTCTGTTAAATCAAGAACCTTTCGCGCGAGGACTACGTGGTAACTGCGGATGTCTGCATCGATTAGCATAGCATCACATTTGTCGTCTTGTATCAGTTTATATAGTTTTTTTCCCAATTTTTTTATATATTCGACCATTAATACTTTAGTTAAAGTATCTATGTGTTGTTCTTCATATGCAATTTGGAATATATTACTTTCATTGCCCGTCCCTAACAAATTGGCCACAACATTTTCTGTGTCTACTCCCTTACGTGAATATTCCATGTCATCTTTTAGTGTCGTGTATAAAACATAATAAGGTGTAAAGTCTTCATACTTGCCACAAAATAGTTTATTATCGGAAGAAAGCTTAAAGTTCTCTCGTATTTTTCTATAACTGCTAAAATATTTAAGTAAGCTAAAATCACTATTTTTTCGCCACAGATCCTGAAGTTCCAATCTCCCTTTGTCAACTTCCTGCTTGTGTTTGGCTTGAAAAAATATAATACAATCAACATTCGCAGTTTTAAATCGCATACACAAGTCGTCCATATCTCCAATTTCGGCTACATTGGTGCCTAGAAGAAATTCCGTCATTTGTTGACATCTTAAAGCTCTCAAATAGACCATTGTCAATAATTTTGACTCGTACAGTTGTCCGCGAATACCTGCTGTTCCCACACGTTTTTTATATGGATACACTAAATTTTCCCTAAGTGTTTCGACACCTCCAGGTTTAATCGTGTCAAGTTCCTTTCCGGTTCCTTCTAAACAGGCTTGAAGGATTTTGGCAATAGCCGACCGGTCTGGTAGGTCTTTAGCTAAGTCAAAAGCTGTTTTTCCTGCATCGTTTGTGATGTTAGCCTTTGCACCATGTGTTAGAAGTAAGTTTACTATATCACGCTCATCTCTTATTACTGCTATGTGAAGCGGGGTGTTGTTGGCATCAATAACAAACTTTACATTGACGTCTGCGCCATTACTAATACAATTTATTATGTTCGTTTTCTTGACGTTTATGGCTGATTCTTCCGCCAAAGCTATGTAAAATTTAGCATCTGTTAGTTGTTTATTGGTTCTGTTATCCATGGCAGTATATTTATGTGAAATCTCTTGCGAAGTATGTATTATGTTTTCAAAAACGTATTTTTATTACACATTTGTATCACTTTAAACGATGATGTTTCCGGGGCATGTCAATCTGTAAACAAAAGTTAACCACTTAGGTAATCTACATTTAATTATTTAAAGCAAACCGACGTTTTACTGTAAGGTTTATGTAAACACTAGTGGTAGGATATTCTTATACGCCTGGTAGTTTATTTTACGATAATTTTTATTCTAATGAGACATCCACTATTGCAAATGACACTTTATCTATTATGTATTAAACAGTGCACGCAAGTTCACTTGGCACTTAGATAATATGGCGTAACTGTACTCCTAACAGTTGTTGACAATTTATTAATGAATTATTAGCAAAGTTAAAAGACGAATGTATTAAAAACGGCTCGATTTTTCCTTGACAGCCTCCATGGCGCAGTTGGTTGGACGCCGGCTGTGAAAAAGAGGCCGCGGGCTCAATCCCCGCACCGAGAAGAATATTTGTGTGACTCACAAATATTAATTCGGTTCTGGGTGTTTGTGAGACCGAAAAGTCTCTCGTAGTTTCGATACCTGCGATACAAAACTTATTAGATCTTAATGTGAGGTTAGAACTACGTACTTGACTGTTGGGTGTATTAATTAATTATTATTATTTATGCATGTTTATCGATTATGCGTATACAACATGTGAGTTTGAATAGTCACAACACTATGGTAAAAGATCTTACCAGGTCACTTTGTAATAGGCCATGAACGCAATATAAAAGTCAATTGTAGGTATATTACGATATCTTCAAACTTTAATAAAATGTAATTTTGCCAGCATACCTACTTAACATACATAAACTCATGCCTTTATCCCCGAAGGGATAGGCAGAGGCGCCACTAGGACACCCACATTTCGATTTGCATGTTCCGTCCCACGATGTGAATATAACCAACCATAACCAATATAACCATCTGCATATAACCAACTACTATAAATAAAATAAAATCCTCCATTTATATGGAGGTCAATTATATCAAGGTGTCAAATAACTGGGTGCAATACACAGATTAGCTCCAAGTGTAATACTCATATCTGTGTATCACGGTACATGTAGATCTGTGGCGGTAGCAACTCACCAACTTAGATTTACGTTTTATATTTATTTATAATTTTAACTTTATTAAACATGTATTTTTACTTATAGAAATGACTGTAGATGTTTAAAGTTTTAAAACATCTAAGAGTACAAATAAGAAAGGTCAGGGTGGTGGTGAACAATGACTCATAAATTTATCAGTTCATTTGAACGATACGAACAGGAAAGGTACAATAAGGCCCGTAATATTATCACTCAAATAACGCAACTATTTCTACATTATCGGTAAATCAACCACTGGAAAAAATGTCTTTTGTGTTCTCCAAATGTTTTCGAATCGCAGAATTTAATTCTACAACTATCCATTTACGACAAATGAAATACTTCGCAGGAGAACTGGCTTATTCACAAATAAACGAGATAAATAATTAAAAACTTACGAATTGTTGGGCTCAATACGTCATACAACAATAAACAACTCACGAACCTATAATCTCAAAAACACTTTATAATTAGAAGTGTACGTAAACACGTCTTCGCAGTTCGTAGCGGGCCCCCGCGAATTGTTTAGCACGCTGGATGTTATCGAACCTGTGCTCCAGACGATTCATGATAATATGATAAGCCTTGAAAACAGCTGTATGGCCCAGAAGTTATAAGGATTTTTAGTTCTTTAATGTGGTGTTATCACCTTTATAAATACTTATACTTATCTGGGTTTCTTTGTTTGTTGAAACATAAATATCCATCGTCATACGCTAATGGTAACTAAGTATTTTATCTCCTTGGAAATTATAGATTATAACGACCAGCAATAAACCAAAAACCCAAATATTAAATAAGCTAGGGAATAGAAAATATAGCAGTTATGTGTTAACGGCATAAAATATTTTTGAAACTAATTCGGTTTACAATTTTCGAAAAATATTGCAATGTTTCTTACCAGTAAGAAATATGTAGGTAATACGTTTAATTAGAATACAATCAAATTATTGTTATTCTTATAACAAGATTCTTGTTGTGAACAACATGTTATCGCGTGTCCTATACATGGGACATGAGTGCACTATAGAGTGGATCATTCTGAACAGAAATAGAGAACATCAGTTGAACAATCGATTAATCGCAATTGAAACAAACGTTTTAAATTGAAACGAACGGACTTCACACTCACAGTACAGTACAGGCATTTTATTGTGATAACTGAGGGTCACAAGAATTATTAGTAATTTACTGATATCGATTACAATCTGTAAATCTGTGTGCTCTTATAATTCATAGCAATAATAACTGAGTCCTCGGAATGATTCCACTGCCTCACTTGAAAATGAGTATGATGTGATAGCTTTGATGTTGTGTTTCGATCGATGAATGAAATTGGCGGAAGGAGAATACCCATATCCTTCTCGGAGAGGCCTGCACACGCCGACAATGAAATTAAATTAAATTAAATTTGTATATTGGTCATGTAGGCAATTAAATAGCTCTTATGACGAGTCAATGCACATAGTACTTAATCTCTATTTACAAAACATTTGTTATAGCCAGTATTATTTAAATTACATTTACTTGTTTTTCGGTAGTCTTATTGAATAATATTTATTACTACAATATGGTTTATTTTTTCAAGGTAATACATTATTTACGTTAATCAATGTCTAAGTGGTCCATGAGTATTATTAAAACGACGCATAGCGGTATAATGTTACCACCGGTTCCAACGCAACCCTGACTGAGAAGACGCGGCGAAACAAACTCAGCGGGCTTAACTTTACCATCGGACACTACGCGGCGCAACCCAGTTCTGAGATGGTTCTGAGTAGATCCCGCTAGTCGAAACTCATTGGGCCTGGTTTTGGTCAATTTATTGAAATGAATATTTATGACTTCTCTTACAAAGTTATTGTTACTATAATTTCTCATTCGATCGTCTTATTTTGTATTTAATCATTCATTATTTTAGTTAAAAATCAATTGATTACTTACTTAAATTGTCTGATTTTGATTTATTTTTAAGTTTACTAGTTATTAAATATTTTAGTTTTTTGTAAATGGTGTGTGTGTGCGCGCAAACTAAGTGATGTGGATGCTAATTGACAGCGGTCACCACTGTATTGCAAACTGGTTTTGAAAAGAGCAACACTAACACAAGAGTTTCTTTCCCGTTCTTCGATAGTGAAAACAGCTTTCCGAACCGGGTGGTAGATCAAAAATGGATGAATCTAAATAATGTTTTTATTGTATAAGTAGATTCAATCAATTATTTTCATTTGATTTCATAACTGATATATAATATATCAACAGCAATATTTCTAGATGAATTGACATCCCTAGTGCTATCAATAAACAGCATTACGCACTTATCTTTAGATTGGTTATCAGTTCAAGTTTCCACTGATTGTTGTAAATCGAATGTGTCGTGACTTCAAAATCGCTGATACAGTATATTCTCACTTGTGTGGGACTAAACGTTTCATGTAGCATCTCATATACAAAGACTCTAGACTCTAGAGTGTAACTCATTTTATCTACGTATGCACAGTTATAAGTTGTAATTATTATTAAACTAGCGGCCCGAACCGGCTCTGCCCGGATGCAGATACTCTTTGAGTCCAATCTACATCAGCAGCATATTATTTCCCGTGCTATTTCATTTATAATACTTATTCAAACTCCTTGCAGTCTTCTAAACCGCTTTAGCCGCACCGTCCCGTTATATCCCGCCCTGTCCGGTCTCATTTTCACTCAAGACATCATGTATATAATCCAGGCCCATCCTATCCCTTTCCAAGAGTTTAAAAAGTAACAAATATATTTGAGTTCCTTGCTCATCCTACGGAAACACTACAGTTTTCGGGATAAAAAGTAGGCTATAATATGTTAACCCAAGGTGTCAGCTATCTCCATACTAAATTTAAGCGAAATTAGTTCAGCTGTTTTTTAGATTAGCGTGTACAAGGGCACAGACAAAAAAACATAAATAAAAATCTTAAAAATCTTTTGTTGACTGCCTCGGTGGCGTAGTTGTATTACGGTACGGTTACAAAGCTGAGGTCTCGAGTTCGAGTCGCGGGTCGGGCAAAGTGATATTGGATTTTTCTATTCATTATCAGTCCGGAGTCAGGAATTTATGTCCGATATGGCGATAGGCTCGCCCCCTATCACATCGTGGGACGGAACATACAAGGCAAAATGTGGGTGTCCTGGTAGCGCCTCTGCCTACCCCTTCGGGGATGAAGGCGTGAGTTTATGTATGTATGTAGTCCCTCCATATTTTTTCGCATTTATCTTCCACATATTATTATTAAATATAATTAACAGCACCATCTAGTATCGATTGTCCATATCGTACTTTACCTGTGATTTTACTATAAAAATGTTTTTCTCTATGCATAATACCTATTAATATAGTGAGACTGTTTAAAAAATCTGCCTGTATTCTACTAAGTATAAATGTTAATTTATTTTTACATACTTCAATGATAGTTCATGTAGTCAGACTCCGGCGTTCTTAGTAATTTCTTCATTCGATTTCGATCTGATTATCAGATTCTTCAAAACATCGTAAAACACAAAATACTTTTCTTGCAAACATTAAATTTTATCACTAAACCACTGTTGTGATGTTTACAGTAGGCGCGCATATATTTAAACAAACTTGCGTCAACTATTAATAATTCATGTCTGTGTATGAAGCACTTTTTCCTGCTATAAGTAATATTAAAACCACAGATTACTTAGGTCACATTAAAACCATAGTCAAACATAAAACATCATTAAATTATAATACCAATGATTTGTTTTAGCACTGGAGTTTGCCAGCGCAAAAAAAATGATATTAAAACACTTTCGTATGCATTCCTTCATTTATGCTTTAGATTTACTAAAAAATATTTAAAAAAAGTTCGTTTAACTATACTTTTTAAATGTAGATAGGTTGTTTCCCGCCGGTATTGCGGCTTGCGTAGACTTTTAATAATCCTTTGATTGTTTTTATTAAAATACCATTTAGAACACTTTCTCCATACTCCATATAAATTTCAAAATATACTTTGACGTTTTAAATAAATGTTATTTACTTAAATACTAGGAGCCGGCCCGACTCCAACCGGATACAGATGATTCATCGCGCACAACCGCACAGACAAACAGATAAACAAAGTGATAAAAATTCTAAAAATCATTTTCTGGGTTCTATAGTCTATTACGTTAATACAGAACCCATATTAGTTTTTCTCATTTATATTCCCTGTACAGACATCGATCGGTTACCAAATTATATGTATAGATTTATTTATAAATCCTTTATTGTTCACCACAAACATAACATTATTCAAAAATGAAGAGAGCTTAAAATTAGGGTAACAATCGGTGGCAACTGAATTGAAAAGAAGCAAGGAAGAAATGGGTCATCACAACAAGGCAAAAAGAAAAGTAGGTATATACAAAAGACAATAGAATACAACAAAGATTTTTAATACATAGACTACATAAAATAAAACTAGTAATTATGCCCGGGTTCTTCACTATGTCACTATTAAGGGATGACGCATCCATTAAATACCAATTGAGGTAGTATTCATTTTGGAAACCATCCTGGAGCTGCCAACAACAATGACTTGCGTTTTTGACGGATCTGCTTCTAAATAGTCAAACGTGTTGAAGGCGTTACCAAAGTTAAAGATAAAGATGGGACGATTCACGATAGTCAGTGAAATATCCAGACAAGGTCGTTTAGTATTCTTCGGCATTTTTTCAAAGAGACGGGAACACGGAATTGGAAACAGAAAAGTTTAGAACGTGACAGAGGATAGGGAGAATTTCGTCCAGGATATGTAACAATATATTGCGACTGATATGCTCGTTTTGATTCCAAGGCGTCCATTTTTCATTGAAATTTCTAAGTATGTAGTTAGAGTTTCCATCAAAATCGGACTCGTCACTCCTTTAAGAACCTTTTTGGAATAAGATATCCACGCCCACTTGAAAAAATCAAATTCAATAAACGAATTCTAATTACATACCAGTATAATATAAATATTTAATTTACACACTTCTCTTTCTCGTCGCATCAAAGTGCGCCACCCACGGGATGACTCGCAATGACGGGAGTATGCCCCAAGCATTAAAACCGTATTTATATTATGTTGTAAATAGAGCGTAAGTAAATAAATAATTATGGTCAACCCGCACTAGGCCAGTGTGGTGGATATATGGTATAATCCCTCTCAATTATATTCTCGATTGTAGATGAGTCTAGTGCTCTGCAGTGGAACTTATACGGGCTTATACAGATACAGAATAGATTATAATCCATTGCAGAGCCTTTATTACGTCATCTCTCGTTTGACTTATTAATGACTCATGTGCCTGTTTCGTCGCAAACGCAAATAATGTTCTACAAGCAACTTGTGATGATATGCTTCTATAAATTCTTCGTTAGTGCTATGAGCGTGTTCGAGTTTATCAAAAAGCGAATAGGGAAATAAATCGTCGATTTTAGATGCGTCAAATCTTCTGAAACAATCTAATATTTTACCTACGAGTTCATCATTCCATGAAACTACAAACCTATTAAAAAAGGTGCCTTCTTTTATAAAATTTACTAGTGTTGTAAAATTGGTTTCCACGACTGTGGTGACAAGAGTGTCTATCAAAAAATCTGTGAAATACTGTAGACCATAGCGAGCAGCCATATCTAATGCTGTAGGAACTTCGCCGATGTCCTCGTCATACATATCAGGATACTGCCGTTCATTCTGCATCATCAGCATTTCAAATATATTGCTCCTAAGTTGAGGTGTGCTCATTGCTGCAGCAAACTCAGCATCGAATTTGAATTTAAGATCAAATATATTTAAAATACCATCACTACCGTAGTAAACCATATTCTTCAGTATATAATCTATCATAACCTTTTGCTTCTGATGTTCGCCAGATTTTAATAAATCAGTAATATATTCAACTGCAAAGTACTCAGCAAATGTGTAATGTACAAATCGGGGTTCATCTTCGACTATTCTGTCGACGAATCCCGTTTTATCTTCAGCTATTTCCATTCCTTTTATGATACATTTAATCTCTTCGATTTCTTCATCCGTGAACACTGTTTTAGAACACACAGTGTAGAATGCTATTTTTTGGTGATTATTCAAAAACTCTTTCTTCTCTTTCTCATAAGTCATTTTCACGTCGGGTTTGTATAAGTCCATTTGGTTCTTTTCCTCGAATCGTATGGTCTTCAATTTCATTTCGATGAAACGCTCATAAAAAGCGAATGCATTCGTGTCTAAATCCCACTGTTTTATAAGCTCATCGGGGTCGGTGAGCGTGGTGTTTTTGATTTGATCCTGGAAGTAGTGGATGGCAATATACACATGCAAAGGTACACCCGATAAAGTAATCGCTCTTCTTAAACCCTCAAAATCGTTTAAGTATTTCCGCCACGCAGAAAGTTTGTTCACTACGATATCCCAATCTTGAACATATTCCAAATTATCTTCTGTAACGTGCGACCGTTTTATTTCATTCTTGAAATATTCCATCGCAGCAACGTAAATGCTATGTAATGGTATGTTTACAAGTCTTACGTCTTTTACGGTTGCATCGTCATATAAATCAAATCGTTTCATGTACTCAAAGAAAGCATTGATATTTATCAACTGTTGGGACGTCAATTCATTTAAATTTAAATTACGCCTCATGTACTTGTCTAAAAACAAACGAATCTCTGTAAAATAAAACGGTTTTAGTGTGTACGACTCGCCGAATTCTGTCTCTAATGTCTTTCTGATGTCGTTGTAAGGGCGGCTAGTGATCCAAACACATTGCACATGGCTGTCCTGCTCTTGCTCATCACTAGTCAACTCGTGCACAGCACATCGCTGCGTCAGATATCTTAACAGTTCGATTACTTCTAATTTGTAATGTGGACAGATTTCGTCGAAACCGTCTAAGAGAAAAATTATGCGCCTTTCTTTGAAACAGTGTAAAAAAATGTTAAATTCAAAAGCTGTTAGGGAATCTACTTCTTTACAGTTAACGAGTTTAATTTCGTCATTAACTATTTCCAATTCTATATTCAAATCGTTCATGCAACTTTGTTTAGTAAGTAAAACCTTGCACAAAAATTTCAAAGCTTCTAAACTGTCTACTTTTACTTTATTCTCGTGCCATTCGTTAAATTGTCTGGTATGATCTATGAGATTTATCCTTTGTATCCATATACCTGGATAACGCTTTTTTGTCTCAAGAGATAAATAAGTTAGCAACGTAGACTTGCCCATACCGGGAGCGTCTAAAATTAGTATAATATCGTACGTCCTTTTATGTTGTTTCGTTTTAAATATACGATGGTGATCGATAAGCGTCGTGGGTGAAAACTTTTTGGGCGATTCTGAAGAGAGATTTTCATCGGATGAATGAGACGATAAGTTGTCCATATCTTCTTCTAAACCATCGTATTTTTCGTTTAGTTGTAACGTTCGCGGCACGTAATAATTTTTGATTTCTTTGTAATTCGACAGCTCCAATGTCTGTCCCACCGTGATAGATTCATTGTTAATTATTTTGTGCAGTATTTCTGAATTTATCAAGTGTTTTATGCTGCTGTTGAACACCTTCGCAAAAGTAATTACAATTCCCTGATATACGAAGTGAGTTTGGAGAACTTTGTTTTGTGACTCGTCTGTTAGATCACTTAAGTTGATACTTTTATCTCTTAAGCATAACCATTTTTCTGTTGGAACGTAGTTGCTGGTTACTAGTATTATTTTTTTAATATTACGGATGCCTAAAATATCTTTAATATTATATTTAGACATATTATTGGCGAATATAACTACTGTGCTGATTTCAGTGGCACTAAGCTCAGCAGTTATCATTTCTAGATACTGGGAAGACATTTTACAAATATAATCGATGTCAATAAATATACAATTGTCGGTACCCTTTAAATATTGCTTCAACTTGTGACAAGTCAGAACAAGAACGTTTGTATTTAAATAACAATTAATTTTGCACTGTTCGTGTCACTGCTAAATGCCGACAAAACATCAGTCATAGCTTCTGTTTTAAATTCTAACGCAGAGTTGACCATTTCTTTTAAGTAAGTGAAACTTAAGAAGGCTAGTAGTCCATTATTTCTGTAATCGAGAAATATTTTCTCAAATATAGGCATTTTCCGAGTAAGATATAATGCTGTTTCCTCAATCATCCACCAACTCTGTATTTCGTTGTGTAATTTAAGAAACAATGCGTTGGCTTTAATGCGAGATTCGGATTTGCTGAGACCTCCACCGCAATTGTGCGTTTGAAGTTCTTTAGTTACGATATCCTCCAATTGTTCTTCTTTTGCTTGGTGTGTGTAAAAATATAGATTGTCTAAAAAGTCTCTCGCTAACCGTTTCTCATATACAGTAGGTTGAAAGGACAGTTTTGGAAAATCGTCAATTTCTATAATAAATCTATATTTTTCTAGGTTTTCAAGCCTATCTTTCAACAAGACGTGGAACTGCTTAGCGATTTCCCCTAATTCTTCGACTTTTGGGTTGAATTTCAACGTATTTTTGTTATCTGCCACAAATAGATTGCCAACGGCGCCTGCGATGCCGCCGTTTATTGCTAGAACACCCGCCTCTAAGTGTTTATCTGGCGCATACATTCCTTTTCGAATAACCACATTACCTTCAATGTCAGCCGTTTCCATTATTACATCGCATATTTTCTCACTCAAGTACTGTAATCTTTTAACCGTTTTCTTCTTATTTATTGTCATGTCAATATTACCAAATGTCGCAGGTACGTCAAATGTTAACGATTTAAGTTTCATCCACCCAGCTATCTCAAAAGCTTCGCTAATTACACATTGGGGTAATTGTAAAGATTCTAATACATATTTAAAATTGAGTTTCCTGTTCGCTGCTTCTTTAGTCAACTTAAGAGTGTAAGTGTTGCTGTCGTACGTTAGGACATTGCCTATTAGTTCGGAAATTGTTTCAGCCTGAGGTTGAAACGAAATTCTTAATAACGACACGTCGATGTCTCTGTCACTTAATTTACTATTTTTTATGGCTTCTGCGTAAAGAGCCTCTCGTAGTATAATCAGTTTTTCTTCATTTGAAGTGAAGAATTCCTCACGGAATGTCCCTTTACGACGTCCTCCTGAATTAATTTCTGTTATATTGAGAACCTTTCGCGCGAGGACTACGTGGTAACTACGGATGTCTGCATCGCATAGCATTGTGTCACATTTGCCATCTTGTATCAGTTTAAAAAGTTTTTTTCCCAAATTCTTTATGTATTCGTCCATAAATACGTTGGTCAATGTATCTATGTGTTGCTCTTCATATGCAATTTGGAATATATTATTTTCATTGCCCGTCCCTAACAAATTAGCCACAACATTTTCTGTATCTACTCCCTTACGAAAATATTCCATGTCATCTTTTAGTGTCGTGTATAAAACATAATAAGGTGTTATGTCTTCATACTTTCCACAAAATAGTTTATCATCGGAAGAAAGCTTAAAGTTCTCTCGTATTTTTCTATAACTACTAAAATATTTAAGTAAGCTAAAATCACTACTTTTTCGCCACAGATCCTGAAGTTCCAATCTCCCTTTGTCAACATCCTGCTTGTGTTTTGCTTGAAAAAATATAACACAATCAGCATTTGCAATTTTAAATCGCATACATAAGTCGTCCATATCTCCGATTTCGGTTACATTGGTGCCTAGAAGAAATTCCGTCATTTGTTGACATCTTAAAGCTCTCAGATAGACCATTGTCAATAATTTTGACTCGTACAGTTGTCCGCGAATACCTGCTGTTCCCACACGTTTTTTATACGGATACACTGAATTTTCTGTAAGTGTTTCGAAGTCTGCAGGTGTGATAGTGTCAAGTTCCTTTCCGGTCCCTGCTATACTGGTTTCAAGAATTTTTGCAATAGCTGACCGGTCTGGCAGGTCTTTAGCTAAATCAAAGGCAGTTTTTCCTGCATCGTTTAGGATGTTAGCCATTGCACCATGTTTTAGAAGTATGTTTACTGTTTCTTGTTCGCCTCTCATTGCTGCTATGTGTAGCGGGGTGTTGTTAGCATCAACAGTAAACTTTACATTGACGTCAGCGCCATTACGGATGCATTCTATAATGTTTGTTTTCTTGATGTTTATGGCAGAGTCCTCCGCCAAGGCTATGTAAAATTTTGCATCTGTTAATAGCTTGCTTCTGATGTCCATAATATCATACACACTTGATAATTTTTATTGTAAAAAAAATATATTCTGTATTTTGTCATATAATACGATCATGTATCTATCTGGTTACGGGTGGCTAATCTGAAACGGAAAATGTAACACATAAAGAATTCTGCATACATACAGGCAGTCATCGGATAAGAGGAGATTACTTTAATGACACGACAATACCGATTTTGAATAAATTGACGTTCTCTCACATTTCACAATATTATCCGGTATAGTTATCTACTTATTACTTGTATGCTCGCCATGATTTGATATTATGAAGTATGGATTTTTGTTCACACGCAGAAGGCGCAAGAACATCCGTTTCTGATATGACACCATTAGTTCGTTTTGGAAAGTAAATATTGTATTTTGACATTACAGAAGCTTATTAAATGTTGGAGCAGGCGTACAATACTAAATCTATTGTTCAAAATCCGAATCACGAAATAAAGACATCAAATAAGCCAAAAATATACAGAAAAGATAGCCATTATTATCTGATAAGGATATGAAATATTATTATTAACTTACGTGTACGTCATTTGAAGAAATTAAATTCACTTATTAACATATTAGTAAGAAATACGTACCTAATTAAAGTTAAGTTTATATATTATAAAGTCGATTTCAATATATTACAAATTTAGCATGATATTCGTATTGTATACAATAAACATGGTATCGCGAATTTGAACTATAGAGTGGAACGTTCTCGTAGGAATTACTTGAACAATCGATTAAGAATAAAATTACAAAAAATATTCGTATGAATCGACTTCAATATAGCCCTTATCAGATGCGTAAAGCTTTGAAAATAGCTACAATTACAGGTCATAATTATTTCACAATCTGCGAGGTCATCTCCCAACAGACCGCTGAGGATGGTGATGAATCGATACATAAATAAACTTTAATAATTATATAAAGCTTAAGAGTTTCTTTGTTTCTTTGAACGCGCTAATTTCAGCAACAATCGAAATAAAAATTCTATTGATGTTGGATAGTCTGTTTAACGAGGAAGGCTAGATACTTTTAATTGCGGGAAAATATAAAGCGAACTTTATCGTTTTAATTAGATCATGATTTAATTAGTCAATCTGGGTAACTTTGATTCCTTCGGGTAACTTTGACAGTGTGACCAACAACTAGTTTTTTTTTTTTCATACGATAACATAGATTTTATGGATGCACAATTGAAAAGTGAATTATTAAACGGCTTAAAAACTTCTTATTGAAGGCGCTTTGTTTCTGGAAAAAGTTATGAGTGAGATAACAGGCACATTTATTTTGATATATTTCTTTGCTTTAATTTGTTTTCTATTCAAATTGTTTAAAAATGTCGTCTACCATATTTTTTAAAAGGTTCTTTGATGCTGATTAAAAATAATTGTAGCATTGTCAAATTCCGCAGAGTGAAACATGTTTTATTAAAGAAATATAAGGCTAATCTTAAATTATAAGGTTTTATTGACACGTCCCTAGTCGTAATTTATAAAAAACTAGCTTCTGCCCGCAAACTTCGTCAGCGTGATTAACTTTATTTGGTATTTCTCATCCCATCCCGTCCCGTCCCGTTATATCCCGCCCGTGCCGTCTCAGTCTCGCTCAAGGCATGTAATCCAATCCCATCCCCCATCCCTTTGAGTATAAAAGTAACAAATATATCGGAATTCCTTCCTCATCCCACGGGAACACTTATTTTTTCGGGATAAATAGCCTAAGTGTTAATCCAGAGTTTCATTTAGTTCCATTCCAAATGTCATCGAAATCCGTTAAGCGGTTTTTGAGTTCAACGCGCACAAACGCACAGACAAACAGACAAATATTCTAAAAATCATTGTTTTTATTACGTTAATACAGACCCCCATATTAGTTTTTCTCATTTATCTTCCATTTATTATTTATTATTATTGATTATTATCTTCCATAATACAAAGAAACACCCTGTATGTAAATAAGGTATATACCAGTTTTCAAGTTGGACCTGCACCAAAATAACTGTGAAAATTGCATCTCATTTCGTGTAGTTTTTGAGTAATGTGCAAGCAAACAAAAAGAAACATCCTGTATGTAAATGCAACATAAACCAGCTTTTAAGTTGGGCCTGCACCAATATAACTGTGAAAACTGCATCTCATTTCGTGCGGTAGTTTTTGAGTATTGTGCAAGCAAATAAAAAGAAACATCCTGTATGTGAATGCAACATATACCAGTTTTTAAGTTGAACCTGTAGCAATACAACTGTGAAAACCGCATCTCATTTGGTGCAGTAGTTTTTGCGTGATGCGCAAGCAAACATACAGACAGACAGACAGACAGACAGACAGACAGACAGACAAAAATTCTAAAAAAAATTGTTTTGGCTTCTGTTGCTGTTATAAAGACCCCTCGCGTTAAAATTTCTCAAATATCTTCCATGTACAGACATCGACCATTTACATTTTTATTATATTATAAAAAATACAAGCCAAATACACCCAAAATAGCGTTATAATTGAATAATACCACATTTCCATTGTAGGTTTTATGTGTGTCAAAGATACCCATGTAGGGGGGCTAACTTTGACACACCAAAAAATATATATTTTGCTGTGTAAATTTACGGACTTATTAATCTTTAATTTTTTCTATGGATGTAAAGCATTACAAGAACACCAACAAAGATAAATATTGTCATATAAAGATTTTACATAATAAAATATCGGGAAAAATATCGCGCCTCTATTGAATTAAATCGCAAGAATTTATTAGTTTTTAATTTATATACGAGTGTAAGTTTTAACGAGAGACATCTTCGATAAAATATAGTAAAAATCGTGTATAATTGATCGAAGAGGGACGTACATAAACTCGCGATATATCATGCACGCATTTAGCTAACAAATTTAAATGTTAGATTGATGCATTCATTTTGAGCATCGATTTTATTACTAACGTCTCTATTCGCATCAATAAGCTTATCTAGGTAAGTAGTCATTTATCTCTAGATTAGTTATTATCAGTTCGAGGACATTTCCACATATTTCAGGAAATCGATGTGTAGTCAGTCGCCACTTTACAACCCATGCGCTGCCGAATGCAATGCATTCTCAGTTCTCATTGGAAGATGCGTAAATTCCCACATAATATTTATTTATTTATTTATGCTTTATATACAATGTATAACGGCGGACTTAATGCCTGAGGCATTCTCTCCCAGTCAACCATAGGGTCGTGCAGAGAAATTGTAGTAGGCGCATAAACTAAATGAAAATAGTAAAAATAAAATTAATAATAAAAAGCTATAAATATTACATATATAATTAATATATGCATATATATACATATATATATATATATATATATATATATATATATATATATAAACATCACATACATATATCATATATAATATGTACATACATAAACTACATAAATACTGAAATTATTCTGCCAATTTATTCAAGAACAGCTGTCGTACTTTCGCTTTAAATGTCAAACGAGTACCAGACGACCTGATTTCGAGGGGGAGTGCGTTCCACAGAAGTATTGATTGTATAAAGAAGGAAGAATGAGTGAAGTTAGAGGTGTGTGCAGGACACTGCAGAAGGAGATTATTGCCTGAGCGAAGGTTCCTATTATGGTTACTCCCTAAGTAATGAAATTGGGAAATCAAATAAGAAGGTGGAGTAGGGGACATAAGAATAGAGAAGAGTGTTGTAAGGGCGTGTAAAGAACGACGTTGACGTATGGGTAACCATTTTAACTGTGAGCGGAACGAAGAAATATGATCATATTTTCGAAGATTAAAAATGAATCGAATGCAGTTATTAAGAAGACGGTCTAGTTTATTGAGGTGTTCTGCATTCAGATCAAAATAGCACACATCACCATAGTCGATTATAGGAAATATTAAGGCTTGCACAAGCATTGTCTTGGTTTTCACTGGGAGGAAGTTCTTAAGGCGATAAAGAACTCTTAGAGACCCTGTAACCTTCTGGCAAACTGCAGCTACTTGGACACGCCAGCTCAGAGAGGAATCGATCAGTATGCCTAGGTCTTTTACCACAGGACTCCAAGGAATAATTGAGCCATTATAAGTAAGAGGTGGTAAAAGTGTGGTGTCCAACCTACTTACCATCCTTGGACTACCTACGACAATTGCCTGGCATTTACTTGGGTTGACGGTCAAACCAAAACAGTCAGCCCACTTCTTTATACGGTCTAGGTCTCCGTTCACATTGTCAATCGCTACGGCCACCGAGTCGATTCCCGCCTGCGAGTAAATCTGCAAGTCATCGGCATACAAATGATACGCACATTGAAGATTTTGGGTTATAAGATTAATAAAGATAGAAAATAACAACGGAGAAAGTATACCGCCTTGAGGAACGCCAGAGTGAAGGTCACGCCAATTTGACGAAGAGTCATCAAGACGAACCGATTGCTGACGCCCCTGAAGATAGGATGAGAACCATTGCAGTGCCTCGGACGAGATCATTAAGCAGGAGAGGATAGATAAAAGGATGTCGTGACTGACGGTATTAAAGGCATTAGAGAAGTCCACCAAGGCCAACACAGTAACCTTGGAGTTCTCCATGCCCTGCCTTATATCGCCAGTCACTTTGAGGAGCGCAGAGGTAGTGCTGTGTCCAGGTCTGAATCCAGACTGTAGTGGATTTAATAAGTTGTTTAGATGCACAAACCTGGACAGCTGCTTGTGTACACACGCCTCAAGCACCTTGGACAAGAAGGGTAGTATGGATATAGGACGGAAGTGGTTGGCAGTAGACGGGTTAGGAATTTTGGGAAGAGGTATGACATAGGCTTTTCGCCACGAAGACGGATATACACCAGTGTCGAGGGAAGCATTAATGATTTGGGTAATAGTTGGGAGAAGTAGGTCCAGTAACGGGATAATCATGCGGCGACTAATATTATCGCAGCCCATGGCATTGGATTTAATAGAAAGGATAATCTTTTTGATCTCATCAGGAGCAACTGCAGAGAAAGAAAAGGGATCAATATTAGGGCGAGGAAGGGAATTAAGGAAAGCAAGGGTGCGGTGCTGAGTTTGGTGATTGAGTGGAGTAACATTGGTGAAATGAAAATTAATATCATCCAAACTGATCGCACACGGGAGTTCACAAGGTTTTCCCTTACCAATACCTAGCGTCCCGAGGAATTTCCAGATATTGGAAGGGGTGGAAGCGGAAATATTATCCAGAATATGGCGGCGTTTAGCATTACGTATCATCTGATTGCAACGATTTCTTGCAGATTTATATAAGCACCAATTAGCATCTGAACGTTCTTTCTTGAATTTATGAAAGGCACGGTCTCTACGCCTCATCGCCCTCCGAACATCACAAGTCAGCCAAGGCGCTGGAGGACGTTTTAACTTTATGCGCTTAATCGGGGCATAGACGTCGTACAGTGCAAGGACATTACTGCTGAAGATGGCCACTTTTTCGTCTACTGTAGACGCTCCCGACAGGTTCTGCCAGTCCAAATTCCCAGCATCGCTGCGCAACCGGTCCACATTCATACGATCAAAACAACGCTTGTGCAATACCTTGGGTGGAGGTTTATAGGGTTTCAGGGCGTAAGACAGGAAAAGGAGGTCATGGCGAGAAAATCCGGGAGCCAGATACTGGCCATGACAGGGGACGAGGGAAGGATCAGAGACAAGGATAAGGTCAAGCCAAGTGTCATCGCCATCGGTATTGTGGTGAGTGGCTTGCAGAGGTAGGACACATAGACTAGCGGATTCAAGAATGTCAAGGAGTTTACGGGTACGAGAGGAGCTTTGGGCAAGGAGATTGGTGTTGAAATCTCCCATGATGATGTGATGTGCATATTCCGATCCTAAAGATTCCAGAGTTGATTCGAGACTGGAGAAGTAGTCGATAGAAGGAGGACAGTAGACGACACCAAGTAAGGTCTTCACTCCCCTGACCCAAACCTCGAGGAAGAGATACTCGGCCGACGCCGAGTCAGTAGAGGACGACGAAGCTACAATATTGTATTGCAAGTTGCTGCGAAGATAGATAGCTACGCCGCCTCCCCTCATATTGACTCGATCATTCCTAACAAGAATAAAGCCGGGAAGAGGATATGCGGCAGAAGCTAAATGAGGTTTGAGCCAGCTCTCGGAAATCAGGACGCCATGCACGTTAGCATCAGCAAAGGTATCCGTTAAGTCACTAAAATGACTTGGTACACTTTGAGCGTTAATGTGACAAATATTAAACGTGTCAGGTTGAGAGGCAAACTTTTCTCGTACCAAGTCACCAAGCCCATCATGTAGCGAGGCAAAACTGTCATCACTGGTCGTAAAAGAAGAATCAATGGCAGATAAAAAAGAATCATTATCAGAAGACATAATATAAATAACTAAATAAAAATAAATAAATATTATAAACTATACTAACAAAGATATAATATATACAAGTTAACAACTGTGGTGCAACGATTCCATCTCAGCACCACCCGCCAGCCAACATTCTTACCACACATAAATGATAATTAGTATATAGTACAAAAAAAAAAACAAAAACACAACACTTAAATTAATAATTAAAAAACATAATAATAATTAAAAGAAAACAAAAAGTCATAGTAAAACAAAAAAATGAACAATTTCTAAACGAAACTAATGTGTCAACCGGCAAACGTCAATTTGATGTAAACATTGAATTATTAAACAAGAAATAATGACATGTTTGCGCGGGTACTACGACAAAGTAGTCACAATTCACGCGAGTAAATAACTATTTTGTATTGTGATGACAAACGAGTGAAAAACATAATAAGATACGAACTTAAAACGAGTTAATTAATAAATAACGATCAATATAGTATATGACAAGTTAATAACTATGAACTACCGTGAAAAAGTGTCGTTCATGTTAAAACCTAACAGGTGCATTTAACGCGGTTTTGTTATCGAGGCCGTCGACACCGCGGGTCTGCCGCTTCTCACCACTGAAGAGGTTTCCAGTGACCGGGGATACTTCGCCATCAACGGATTGAGTTCGCCCATGGTGGATACTTTAATACGGCTACCATCTAAGATTTTTACCATAATTGTGCCGTCCTGGGTCCAACACGATCTCACGCCGAAATGCTGCCGGGCTTTACTAAATACTTGCTGCCGTGATTTTGTGAGGAACTCCTTGACTGTGATGGAAGAACCCTTCAGCTTCGTTTTAGCCCTCCAAACAGAAGATCGATGATCAACTCCGCTGAATCGAACAAGTATGGGACGACTGTGATCTTTGTTTTGGGATCCAATTCTGTGACATGAGGTTATGTTGCAAGCGGAACAGTCTCTTAAGGCCAAAGTATTATTAATTATTTTGAGGACAACAGCTGTACAATCCTCATTAGCATCCTCCGTCACACCCAGGAAAAGAAGTGCTTTCCGCCGATGTCGTGTCTCAATGCTGTCAATCATCCGAGCACATTCGCTTATTTGATTTCTCAGAAGACGAAGCATATCAAACATCAGCTCTCGGAGTGTGCGGAATTCTTCAGCTACACGAGCCACAGTGTCCTTTGCTTGACCACCAGACTGTAGTTTTGCTTCCAGTTCAGCCATCCTCTTTGAGAAGCTGTCCTCCAACTTACTCTGGGTCTCCTGGATATCAGCTAATTGTGCCATTTTATCGGTATGTCGCTTTGTTGTATGAAGAAGTGTGGGTGCAGGGCTAGCAGGTGGTGTATTTGGAGCTATGTAGTTACATACAGAGCTGCTAACTTTAGTACAGAGCACTTATTATATGTCGCACTAAATACACGCAATGTACACCAAAAAATCAATGTATTATAATTTAAATTAAAAATACGACTCAAAAATCACGTCTATCTTTTTTGACACCTACCGCCGAAAAAAAGTGATTAATCATGTGATGTTTGTTTAGCATTTTTTAACCCCCTCCCTCCCCCTTGGTGATATGTGGTAATGTTTAAGACTAGCCCTCACGCCCCACCCAAATTTACGTGTATTTTTAGTACCTACATAGAATCTTATTTTGTTTTTTAATGTTATCTTTAAATACAGGTATAAAGTATAATCTACGACTTCGTTCGTTGCCTGGTAACGGCGAGTCAAGTTCACACTACACACCGGTTTTCGGTTTACAAATCGCGCGTTTTATTAAAAAGTAAATACACGTTACACCCCCCTTCCCCCTTGTGACATTTTGTGATTTTTGCTAAACGCACAGATTTATGATGATGGGATGTTTGGCGCTTACTTAAGATACACTGAGTGCAATAAAAAATGTGCGAGTATCAGATGTTCACGTAACATTCTGACGCACGGGGCTCCGGGTGTGTTGGTTGTAGTAACCAACACTCGTCGCTAGTGCATTTTGCGTCGCTGTACAGTCTACAATACAAACCAGTAAGCACGCCGTTACTGGTTGCTGTAGTAAACAGTCCTCGAGAGTGGTGCGGTGGCTGCAGACACGCGCGCGATCACTCGACCGACTCGAACGACGCCGCGCCGCGCCGCGCGTGTAAAACTTATTTCAAAATAACGTGTTGCTGTTACTATACGTTTATTATTTTCGTCAATGTGATTGTGACAAGGTAAGATATAATATGGTTCAATAATAATATCGCAAAAAATAAGCAATCCCATGTTTTCATTTTAAATAGTCTCCATTTATTAAAATAATAAATGAGTTTAAAGAACCGACAAAGAATGCCCGCTTATTGTATAAACTGTCCCAATACATATAAGATAAAGACCGTAGACTTCTGCGCGTAAATCGACTTAAACAGAAACGTCAATTAAATAACCAATTTTGAAACATAAACACATGATAATAATTCATTATTTATAGTATGAATATTTCACTGTGTGTGTTAAAGAAAAAATATCGACTAGAATATGTATGCATTCGACTTAGTAATGTTATGTAGAAAATTGCAACTATCACCAGTTATTTTGCGTGTTTGTGTCATTTGCAGTTGTAAAAAGTGTAATGCACTGTTAAACATGCTAAATAATCCGAATATTTCGCTGTATTAGCGTGTACATATTTTTTTTAGTTTACATTTCTCATCGGCAAAATCGATTATATACATTTAACTTATGGATCTATTTTTAATTAATATTAATTTCCAAAAACCGATTCTGAGCGTTTAGCTAGGCACCTACATTGTAAAGTACAGAATCTCTAGTCAAAGTTTTAGACTCCCCAGCTTAGAGAATGCGTTGTATTTCAGTCTGAGATAACTGACAGTCTGTCTGGCATCAAATCTTTCACGAATAGGCCTTTCGACGAACCACGCAGACATTATGGGGGATGGTATCCTACCATCATATACCTACCTTTGAAATTCTTGTGGACTGCAGGCTCCGTCAAATTGTTTTAACCGCCGCAAACAAGCAATAATTAACTCTGAACACACAAATAACTGAAAAATATGTATCAATCTAACATTTATCTGTATCTGGTAACAACATCGGCAATAACATAATAAAAAATATTATAAAAATATGCCGTATACTTAATAACATTTGAATAACACCACCTCACTTCCCCAATTCTTTTGTTTACTTAAATCATGCTCCAATTATCGATACTTAACTCAAATATTAGATACACAACTTATCGTATTTTATGTCGCTACATCAACTAGCCGCCAAAGGAGCGATAACCCATTTGGAAGAGAATCGGATTGTCAAACCAGTGGTTGTGGGTTCAAACCTATAGCACGCACGATATTCCTTCCGTAGTTACAATAAGTATAATGTATACAGACTTATGGCTATTATGGAAAGGAAAATATGATGTAAGACCCTGCATATTTAAAAGTTCTTTTTAAGTAATTGAAAGATAATTTCGAACTCTCCCACACCGCATCAGGCCAGCGTGGTGGACGAAGCATCCTATTCCCAAAAGTCAATAGATGCTTCAATGAAATGCAACTGTATATTTTTAAAGATAATTATTTAAGATCGTGGATAAAATGTCAATGGCAGGCCGATCACAAATGTTTAAAGATAAGGACAGGTAGAAAGAACACTCAATTGTGCTTAAATATTTTACGAGATGAAATGTTAGTCTAATAATTATATTATTTATAGTCGTTCAATATAGCCATTCTTATATAGAAAGTTGAATAACTGCGTTTTACTTTTCTAAATGACTGCAATAAATATGTAATAATTGGAAAGAATGAGTGAATCTGTACGCGATACTACCATCAATGTTTGCTGCACAAGTCATCGAGTGGTGCTACAACTTTCGCTCGGAGAAAATTCCCCATATCACGTATTATGTATAATATCTTGATACTCGGCTAACGGATGTCGTGAAATCTGTCGAAATCCTGGTTGACACTACGGGTGCGGTGGCGTCCACTTTCTCCGCACAACCCGCGCCCCCTCCCCACCGCGCTCCTCACCACACCGCATCAGCTGTTACGCAACGCAATATTACGAGGTGTGCCGATGACCCGGCTCGCGTAACTCTCGACGTGCCTCGAATGACTCACTATGTTTTGGGTTTTTTGTTGACTCATTGAGGTCTTCGAT
The DNA here is from genome assembly GCA_905220455.2 of Deilephila porcellus. Classification (NCBI taxonomy): domain Eukaryota; kingdom Metazoa; phylum Arthropoda; class Insecta; order Lepidoptera; family Sphingidae; genus Deilephila; species Deilephila porcellus. The sequence goes on along the minus strand of LR999973.1, from coordinate 16,449,720 downwards.
GAGGATGTACTCAACTGTTAGCAAGTCGTACTTATTAATACTTACAACCAGTCGATACGACTACCTACCCATAAAGGTTAGCAATAATTTATTTGGTAGCGGACAGTTCGATGTTCAACTTCAATGTTTCTGAGATATACCTAATATCATGCAACAACCATAAGTATTGTAGAATGGAAACAGTGAGTTATTTCTGTTTGTTTGTAGATGTGGTACATAGTGAAGGTATGGGCAGCAGTGCTGGTGGCGAGCGCGTGCCTTGCGGACAACAGCTCGCTAAGCAGCGAAGACTCATGCTCGGCGCACCCGTATGATGCGGGCCCTTGGAGCTGTTTGTTGGAGGAGTGGGCCACTTCGGAGCCTACCCATCAGACCAGGCATGGTGAGATCGACCAATATAAACTTAAAACTATAGCATAAAGAAATGATTAGCGTTTTATCAATTACTAGTTTAGTGACGTCTTAAGAAAGGCACGGGTAAAGTTGTGACTAGCGCCATATATAGTTCGTCGAATCACCTAATACATCGATTGTTTATATCCGAACATCTACGAAGCCAAGACCAAGAATATCGTCAAGGAAGATATGAGAACAAGTCGTGTTGTAACTGAAATCGCTTGAGTAAAGTGGGTGAAACTATGTAGACGCGATCTCTGACCCCGGCTAAGATAACACAAGATGGAACAAACGCTTGAAAATATTTTTGTACCTTAAGGATAAGAGCAGGTACAACAGCAACAACACTTCCAAGACAATCGTAAATAGCGTAGATTATAACACCAATTGCAGGTCGTATAATGGCGCTGCCGCCAGCGAAAGGTTATTACGTGTCGGAGCGCATCGACCTGATGCCGCCTCCGCCGCCGCCACATCAGCACCAGCAGCCGCTTCAGCAACACAACCTGCCGCAACGTGTGCCGCACCCGCAGCCCTACAACGAGTGGCAACCCTCCCCGCCGCCGCCGCAGCCCGGGAAGATCATGAACAGACCACCCAACCCTTACAAGGATAAATTTAAACCCAGCTATGTATGTACTCAATTGTATCTCTATTATAAAACTGCATTCGAAGGATTGAGATCGTAAATATCGTGAAATGATTATAAGATATTACAACCCTATTTTCAACCACTTTAAGCAAAAATATAGCCTATGTTTCTCAGGGATAATGTAGGATTCTATTGGTGAAAGAATTTCGTGAAAGAAAGAGGTTCAGTAGTTTCGGAGCCTATTCAATGCAAACAAACAATCAAACCTTTCCTCTTTATAATATTAGTATAGATTAAAGATTTATTGGGTTATTGAATTGCTTTCTTATGAAATCACATGTAAGCGTTATTTGCACATTAACATCCGACACATTTCAGTACATTTCGACATACCTATCCTGTCTAAATGTTTAATTTTTTTGGTGCCTTGTTTTTGTCTCTGTCTGATCGGCACAAATATGCTAGTCCACAACGCAGCATGATGTACATAAATTGAATCTGAGAAACCACACTTATTGCTATTACGCGTTTCTACAAATCCAGACGGATACGAAATACCTACCACCAATAAACAGTTTGAAGTCATAGCTAAGCTTGATGCGTGTGCAGGCAGGGCCACCAAACTATCCGATGCAGGGTCACGCGCCTCCCAACAGCGTTGATCGCTTCGACGAGCAGAATACCAAGCCGCAGAAGCACGTGTCGGAGACCGACCTGTTCCTGCTCACCGCCATCGAGAAGCTCGTGTACCGCGCCGACCTCATGGAGAAGCGCCTGCGCAAGCTGGAGGAGAGCGTGCACTACCTCGTGGCCGGCGTCGACGCCAAGCCTGGTGAGACACACCGGATTCAACCATACATTCTCTCTCTCTCTTCAGCCACAGCAAGTTTACTGCTAATCATAGTCCTCCCCCAAAGATCTCCACATCAACCTGTTGGAAGCAGCCTGCATCCAGCGACTTTCTGCAACCAGATGAAAACCCCACGACGACACAGACCATACATTATCGTGAACATAAATATTTCCCTCATTTGACTTTACCCTTTATGTAATCACGCGCTCCTTGTATGGTAAATGGTAATAAAACAGTGATGTCGCTCCTCAGAGCCGTGCGCCACAAACTTCACGCGGGTGGGTGAGAACTGCTACCAGTTCTCAAACTCGGCGTTGAACTGGAAGAGCGCCAACTACGCGTGCCGTAAGCTCGGCGCCAACATGCTGGAGATCGACTCTGACCAGGAGAAGAAGCATCTGCTCTCCGCACTGCTCGCCGACAAGCAACTGCAAGGTACTCTATACACACCCTTCTATGTAATACATACTGCATACATGAGGTAATGTCTGTGGAGATCCCTCCAGTGGTAGATAGAAGCATCACTAATGTCTTCCACACCCACTTTGTCAAGGCTATTTCCGTTCCAAGATATAACCAGCACCAAGCCTATCGTCCCATTAGATTTAAATTCTAACCCTGAGCAATCTTTCCAAAAAAATCAGAGAGAAATAGTTTGTGGGCCTTGTTTGAACTGATAGGTGAAGTCGAGACTTCACAGTTCACAGCAGACCATAAACCGATGTTGCTAGACAGTAATATCAGTGTTATAAATGTAGGATGAATGCAATTGCAGGTAGCGACTGGTGGACGGGCGGGTTGAACCCGGGGCTGCTGTGGATCTGGTCGCACTCGGCCAAGCCCGCCGTCAGTAACGGCACGGCCGTGGCGGGCGACGGTCGCTGCCTCGCGCTGTCCCTGCCGCCCGCGCGCGCCGCGCTGCTGTACCGCGGGGACGACTGCGCGCTGCGCCACCGATACGTGTGCGAGAAGCACGACGATCAAGACAAACTCGCCAACGAAATCGAGAAGGCGCGCAGCATGAGGGACGCGCAGCACAGGACACCCAAAATAGCTTGGACCGATGACCCGTGATGACATTCACGACGTACCACGTTCATATATTACAATTAGAAAACAACGAATATACTCTTCAAAAAATGAGTAAATATGTAACACACCACAATAAACCGAGGATTGTTATAAAATTTTGTTCAAAAGAAGCGACCTACACGCCATTCGAATGGCGCGAATTCATACGCCTTTTGAGTACGTATGGGCTTACATGTCGCGTCCATACGTCTCGCGCGTATTTCGTTTCTTTTCTGTACAATGTCTCAAGGTACGATGTATCTCAAATATCCAGGTCACAAAGTCTTAGTGTAGTATTTATTTATTTATTATTCGATATTTTATAAGACTACTTGCACATTGCATTGAATATGTGTGCAATTAGCTTCAAGACGAAAAGGGGTGATAAAAAATACCAAATCTTTTATACTATCTTATTTATATTCAATATTTACAAGTTGTAAGGATCACAACAATAATAACTTATGTATAAATAAATACATTGACTAATGTATACTTCATTATGCAACAAATAAAACAAAAATCAATCGTCTTTGTGTATTATTAACTGTAACATCGCTTCACTGCGCCTAGTAAATAGTATTTATAGGTAAGCTGTTGTGACACCGGAGGTTTAAATGTTAAATTATCAGTCGAAAATCGGTGTTAAATCTTGATATACTAGAGGCAGAAAATATATCCACTCGCTGGAAACTCTTTTTTATTTAATAATTTAATAGTAATGTATTCTCATAACCCATGGTTTAATGCATATTCTGCATTCTTTGTACATGGCACAATCGCTCCTTTGCTTATCCAACAGGGTGCCTATATTCGTCAGTACCACGCACAGTGAAGGGAACCTCGTTGTTTACCGAACAACTGCAAAAACCGAGTATTGTTGTAGACAATGTTTGTGATCAATATATTTCAGTCGCAAGCTAGTAGCACTTTAAAGTACATTTCTTACCGCACTCGCGTTGTCATGTTAACGGTATATATTGCAATGCAACACATTTGTAAAAAATGACTGTCTGTATCCAACGTTTTTGGTTTTAAATTAGTAACAACAGTCCAATCGCATATATTAGAAAAAGCTAGTATTTCACATCTCATAATATACCAGATATATGGCCCGCGTTGTGATTCGACTTGTTTATTCTGGCAATATTTTTTGCCAGGATTAATGGTGGCAACACAGATACACCTTAAGTAAATAAATTCAGATAAGGCAAGAAACCAAAATGTTGATAGAAAATGTAATTCAAAATATATTAATATGGCGGGCCTATACATTACACTATATTATTTTCCAATCACTGTACAGATCTTCGAATCATATCGTGCTCCATATATTCAAGCCGCTTCAGTGTACCCTTAGAATTAACAAAGACCTCAAGAAACTTGCAATTATACGGAAATAGTCCTCGTTAATTTTTATTTATAAATCTAAATTTAGAACATATAAATATATTATACATTGTACATATTCCATATGATACTTAATTACTTTAAAGATAACCAAACATTCAAAATTCTAGTTAGAGTACTTATTTTACAATTTAGTTCATCAAAGGCACACACACAACTTGACATGTATGACTGCATAAATATAACAACAAAATATATAAAGTATCTGTCGTATTTAATCCCATAGAAGTGAAAGAGCTTAATGATGAAGTTTCACTACAATTTTACAACTACAGTGTCTATCTCTACACAGGCAGCCTTTTCAATTTAACAAGTCACTTCATTTACAATACAATCTTGACGGTTTCATTTTTATTATGACCATTTTTTATTGGCTCGGCAACATCACTTCAAACATTATTATGCATACGAAAAATTCTACTCTGGTGGGAAACTCTGCAATTAAATTCCTTAAGCCAACCGCTTTCTCTGAAGCAATTCAATTTGTGTATAGTAAGCCAAATTGAACTTTTACTCTTTTGAAAATTGCATGTACTGAAAAATAATCAATTATATCAAAAAGTAATAATATGGAAAATTCAATTTTCATAATATGTATACCATATTTAATAGAAGCTGAAATATAAGCGGTTACAGTTTCAAAGCATGTGAGTGAGTAAGCATTTTACCACACTCATATTGTTTATCGCTTGGATTTCATGTAGCTCTCAATCAGTCTCAAGTCAAATTAAATATGGTACTGTAAAATAATGTTTAAAATCCAATTGTAGTATTGAGCGTTGAGTCCCGGTGGTGTGGTGCGGGTCTAGTTGAAGTGGAACTTGAACTGGAAGGGGCTGCCGTGCTGGAAGTGGTGGAAGGGGTTGTGGAAGGCGCCGTGCTGCTGGGCGCGCTGCGCGTCGGGGTCCAGCGGGTCCGAGCCCGCGTCGAACTGCGCGCGCTTCTCCGGGTCCGTCAGCACCTGACCACACAGTAACCTCAGCTACATTCTGCTGGCGGTGCACTAACTTACAACTAATACTATTTCAAAAATATCTATTTAACGTTGTTTGAGATATGTTTTTTAATATAAACAACGAGCATTCATACTCGTAATCTAATAGTAATAAAATGTAGAAGGAAATAAAAATTTTGCAGCATAACAACAAACGTACGTCGGAAGACAAAAGAACGTGGACGATTTATTATAATTGTTTTTAATGTTATATACCACTGCAGGTAACTTTTATGAATGTACACTAACAACGATATTCATAAACAGTTTTAAAACCTACTTGAGTTATTGAATGGTTTGTCTTCTTCACTCAAACTGAATTCTAAAGTGGTTCGACAAAGACGAAACATTCGATAACTAAAATAGGTTCTAAAACTGTCTATAAGATATGAGATATAGATAGACAACATAGTAGATTCCATGAACAAATAAATAATATATTCACAATGTAACAATATAATAGAAGTAAACCTTTACCTCTTTGGCAGCAGCAACGTCTATGAACTTTTTCTCAGCGATTTTCTTCTCGTCTCCCTGGTAGTTGTCGGGATGCCACTTCTGCGCCGCCTTACGGTACGCTTTGGTAATCTCCTGCTTAGTCGCTGTTCTGGAAACACATTTTAATATGTAACTATACTTCATTTTGTAATTTTAGGTTGTAATTAATATGCTTTTGAATGACTCCAAATTATCTCATAACCTTTCCTATTTTCTTTATTCATATTATAGGAAAATTAAGTATGACATACCTCTTAACACCTAATATTTTGTAGTAATCTCTCTGTTCTGATTGTTTCTGTAATTTCTGTGCTCTACTTAATCCGTCTTTGGCCCTCTGTAGTCCTTCTTCTAACTCCAGAGCTTCTTTGAATGTGTGTATTGCTGAAAATGGAAACAACAAGATTAGTCAGATACCATTAATCGCAGTTTAGATTACTTCATTTTTATAAAACAAAATGTTTGAAATGTTGAAATTAGATAGAGTAAATGATTTTTTATAAATTGTATTGATATTTTTATATGATGTTATCAGTGGTATATTACATGGCAGACTAAAACTTATTAGCTCCATATTTTGCCACCCGATTTGCTGTAGAGTAACATGGAAAATGACCAGTTTACATGTAACATGAAAATGTTTTGTTATGCGTTGAGAACGAGTCAGTGCGTGTGCGTGTGCGTGCGCGTGCGTGTGCGTGTGCGTGTGCGTGTGCGTGTGCGTGTGCGTGCGTGCGTACCGTCATCGAACATGTCGAGTCCGAGCAGCGCGTCGGCCTTGTCGCACAGCACGCGCGCGTCGCGCTGCAGCTCCAGCGCGCCGCCGCACTCGCCCAGCGCCTCCGAGTAGCGCTCCTCCTGACAACAACAACGCGTCAACCACACCGCTATTACACTACTTCTTCTCTTCAGACAGAGAAAGTCTCCACATCGACCTGCTGGAAGCAGCCTGCATCCAGAGCATCCTGCTTCCTGCAACTTTAACTAAGTCGTCCGTCCATCTTGTAAGCGGACGTCAGACACTGCGCTTGCCTATACATAGCCTCCATTCCAGAACCTCTCCTAAGCATCATGCTACTAAACTCACCAAATAACATACTATTTGTAAGTAATAAAGCGCTTGCGAGCCATAGATATATTACCGCATCATTCCACAACGACCAATGTTTGAAACAAAATGATTCTTGCAAACGCAACATTTAAATCCTTTATTTTATCACTTAATATTATTGTATAACTCATTATTAATATCCACGCCTCATACCTTGACAGAACAGCTGCAGAGCCATTTCCTGGCTTCGAATACGACAAGCGTGACTTCTTCCTCAGTCCGCAGCACCTTATTGGCGCTGTCTATGCATCCGAGGAAGTCTCTTGCCTCGCTTTTCTCCTCGCACTCCAACAACAACTTGTCCACCTTCTTCACCTTCTTGTAGAACGGGAAACACTTCTTGTGTTCTGGGTCCAATTTCAGACATTCTCTGATTTCCTGAAATATTCATTTTTATTATTTCTCAATCAAATTTTAACATCAGTGGTATTATGTCTGGAAATTAAATTTAAAAATTACTTTTTTACGTATAAAGCATTGTCCAGCGCGCAAAAATGATATAAATTGCACGCGTTTACCTCCTCTGCTATATCATGTAACTTCACTTATGTCTAAAATCACAAGGTGTCAATAAATAAATAAATACACCAAACAGTCATATACATAGTCCTGATCCCACACTAAGACCGAGTCTTGTGTCGTGGTTTTCAGGAAGTACGAGACAGTTTTCGATGTCACAAACACCCAGACCCGGAATGAATGCATGTGGATCACACAAACATTTGTCTCGCGCGCCACCACAAATGCCGCAAACCCGCGGAATCTCGTTCCACAACAGGCGTCTAACCAACTGCGCCAAGGAGGTTGTCAATGCTTTAAATTTTGGCGAGCGTTCCTAAAATTGGATATTGGCATAGTACTGTGTGCGTGTACCTTGAGCGCGTCGCTGACGTGTCCGAGACGGTAGAGCAGCGTGGCGAGGCGGAAGTACCCGTCCGTGGAGTCCTGCTGCAGGCGGTTCACCGACCTGATGTCGGACACCGCGGAGAATAGGTCGTTCTGAAAATTGTACAGTTGCAATAATATTCGTTTAAATATGTGTGTATGTTCGCGAATAACTCTTGTAAATTTCTTTTGAGATTTTTTACGTGTTTCAGTCCAACTACAAGGTGGTGATTCTATTTCAATTCCATTTGCTATTAGACCTACATTTTGGAAGACTTTTCAAAATCATATGAAAATACCAAGTTTCCTTGGCTCTTGAAGTCTTTATAATTTACAATATGCAACAGTTACATAACCAAATTATTATTTTTGGTACTTGGACTTGGAAGATGCTTTGGTGAAATTACTCAAAAACAAGCTTAAAATTAATATGTTTATTTAGGTCAAGTGAGTATTCACGAAGGTCACATGTTGATTTTAACGATAACAATTAAAGCTGTTGAGCGCCGATGGATAACCCCATAGCTGTCCGGAAAATTGAGTGGCAGTTTTCGCGATTTTATATAATCAATCAATTGTCATGGCCGTTTTTACGTAAAGTACGTAAATTACGTAAAGTGATATTTCTCGAGATCAAGTATCTCTATGAAAGTCATATACTGTTGGTATTTTTTGGTGTTATAACAAGATTCACTAACTTCGGGATCATGTTATTCACCAGTCATTACAACCAGTTTTGTTTTATTGGGCGGTAAACTCGAAAAAGGCGATTTTTTTCTTTATCAAAACACACATATTTTTGTTTCAAAATACTTTGATTTGAAAAACAATTATATGTATATGGAATAGGGGAAAAAAACTAAAACATATTTCACATAAAATATTATCTATAACAATTAGATTTTTAAATATGTCATTTCCAAAGAGTTGCTGTAAAAATCTTGGGGGGTGGGGGGGGGGGGTTGATGTTTAGGAGTGTGTTTTTCCAGTAGCCGAAAAAGTAGTGCGTGGTACTGACCAGTGCGATGTAGCACTCTGCGCGGAGTTGCCGCAGCTGCGCGGACCAGGGCGACACGTCCAGCAGCGCGCTGGCGAGGTCGGCGGCGGCGCGGTGGTCTCCGCCGCGGTAGTACGCCTCCACCAGCCGCAGCTCCTCCATCAGCGAGTCGATGCGGTGGTAGTTGCTGATCGCCTCCTCGTTGTACGGCTCCGAGTACGTCTGCACGACACACATTCAACACGTATGTAGATACACCCAACACTAGACACGAGGCTTGTGTCGCGGGTATAGGGATCTACGAAACCAGATACTATAATATGTTATTTAGCTGATGAGTTAAATAAGTACATTTCCATTATACATATTTTGTCTGTCTGATTTATGAAATCACCTGTTTCAACATTATGGTAAAAATTTCACCAAGTATTTTAGTAATAAAAATATGTTATATTACAACACACTTTGATAAACTGTACTGATATAAGTAATATTTCAAAATTAATTAAATATAACTAAAACATTAACTTACAGTTATAAAGATAACAATTTTTACGTAATTCTAACGGATGATAACGGTTGAAATGTTAAATTAACGACCAATATCCTAAGAACAAAGTCGTGTTTTTTGTAAAAACATAAAAGCAAAAACTATCTTCCCATTTAAGTAGCGTTTAATATTTGATATGAGATTTGTAATTGGGCATTGAGGCCCGTCGAATATTATTTACTTATTTGTGTCAAAAGTACTTATAAACATGTAATTTCATTATCATTAAATTGCAAATGCGTTTCCACTTGATATACATGTGTTAGACAACAATGAAGTAATTGTTATTACTAATTGCTGTTATCTATACACCACTACGTAACTTGTATTGCTGTAAATACAGATTGACGTATTAAATACGATTTCGGACCTCCCAGAAGGTATAAGTAGAGGTTTCATTTGCGCCACTACCAATTCGCCGACGTTTGTTCCGTCTTAAGACGTAGTAGATCAAAGAATGCAAGATTGTTCCCAGGCCCTCTCCAAATTCTACATAAAATAGTTAACTCATTTATTTATTAATTCAATTCAAATTGAATGAAATATTAATCAATTCTAGGACCTTACGATTCATAGACCAAACACAACAAAAAACCAATGAAGCAAATTTTAAAATATATTTTTAATGTCCATGAAAATCGACAAGGGAAGCATTACTAAAGTGTGTTCGAGCGTGTCTGCTCAGCTGGTCGGTGATAACGCCAGTGACTGATAAAGCGAGTGTTGTCACGGAGCCGGTCAAGTGTGCACAAATTGTTTGAGAATAATTATGTCACGGCAAGAAAAGCGAGGCTGTTACAATAACATTGTATGCTACTGACCATATAAAATTTTTATCATCCATTGTCAGCTTTTTGCAATTTTTTTAGGATACCAATGGCAAACAAGTGAGAAGGTCTTATCATAATAAATCATTTCCGCGTGTACACTTAAACTTCTGAGGAATGTTATGAAGAATATATCGAGAACAAAAGATTAAGTGCAGGTCAGGGATTACTAGACTGCTGGACATCTCACAGGGTCAAGTTCTGCATTCTTCTTTTCATGGACACACATTCACTCTTTACCATAAGTGTCTTTAATGTTTTGCAACTTTCGGTACTCTTATGGTGTATAATAATATGTAAGAACTAAATAAACAATATTTGTATAGCTTATATCTTATCTTATGTATCAATTATGAAACTTATCAATAGTGTCTGTAATATCAAATAGTACCTATTTAATATAATATTTTTGTTTCTAGAACAACTTCCATCGAAATAAATCTAGAATAATGATTAAACAAACAAAATAAATAAACAGGAATTGCTAAATATAAGTTGAAACTGAGTTGAGCATGCTCAAGGCCAATTTTAAAATAGGTTTTGCAGGCAGTTAAATTAATATACATATGATTCAGCCAACAACAATTCTCATAAATGTCATAACACTTAACAATAGAGGCAATCATCAGTAAATCTGCATAACTAACAGAACTCTACAGGATTTTTAAAGATAGGTGTTGTCTCTCAACCTGCACAGGGCCAAATGAAGGTGAATGATTTAGGCCAATTCCCTCTCATGGATATGGGGGTTTTGTATCAAACAGTAAGACAGATATAGAAAAATGCACTATACAATATCATGACATCATTGGCTGTAGTATTACATCATACAAAGTGAATATATTGAACTTACAACTTGTAGGTAGTCCTCCTTTGCATCAACATATTGTGCTAGTTTGAGGTAGACATTGGCTCTGTGCAATCTGGCCGCTGTGAAATCAGACTTCATCTCCAACACCTGTGTACAAAATAATCACATTTGTATATTATAGACACATACATACATATTTGTCATGCCTGTATCCCATATGGGTAGGTGGTGGGATAGCCACTTTGCTTGATCCTGACATATTACTTTTGGATATTATACACAATCACAAATACTGAATCACAGTTACCATGTTGCACATGACAGGCACATTTGTTTTTTTTTTGTGCACAATATAATGTCAGCTAGTGGATACTACAATCACTATGGTATTGGTTATTTTATATTTATTATAAAGTAACACAATAATACAAAAATAGACTCAAACAAATAACTACATTGTCTTAAATTTGATTAATTTGCAAAATGTAGTCTACAGTGCCTTAATGTGGGATCTTAAATTGTTTATAATGGATAAAACAATTTATTTATAATCTGATATCAATCATATCTCAGATTTTTTCGACTGATAAAACCATAAATCAATTAAATGACCAAATATTCTATAATCATTATTGATTGAATATTTTTAAACAATGGGTTTACCTTTGTGAAGTCCTGTAGTGCAAACTTGGCTTTTCCCAGTGCATAGTACACTGTGCCTCGTTTGAAGTATGTGAGGTAGTTGTGTGGGTCTCCCTCTGCATACAGAACGAAATTTACATCATTATATAGAACAGCATCCCCTTTGCTGTGTAGTATAATGCCTTAAACTGTCAATATACTAATAACTTAAAGGAAACATGAGACAATTCTTATAATCACTTCCATGCAATGTAATATCACTTGTGTTTATTATGTCTTTATATTCTTTGTAAGTAGTGCACCAAGACATACATTTTTAGATAGATGTGGATGCAAAATATTTTGAGACACTTATATGTTTTAATAGAGGTTTACGCCTTCACGGCCTTGCTACGGTCAAGGACGCAGCTTTGAACTATTTCTAGCAAGGCCAGTGCACTTACCGACAGCGGCATGATAATGAGTGAGTGCATCCGAAAGCTGCCCACGGGCTAGGAAGTCACGGCCCAGCTCCAAGTGTTTGTTCACCTCCGCCTGCGACGCGCACTCTGAAACTGCACCACCACACATCAAAACACATCCTCACCAATAATGCACAGTCCAAATATAGGTTACAATACGTAAATATTACCCACATTCTAACACTACTTCCAACACTAACAATACAAGGCAAGGTGTGACTTTGTTCCAATTAATATTTGCTAGGTAGTCCATTATTAAATTATTAATTTTATACTGCAACTCTTATCGTAAATACACAGCGATTCAATTTTCAATACAAAATAATAATTTGACATAGCCACAATCCATTTTTCGTTCGTCTCTTTTCGTGGTTTGTTCTGATTGGTCCAAATCAGACAATTTGAGACAATGAGGTTAGACAACTGTAATGTTATTGCCAAGGTAATAAATTTAATATTGTATTACAAGGGCACACTTTCGGTAGCTGACATGAAACGTTATTGCTAAACAACAATTTTGATTTAGTTTTACGACAAACAAACTAAAAAGCATTTGTAAATTATAGTTAAAATATTAAAATACTTTTCATCCTATTTTGGCTTTCGACATAAAATTATTAGCCAACAACACACAAATTAAAATAGATACTGGAATCGATGGAAATATTAAAGGCGCTAGAACTGTGCGCCAGAACAATGAATAAAGCAACCTTTGGTTATCATGGGTTATCATTCAGGTGCATTGTATAAACCCCTGTATTATGACAATATAAAAGCGCGTCAGATTGTAAAACGTTGCTGTTTTGTTAAGCCCAACATTCATATCAGTATCAAAATTCATTCAAATCGTAATCAAATTATCTCGATGGCCATTGAGATAATTTGATAATGATACTCTAGATTTTTGGTACGATCGTTTGAATAATAAATGTTTGTATTGTTATAAATAATGAAAGAATATAAAGGTTATTATAATCGAGTAACTTTTAAATAAATCTTTTTTTTTATTATATCTTATTAATAATAATAGCCGATAATAAATCCAATGTAATATATTTACATATTTATTTATTTATAATATTGGTATGCATTTTTTAAATAACAAAACAATACAGTTCCTTGGTATAAGAACTTTTTCACGTATATTGCTTGTGGCAACACCGTAACCCGTTCTTTCATTTCCAAAGGAAAACAGTGAACGGTCAGTGAACAAATATTCGAAAATATTTCTAAAATTTTCAAGTTAACACATAAAATAAAAATGGTTTTTACAAAAGCGTGCATATGTCAACCTCACCGTGCATGTATTCATGTCAGATCAGTTAACTTTCTCGTGATATCTGCCGATTTAACATTGGATGTCAACATAACCTCTTGACGAAAAGTCTGCACTTGGTTCGTTCCGTGCTTATTTTAGTGGTGTTTTTAGGAATGGCAGACGCCGTACCATCAACAGCGCCCAAGGCGAAAGCGCCTAAAAGTAAGGCGATTAAAGAGAAAGCCCCGAAGGCTGCACCTGCAGCACCTGCGGAGCCCGCTAAGGTGATCCGTAAGGCATCGAAGCCTCGCCACGGCAGGCTGTACGCAAAGGCCGTGTTCACTGGATACAAACGTGGTCTGCGCAACCAACACGAAAACACAGCTCTTCTCAAGGTTTGTACAATCACTTTGAGGTTATAACTAATATGTTTTAGCATGATGGTGTTTGGTCCCTAGAAACATGGAAATCAGTTCCATGCTAAATATTATAAAATAAAATTAAGCATTTACACAAAATAAATACTTTTCTTCCCAAATGTTATTTAAATACAACTAATTGAAAGTTAACATGTTCATTACCAACAACACTGTGTTTATTCGGTACTTATGAAGTTTAAATAAAAATTATGATGTTCTCTTATTATGAACTGTTAAAAGTTCATTACTGTGATTAACATTTAATCTTTAATTTGGTTTGTTGTATGAAACTAGCTTAACATATTGTAGTTTATTTCTAATCTCATATACAACAACAATAGTCACCATACTTGAAAGCATGACACTTTACAATCCTTATTCATGTGTATTTACACTGCAACTCACATTACTTCACATATGATTTGTATTATGATAAAGATTTTATTCAAATTAAAGATTATTTTAACAATCTATGTATACATCGGGTTTAATTAAAAAAGTGACACAAATCAGGCAGTCATTTTCAGATTCAATATATTTGTGAGTGCTCATTAATGTAATTTTAACAATTAATAATGTATAAGTTGATAGTAAACTGAGGTCTGGTTGGTTTCTCTTTTGCTTGAGATACTTCAAGCCAATATAAATGTAAATAATTTGGGAGTTAAGAAGTATGTTTGTTTGTTACTGCAAGTTCCTAACAGTTCAAATTGCATAGATAGTATTTATTTAGTGGTTTCTTAGATTTACGCGAATGTTACACATTGAAATAAAATTATTTTTTACGGATTTTATCGCGATTTGGTGGTCACGAAAGCTGTAAAGCTGTAAAAGCTGTAAGCTATTTTGACATGAATTGTATTAATGACAGCCTCCGTGGCGCAGTTGGTTAGACGCCGCCTGTGTAACGAGAGGCCGCGGGTTCGATCCCCGCACCGAAACAAATGTTTGTGTAATCCACAGGTATTTGTTCCGGGTCTAGGTGTTTGTGAGACCGAAAAGTCTCTCATAGTTTCTGATACTCACGACACAAGACTCGATCTTAGTGTGGGGTCAGGACTATGTATGTGACTGTTGGGTGTATTTATTTATTTAAAACAATTCATAATTTAGTGTAAAGCACATACTAATGTATGTGCTTTACACTAAATTATGACTATACACTAAATTATACAACAGTACATTGTATGCATCCTGTGTTTGAATAATATTTGCATTGTAAAATGTACATTCCCAGTTCTCCGGATGGTACTGTACAAGAAAATGTTCTTTTGGATGATGCCAAAACAGGTGTGCACTAGGCATTCCAAACTGAATTTTCTCTAAGATGGACATATAAATGCTTATATCAAACTAAATGATGCCTATGACATTTGAAACCTGAATATTATGTGGACAATATTTTACACTGATAAAATATACACTCATGTATCATTTGAAGCAAAAAAGGACATAAGTAACACAAACTCGTTAAATTCCAGATTGAAGGCGCGAAAGACCGTGATGACGCGATCTTCTACGCCGGCAAGCGCTGCGTGTACGTGTACCGCGCCAAGAAGAGGACGCCCATCCCCGGCGGCCCCCGTGGCAAGAAGACCAAGCTGCGCGCCATCTGGGGCAAGGTGACCCGCCCGCACGGCAACTCCGGCGGCGTGCGCGCCAGGTTCAAGTCCAACCTGCCCGCACACGCCATGGGACACAGAATACGCGTGGTTAGTAACTACATGTATTTCCAATAGTTGTATATTTTTATAATTTAGGATACAAACAACAAGTAAGTAATCAGTAATGTACTTAATGTAAAATTCACAAAGTTCTAAAGATTAATAATGTGATGATTAATAGAAGTTAAGTGTTCAAGAATGGATCAGATGAATGAGGAGGGTTATTATTGAGGTTTTGACTATATTTTGAAACCAATATAAGTTTTGATGGTTGTAACTTTGGTAACTTTGTATGTCGCTGCCAAGATGGTTGTGGGTTCAAATCCCAGGGCTTACCTTTGCCTTTGTGTATTTTTTTTTTTTTTTTTATTGCTATGAATGACGAGACGAGCCTGCCATTCGCCTGATGGTAAGCGATACGACCGCTCATGGACAGTAGCAAAACCAAACAACACTATGAGTTACAAGGCAATGCTTGGCATTCCACTGCGCTCGCCATCCTGAGACATTAGATGTTAAGTCTCGATATGTCCAGTAGTTACTCTGGCTACAATGTCCTTCAAACCGGAACACAACAGTGTATTTACTGCTGTTTGGCGGGAGAAATAGACATTGCGGTGGTACCTACCCAGGCGGCCTCTCACATATGAGAGACCTACCACCAGTAATGTACCACCTGACCTACCACCAGTATATTGATATATTGTTCATTATATACCACACAGTAAAAAAATAACAGTGAATAAAAAATCATTTTGAAGAATCTTGCCTACCATCTTAAATGTATATCTGTTCAATTGTCTCTATCTGAAAGAATATTCATTTCAAGCAGCCCAAAATGTTTTCAAGATATTAATATCAGTAGTATAAATATGAAGATAAAACACATTGTCATACATATGGTTTGTAGCTAACATATTTTTTTATTAAAACTAAGTATGATCTATGGGGATATTTTCATTGAGTTCTGCTGTATGTCTATAATTAATAGTGCGTCTACCTGTAATAATTTTGTTAGAAGCAGACAGAAGAAAGAATATTGATAATTTAATTTGACAGCCTCTGTGGCGCAGTTGGTTAGACGTCGGCTGTGAAACGAGAGGCCGCGGGTTCGAACCCCGCACCAAGAGAAATGTTTGTATGGCCCACAAATATTTCTTTCGGGTCTGGGTGTTTGTGAGACTAAAAAGTCTCTCGTAGTTCTGATACTTGCGACACAAGACTCAATTGATCTTAATGTGGCGTCAGGACTATGTATGTGACTGTTGGGTGTATTTATTTATCTATTTAATCATAGGTTGATAGTTTTCCCAATATTTTATAGTTATCTTACATGATGCCTATGACATTTGAAACCTGAATATAAATGTGGACAAACTTTTTCAACTGATAAAATAAAAAGAGGGTAACAATATTTATTATTTGAGCAGATAATTAACAAGTGATCTTTTTGTTACAGATGCTGTATCCTTCCAGGATCTAAGAACCTCCTGTTTACTCTAAGCTTAAAATAAAAACCCAAAAAAATCACAAAGTTTGTTTAATTTGCCAGTGTAATGTTTCTTTTTATCCACATAAATGAGGTCCTCTCAGCTATTTATAATGGATTTGCAGTATGCTAAAATATTTTTAAAATTCTGACTATGATTTACTAAAATAGGCATTTTTGCCCAGCGGTAGCATGTAAAAGTTGTGAACTGTATACAATAAATTTCTGTATACAAATACTCAGGCAGTTCAGTTTGTGTCTTTAAAGCTTGAAATAATATCTATTATCTGGAACCGCAAGATGCCCCCAATATAGTGTCAGGCCCACCCAGTATCACCTGTGTTTCAATTAGCTTTGGACTGTGGGTGGCATTAGTGACACCCTTGCACATCCCTTAGTGGTTTTATCGTTATCTTGCATACATAGACACTACACGCGAATAAAAACGCTACTAAAGTTAATAATGAAAAAGTATAAATGAGCTCGCTTTCGAATTTTCCTGTACATATATTATGTTTCAATGGTGGGGCCAAGTGGCAATACATACAGCCATGGTGAAGAAAAGAAAGTTGGTGGTAAGATTGGTAGAACTAATTTAGTAGGTATTGGTCCAGAGTCACAATAGGCGAGACGACAGTATCAAAAAATTAAAGATTTTATGTTTTTAAGGGAAAATACGTATAACAAGGATTTCAAATGATAATTCAGTTTTAATCTATACTTGGAGATTAATAAGATTTTGAATAAAATCAAAGTACAAAATATAGCAATCGGCCATTTTGACAAAAACGCTCTTCACAATGCATGATGTCACGCCTATGTAAACATGACGCATTCGCTGCGCATAGACCACAGATTTAGTAGTACACAATGACATGTTTACCTAGTAGTGACATCAAAGCGGACGCCATGACACCTACTAGCGTTTTTTGTGCACTATTGAAAAATTATTAGAAAAATGGCTTAAAACTGTGTTAAGCCTTTGTTAATTCTTGAAATATAGATTTTTTCGTATATAATGTGTGCCCATATTTTAGAATGTAATTTGAAAATCATTCGTCTCGCCTATTTGACGCCATAGGAAAGGTGTTGGTTATGCAACACTTATTTAAGGGCAATTATGACTGTAATTGGGACATAATATATTGACCAAAATGAAAATAAATATTAAAGCAATTCAGCCTCCGTGGCGCAGTTAGACGCCGGCTGTGAAACGAGAGGCCGCGGGTTCGATCCCCGCACCAAGAGAAATGTTTGTGCGGCCCACAAATATTTCTTTCGGGTCTGGGTGTTAGTGAGACCGAAAAGTCTCTCGTAGTTCTGATACCTGCGACACAAGACTTAATTGATCTTAATGTGGGATCAGGACATACATACGGGGTATTTCAAGACCGCGACCGAAACCGAAGCCGGGTAGTAGTTTTAGTGGCTCTAGACACAATGCAACTAAAAACTTCGCAAAATAAGCGATAGATTATTTTTTACAATTTTTTAGAAATCATAGTTTTTAGGTGGTAAATCCTTAGTTTTTGCGAAAATAGTAATTTAAACCTTTACATATCATCGCGTCTTTAAAAATAAAAAGGTGTACATCATTATTTTGGAAAAAATAATAATATGTATTTATCACCCAAATACGACGATAAGTAAAAAATTACCAAAAAAAGTTAACGATTTTTTTTTGCGAAATTTTTAGTTGCATTGTGTCTGAAGTCACTAATACTACCACCTGGCTTCGTTTTCGGTCGCGGTCTTGATATACCCTGTATAATATGTGACTATTGGGTGTATTTATTTTATTTATTTAATTATTTGTCGTTGTCGCTGAAAGGTGTCTTGCTCTCAATCTTGCCACGTAAAAATATACGCTTGTAACCAGCAGTGCCTACTTCCTAGTAGATATGTATAATAATATAGTCATATCAATAATTTAATAACGTGTTTATCCATAGTACAAAACAATCCTATCTGGTATCCTTTTTAAAAGATCATTTTAGTACTTAACCAGGGAGACTCATATCGATGGGAGACTCTTTATTCCCCACAATGATTTCTCATAACACCAGAGGGATCAATTCTTAGACTCCTGACGTAAGTTTCATAAACGTTATACTGAAACATTGCTATTTTATTTTATGAGGTTGTTACGATGTGATTGTAAGCAATTAGTTAAAATTGTGTCTAGGTATTTGGGTATTTTTTGCCAATAATATTTGTACCCAATACATTAAGAAATTACTCTTAACACGTTGGACTTGAGTATTAATAGTATCGAAATAAAGCGTCATTTCTTTGATTTTTGCACGACTAAGCGACTATATTGAACTTAATGGTAACTATGAATGGTAGCTATGAACAGTTTATCGCAATTGCATAGGCCTGCTCGAAACCTAATATACTCGTATACAGATTGAGCCCAGGACGCGACATTTAGGCATGGCTCACGATGAATGGTTTTCCACCATACATAGAATATAATGCCTTGTGAACCGGGTGGTAGTGGAAAAATGTGACTGAATCTAAATAATGTATGACATTTCTTGACAGCCTCCGTGGCGCAGTTGGTTGGACGCCGGCTGAGAAACGAGAGGCCGCGGGTTCGATCCCCGCACGAAACAAATGTTTGTGTGAACCACAGGTATTTGTTTCGGGTCTGGGTGTTTGTGAGACCGAAAAGTCTCTCGTAGTTCCTGATACCCACGACACAAGACTCGATCTTAGTGTGGGGTCAGGACTATGTATGTGACTGTTGGGTGTATTTATTATTATTTATTATTATTATTTCATGGGTTCAATAAATATTTTCATTTCATTTCAATGCCGTAGGTCCTCCTTCCTTGAACTACAAGGATATTTATTATGAATATTCTATCATCTTACTAAAATAATTAGCAACATATAATTATGGTAGGTACGTAGGTGAATTTGTTTCGTAAAACTAAAATATATAGGGATTTTTCTTTTCACCTACCCTAATGGATAGCATGTAAATAATTAATGAATTAGCTAAAAGCTTTTCACTCTAATCTCGAATGCGAAAAGGATTTTAATCTTCTTACAGTCCTTATAAATTTGGTAGTCGCGACAAATCCACATTTATACTATTTAACTCATAATTCTTTCATAAGTAAATTGCAAAATTTTGGCTAAGTCGTATTTTATTTACAAGTACTTAGTACGGTACTTACTACTGTGTGTTCTCACTTCTCCTGCTCGGGAAAAGTTGTAACCGTATTATAGTGACCCATGCCGACAATGTTGCAAACATCGAACAGTAATAATTTCCTCATAAAATAATATTATTTAGTAAAATAATTATACCGTGATATTATATTATACCGTGTGGTGTTATGCAAGGAGAGTGACGGTGTAAACCGCGCGCGTCACGTTGCAGATCATCCGACGCGGCGCGGCACACGTGCCCCTCGCGCGTGCGCACACTGCTAGTACCCATCCTCTTTACCGATGCTACCATTGTACACAGTAAACACTAATATTTACCGCAATTACGATATTGCTTTGTTGCTGATGATCCTAAAGATACGGTGTTCCGTATATTTAGTAGAATATTTGACTGGGCAGTGAGCACCCTCCATCCGGTAAATCTCTGATTTTTGGAGGGCGCAATATAAACATATTGTAATGGGCGATAAAGTATTCAAACGAAATTATTAATATATTGTGATTACAGTCACCAAGCGGCAAGCGCCAACAACGTGCTAACAAGGAGACTTTTCCGTGCACAATATACAAGATGGTGAATGATCACTTTAAAATTTAAATATAATGACCCAGGCAACTCGTAATATTTCTTGAAGCCATTTTTTCCACTGTCTGCTTTTTTTTACCAAAAATAGCTTGTATAAGTGCTAAAACGCAAAAAATACCCATTATTGTTTTTTTATTTACGGAAAAACATTTTGATGTGAAAATTAAAGACACCAATTTTTTATCGGTGCACTGTAAAAAGGGAGGGATGTGAATTGTGATTCTGAGAATCTAATTGCAATCTCTTAAAAGACGATTAGTACTCATAATGACTGATTTTATGATGTTTTTTGTAGCGGGTATGGGGCAATGCATTCATTAAGATTTCTTGTACTTAGAAAACATAAACACAGTACAAAAACATTTAAATTCAGTTAGATTTACTTACTGTTGCCTATTGGACCCCCTCATGCGTTCTACGTTGTGACTTGATACAATAATGACATCAATCAGGTGTGTCAATGTATTTAGGCGCGCGTGAGTGATGGCGCGCCGCTCAATCGTCCTCGCATCCTTGTTATGGGCAATTGTCACGTGACCTATCAGACTGTTAGAAGTTCATCTTGACCTGCATCACGCTGCTTGTAATGGATTAAATATTTTTAAGGATATTCATTAGTGCAATCTCAATGTTTATAGTGTCTGCACCGAACATTCACATCGTCCTAACCCTACCTACAATTACATTTATTGTTGGATACAAATCGTGTACCTACTTACGGCCGGTTTCTGTAATCTATCTATCTATAACAAGAGATTTGATTAGATATTTCGATGCATTTTATGTTTCAGCTAACAAATATAGAGAGATATAGATATGATACATATATTTATATAAAGCTAGGTAAGAGAAATGTATAGGTCAATGTTTATTTATTGAAACCTAGAATTGTATCGATATAGTAATGGTAGCTATTTTAAGCTCTTGTTAAAGATAGATAGCATATAGAGACCGGCCGTTAATCTAGCAATGTATAACTATGTAAAACTATGATAAGGCGATTTCATGATAATGTACCTAACCGATAGACGGTGAAGAAGTTTATCTGTAAAGACCGTAAATTATTCGCGTGGTTATTATCCTATAATATGTGTATTTTTTCCAATAAATAATACGCCACCTGCGCAGATACATTGTTGTAACTTATGATTTCAATACAAACATATGAGACATAATACCCTCATAATAGCATATTCAGTGACATTAACTTTCAGTGGTCACGCGAGGTGCGCGGGGCGCGGGGCGGGCCGGAGCGGAAAATTTACCAACACAAACACATTACACGTTGTTCATTGCTCGCAACAGATTTATTCCATTTCACGTAACAATAACTGTGGTTATAAACCGCCTGAAAACCTAATGGATGGTACGGGAATAATGACATATGTATGAGCAATATATTGGATAATGTTAAGCGTTTTTATTTAATGGTTAAATACAGCAAATGGCTTATTTATTGGTAAGTTTAAAGTTGTTACTACCGCATATGGATATCAACTACACTTGGATAGCCCACCTAGGTTCGTGGCCGCTCAAAATGGAAAAGGGTTGGGAAGAAAAAGGACGGTGCTAAGAATTAGGGGTACAGGAATCGCCGCAATCTTACTCAACACGACACGAGAGAAAAGCCGTTGCTTCGTGTCGGTTGTCTGTGAGACAATTGTATATGCCCGGATGAGCTGGCTCATTTCTACTGCAGCACAAGGCACACCAAAAATCTCTTTATAGAAATAAGTTTACTATGCGGGTTCTAACGCGATCGTCCCGATATCAACATGTAATAAAAGCATTCCGCACGACGGCTCCGAAGCGACTCAATGACCGACCGCTGTCAGCACTCGTGACGAAGGTCTGATGTTTCCACTCTTTGTGTCAGCACAAAGAGCGGTTATTTTCGATCGCGACATACTTGCAGTGATAAAAACATACTTTTAGTTTGGTTACTATAAACCGCTGGACGGGTCAAGTGGCAGCGGGAGACTAAATTACAAATCCACTTCGTGTGAGTTCGTCAGTTTGGTAAATCTCATTTGAGCTGCTCGTGATTGGTGATAGCCCCATATCACGTCTTGGGATGGACATAAACTTGGCGAAATGATAATAATGTAACTCTGAATTACTCTTGAGGTTACAGGCGGAAGCTTGTGTTATGTGTGCATGTGACGTATGCGTGTTTGTATGAAAGGGTGTAATTTTGTCTGGTTAGTCACGTGTTGATTATGATGATACACATTGCGGTCTCGTCTCGTGCACAAATAACAGAGGGACGAACATAATATCCACTTATGTACAATTGTACACGCATTGCATCGTGTATATGTTTTTCTTATTGTGCCCGCCTACTGCTTGGTATATTTATGGGATTTTTGATGTTAGGCAATGGGAATGACGTAAACTGTTTAGTACAAATGAAACTATCGTGACATACTCGTAGTAGCACCATTCTGGCTAGGCCCACCCATTTCTAGCGTTGTCGAATTGGCTACCTATATAATGTTTCAATTACCTACTTGTATTTTAATTACCTAGTATAGCAGTTAACAAGCTTACCATTTACAACCACAATGCTAAAACTCGGAGTTAGACAATAACATGAAGTGAATGGAATGATGGTAGATACAGTGAAATTGGATGGAATGTCTGTCGTCACTCGTCGCTATCAGATGGTGCACGGCATAGTTGTGTGTTGCCGAGGGATAGTTTCCGCCGAGAGGGACGCTAGTGACAGAGCTTCTGTTGTTCGCTGAACAATAGGCAGCGATGGTGCTGGCTAAAGCTGGAGGCACATCGATTCAAGCACCAATTACTTCATGTAAATGAATAAAAACGGATTTATTGATGGGCGAATTTATTGTCTTTATCGTCAGTAGTTTATGCATTAAGAGATAACAGTTCTGAGTCTCAAAAGTTTTGACATTCACAAAAAATGAACCAATGCGATTTTTAAAGACTTAGTTTCTATTAATACGTCTCTGGAACGGTTATATACTCGAGTGAGGGGCCTGTAGAGGCAACTTGGCAGAAAGTAAGCGGATGACTTTATTAAAATCGGAGGAGACTTATGTTTAACAATGGCGTTTCTTTTGCTGACGATAATGACAAAAGCATTGCAATATTCTACAGTCATCACTTATATTGAATGCCACATTACTCGAGGCATTATGTCCATTTATTCATATCCTGTATGAGCCTATAATCCCACTGCTGTGCGCGGGACTTCTGTCCAATTGAAGGTCAATTAAGCGGAGTTTATTTATTAATACATAAATGTTTAATGGCTAGTGTGTATGCCAAGCCTAAGAGAAGGTACAAGTGGAGCAGCAGCCCTGACATGGATACCCAGTTGTCAGTTATCGACCCGCCGCGCTCCCTCCATCGGCCCCATCAAACATTCATTAACAGTGGCCCCTACACAATAGTGAGTACTGACCAACTACCTGTATTAGAACGAGACTACAGGTGATATTCTTCTGTAATAATTACTAATAGGTACGGTCAACGGTGGAACAAATGCGCGTGAATGTTGCGGATGACTCAAGTCATTGTAATGTGGACTTCTTGCTTACCGTCACTCCTTTTGCCAATAAAAAAAGCCAAAAGAGTAAAATAGAGGAAGAAACGAGAGGTGAAAGAGTTTATTGAGTTAATCCTATTTAACAGGAACACGTTTAATGACATTATTCAAAAGATCTTCAGAAGAAATTTTAGGTATATGTATCTACAAATTCATTCAACTACGAATAGGAACATGTGAAAAACAAATAATTCTAACACAATGTTTATATTGTGTCCGACATTTTATGTGATTTATCATGGAGCAGCTGCGATAGATGGCTAATCCATTGCAGCGCTGTACTCACGAATGAGAAATGGAGCAATCTTTTTTTTTCAACACAATAATAAAGGTACTGGTGTCAAACATTTTACGATTGGCTTTTTGTATACTGGCTTGATAAAGTGCCACAATGCAGTGCATCGTAAGTATAGTGAAATCTAAATTTAGTATCTGAAACCAAAAAGCAACACCCTTGCAGGGGTCACTATATTGCCAACGTTGTGTAAGGTGGTCGCTACCGGCGAATACGATTATCCATAATTGACCATGGAATATCCAATAATTAATATTACTTATCGAACGAAACACATCAGTAAAGCTGTTATACCACGTCGGTTTCCTGAGACAGTATTGCTATAGAGTATTTAGTCATACATAAACTCACACCTTTTTCGAGAAGGGTTAGGCAGAGGTGCTACCAGTACAACCACGTTTCGATTTGTGGATTCCGTTCTACGATGTGATAGGGACGTGCTTATTGCCGTATCGGGCACAAATTCCTGACTCCAGGCCGATAAAAAAAAATTCAACATAACTTTGCCCGACTCGGGGTTCAAACCCGAGACCTCGGGATTGTAATCGTACCGTAGTACAACTGCGCCAGCAAGGCAGTTATGAAATGAAATGAAATGAAAATAATTTATTGAATCCATTAAAATGTTCAACATTGTTTAGATTCAGTCATTTTTTGAACTACCACCCGGTTCGGAAAGCGGTTTTCACTAGAGAAGAACGGGCAAGGAACTCTAGTGTTGCTCTTTTCAAAACCAGTTTACAATGTAGTGATTATTACAAAAATTACAAGTTGGTTTAAATCAGAGCAGTTCATTAATAACTTGTTATGATTTGCAAGTAGGATATATTTTAATACGAATAAGTTTATAGAGATAGAGTTAACTATCTACACAAAGTAGTTTTCTAAAATAGATTTTTGCTTTTCCCAGCGGACGGAAGTTCGTAACTACAACGTGGTTTTTATTGATTCGAAACTTTGCTGTACAGCGCTGGTATTGTTGATAAGAACTTTTTAATTACCACCGGGAAGTTAAAATGGAACCGATTATGAGCCTTTTGAACGTTTCCTCGTGTATCAGTTCATAAATGTATGAACAATTCATATATTTGTATAGGTAAACTTAATGCCTTCGGCATTCTCTTACAGTCAAACCTAAGGTAATGCAGAGATGAGAATCTTTTTCTATATCTGTCTTACAGGTTCTATATTATAGTATTAATTATAAATTATTATAGAGATGGATAGGTACAAGGCGTTGGCAACATACAGCCTCGCGACCCGCGGCCCAAGGAGTTTCTCACCGCAACGGTTTATTATAAAAGTATGTTAGTTTAACTACAGATTTTAATCATTATAGAATTCACAGTAAGGATCATGGGTGCCATTCGTGGTTGGACAAACATAACTAATATTTTAATTTGAATGAAATATTTTTTGTCATTGGTAATCGAGGTCATGTTTATTGTGGGCGGGCGGCCTTTCGTACAATCATAAATCAATATTTTTTACAAAATACACAATCATGTTGCATCAATCCCATTTAGTTATTTTATAAAGAAAGGTAAAAGAGAAAAATATAGTTTCAATATGTTTTGTCATAGTTGTAATTATATCATAAATATTATTAATTTCTTGGAGGGTAGTTCTGGCATACTGTTCTCGCTGGCTCTATTACCAGTCTCGCGTACGCTTCCGAATGCGTCGTGTGCGTTTCTGTTTTGTGATAAATTATTTCTCTAATTTGAGTAAATAATAGTTGGTCGAAGTGCCGGTTATAAAACAAAAGGCTGTGAGTTCGATTCACGCGCCGAGGTAAATGTTTGTGTGATTTACAATTATTTTGGGTCATGGTGATTGTGGAAAAGTTTCCCACAGTTTGAGTTATCCATGATACATTTCTATCATAATTTAGAGTTAGAAGTTAGAGCAATGTGTGTGACTGCTCGGTGTATTAAAAACATCTGCAGGAAGTTGTGTATAGTGCAAGTGATATTTGGTGCTGCGATAGGCCACCGATTTCGTTGGCGCAGATATACCAGCTACAAGAACAGGATTTCAGTAAGTTGATAAATGTAATTCTAAATGTTATTAATTAAGTTGTATTATTAATCCATATGTTCCCTTTATAGTTTGTTGAGTGCAGAACATTTATTAAAATCCTCTAATATATTATTCTAAAATAACATTGTGATGGGAAATTCTAGATTTTATTCAATTTCATTCCTTTACATATAAAACACAATACCTTGCACTAATTTGAAAATTATCATAAATATAAAGTTAAGTGTATAAAACGGTTGTTTTCAATTTACCATACAGACATAACTATTTACGATACATGTATTGGAAAGTGCAGGCGCGCGTTAAGGGCTGGACACCCGTCGTGGTCGCTGGTCGCGGTCCGTTTGCCGGCGTCGCGCTCTATTTGCCGCACTTTCCCGGCTCGCGCAACACATTAGCACACATCACTGCACCCTCATAACGGCGTGTGTGTAATTTGCACCGGTGGAGACAGAAAGAAAAGAAAATTGCGTTTCTTTTTGTACCTGTCATTGTCATTGTAAAAATAAATTATTGCCTCCGCGGCACAGTTGGTGTAGTAACCGACAGGGAATCGAAAAGTCCCGCATTAGATTCCTGATAGAAAGACAAATAAATACATACCTTGACACACCTTGTCACTTTTATTTAAACTAGTTTAAATTCTTTTTTAATGATTTTTTTGTATGTGGTGTTCAATAAAGAATTTATAAATAAATAAATACATAATACACCCAACATATTCCTATTTCTGACCCCACACTAAGACTGTGAAACAACAAGACACTTTTCGATCTCATAAACAAACCCGATACAAATACTTGTGGTTCACGCAAATATAAATCTGGTACGGAGATCGAATCCGCGGCCTCTCGTTTCATAGCCGGCTTTTAACCAACTGCGCCTCGCACGCTCACTGTGATTGCCTCTTGTAATTTTTGATACTAATGACACGGACGTTGGCATATTAGGAATTGTCAAGCAGGACTGTTCGTTTCAATTAAATATTCTGATGAAAGATGACCGCCAGCTACCTGATGACTCTTTAAAAAATAAGCAGAATGAATGCTAATACACATTGCATACGTGTGGCGCCATTGACTTATATTCTACCGATAGACGAGACACGTCAAAGAAATAAAGTGCCCCCGTATTTTAAAAGCAAACTGCAATATTACATCACTTACCTGGTATTTTATTACAATATTGTAACTTCAGACGATTTACTTTCGGTTTGACGGCGAAACATTCATTTATTACTTTTAAACGTATGCGATAAGGCGTACTGCACTGTCACTGTCACGAAGCAAACTGATTCATGTGTGGTGCATGCACCGCAAGTAGATGGGACACATTTTTTGTACTGAATGTCTTATCTAGTGTAACATTGACATCGATGTGTGGCGCAGTTATAGCGAGGAAGCAGTCATTACAGTAAGTATTGGAAGATCCCTCGCGCGGCATTATCGCAGTTGCAATTGAATCATGCGAGATGGCGACATCACAAATTGGACTAAATTACCATCGGAGAGCGCTGCGGGGAATATTGTTTACTTCCTGTTATAGTGCACTTGGGTTCTTGTGTGATTGTCTCTTTATTTCGCGGTCAGAGACGAAAGGCCGAGACAAACGTTTCTGTGATTACAACAGCCTTCGGGTTGTAGTTGATAGCGGGTACTGAAACGAGATGCGATATCGATGTCCACACTGAGACAAATGTTTGTGGGTCCCACAATTTTGTTTAAATACTTCCAATATACCTATAGTTCTGATCCCACAGCAACATACAAGTCTTGTGTCGTGAGTATCACAATTTACAAGAGACTTTTCGGTCTCACAAAAACTCAGACCTAAAACAAATATTTGCGGTTCAGGCAAACGTTTGTGTGTGTGGGGATAGAACGCGGGCTTTCGTTTTACAGGCAGCGTCTAACCAACTGTGCCACGGAGACTGACAATTTTGTTTGAGTCGAGGTGATATGAGACCAAAATGTCTCATGTTTTTTGGATGGGTTTTTCATAGTTCAGTAGCGGTAAGCAAGCAGCTCACGTAATAGAAATAACGTACGTTATTTAATAAAAAATAGTCAAAGAATACACGACAATTTTTTTAACTGTTTACTATTTTACAAACAATGTTTGACATTGACTACGGAATTCAATATTTGCTACCATATCACCATAGCAAATTGTTAACAAAAAAGTAGTTTAACAAAAGAATTTACTTTGTCAACAAATGTCATACTTAGCATTATCCTGAAAATCTGGGATCGTTAATTTTATAAGTTATCTATTTTCTATGGCTTGCGGCGAAATCTGGAACTACATATTAAATTTATAAAATTATGTTTAACGCATTGTTTAAGATAGATTTTCAAATATAAATAACAACCATTTATCTCTCGTAATCTTATAGTACAAACATGTCCAAAGTAAGAAAATGTGAAGACAGAAAAACTATTCTTATTATTTTGAAAACAACGCGTTCGGGCGCCAAAATATCGTAGACGGTCTGTTATGTGTCTAAAATAGTAACATATCCTAAGCAAAATATATTTGGAAAAAGTAATAATGTTTTATAATATGATATCAGAATTCAGAAGAAAGGATCTTGGATGAAATCTGACATCTGTAAAAAAACTGTGTTTTCCATTTATCACCCAAGTGAAGCCGCGGGAAAAATCTAGTAAAGTAAATTAATTATTTATAATGGAGAAATGAGATATAAACAAACGCTACAGTAACCTTGGGGAAATCACGTGTATTGAGGTCGTGGTCACGGACGCGGCCGAGCGGTCACCACTCACCACTCACCACTCATCTCTACTATTATTATACTACATGCATTTCCATAATTAGACTATTATATTATATACGACATACTATTACATTAAATATAGTGCATCTAATGGTAACTTCAGTGTATTCTAAGTAGAAATTTAAATAATAATACAACCAACAGTCACATACATAGTCCTGAACCCACACTAAGATTGAGTCTTGTGTAGTAGGTATCAGAAACTACGAGAGACTTTTCGGTCTCACAAACACCAAGACCCGAAACAAATACTTGTGGTCCACACAAACATTTATCTCGGTGCGCGGATCGAACCCGCGGCCTCTCGTTTCACAGTCTGCGTCTAACCAACTGCGCCACGGAGGCTGTCAAATGCTCAAAGATGTTTCTCTCTTTCTCTTTCTCCAGTCACAGGAAGATCACTTTTGAACATAGGCTGCTCCCAACGATCTCCACAACGTCCTGCTGGAAGCAGCCTGCATCTAGCGACTTCCTGATAAGATGAGAATTGAGATGGTTATGGAATTATAAACTTCAGTAGTTTCTTATGTTGCTCATTATAATTTTTATCATATTCTATTTTTTTTTACCAATAATTAAGAAAAGTGGCTATGCGCCGGCTAAACCCAAAACGCAATACATTTGCGTATGTCACTATGGAAGTTTTCCACTATCTTTGCGGTGATCACATTGACAAAAATAGAAAAAACTACGTTTTAATATGACGGCGTAGTTGCATTACGGTACAGTTACAAAGCTGAGGTCTCGGGTTCGAGTCCCGGGTCGGGCAAAATGATATTGGATTTTTCTATTCATTATCAGCCCGGAGTCAGGAAATTGTGCCCGATATGGCGATAGGCTCGCCCCCTATCACATCGTGGGACGGAAAATATAAGGCGAAATGTGGGTGACCTCGTGGCGCCTCTGCCTACCCCTTCGGGGATAAAGGCGTTAGTTTATGTATGCATGTATGTGTATGTTTTAATATGTTGTTTAGTAACTCGCTGATAAGACAAGTCATAAGGCAATAGTTATACTGTTTCATGTCACAAAGTTAACTATAAAGTCGAAAACCTCGACTGTTACTAACAAAAATGCTTACATAAATCCATTCCCCCACTCGCCAATCAATCTCAGAAGTTGTTTGATTACAAACGATGTTTATTTTCCTCCGAGTAGAACTTTCCACACGTTCCTTCTGAGTTAACAGTTGCTTCCTCCGTCTGTTTTTGTAACTTGTGGAATTAGTTTGCACTAGTGGGGCTGGTCAGTGCACAATGTTATAATTGACCTACTAACTTTTATAATATATACTTAAATTTGAGTTTTATTTCGGGAATCGTCAACTTTTTGTCGTTAAATAAATTTCACATAATTTACTACTTTACCAGGCCCTCATATCGACGTCTAAGGGAGTATACTCGTAACTCAACTATCTGATGACCTTATGGGAGTTTATCTGAATACTTAAACAAACAAAAATTTCAATTTTGTATGAATTCTTTTTTACACCGACTCTTACAAGTGGCTACGACATTTCGGTACAATCATCTCTTAAGTATGTGTTATTGTCCACATTTTTCCCGGTAGTGTTTTCATCAGTGAATTCATACTAACCACGACATTTCCTGCGTCTCATTTCGCGTTTCTCGAGACAGAATTAGTGCGGTGTGTCACGAGTCGTAGTAGAATGATCCAGAGATTTGTCATACCATACGCGAGGTTGCAGCTCTAAAACTGCGCTTGAAAATACCTCAGTCAAACCCAGAAATATGCACGATAGCTTAGATGAATTCGCGATTTTGGTTCCAGGGCATGCGCCTTTGATATTTGGAATTGTGTGTGTTCATATGGGTAGGTTGTATATCGCTGCAGCAGTCAAGGTTAACTGATATATATCCACAGGAATATTGGGAGTATTGAAGTTTTTGCCTTTATTTATTATATGGTGCTCTAGCTCTATTTGCGTTAAAGTTAATGTCACCTAGATCACTGTAACATTATAAGCCAAATCATTGTGTAAAATGCTAGAATGCTTTTTCTATCAGGGGCGAGGGTTGATACTTGTCATGTTTAAAACTTGTTTTATTTTGAAAGCGTCGTCTCGTGTTCGTGCCCTTGATGTGTTTATAATAATCAAAAGATAATATTTGAGGTACAGCTGTCGGCAATTTGGCAAGTGTTGTAGGCATAACCTTTCTTCGCGTACTTGAACATAACTTCAACATGCAAAACAGATGAAAGTTTATATATTGTTTCTGTTGCCAACTTCACCATAACACGATAATGCCTTAGATACAACACTCTCAATTCAGGCAATTGCAACGAATTTTTCTTGAAATGGAAGATGGCAATATATTAGTTGAGACGCATCAAAGAGCAAGCACCTATTTTAAAATAGTTTTAATAATTCCATTACTTCATGGTCCGGCACTTTAGAGAGATCATAAATGCATATCCTCTTATACGAAATGCCTCAATATAACAATTAATACCACTTTTGCATGAAACTATAGTAGTTGCTCCACCGAACCAGCCTATTTTGGCTTTTAAATTCGGCTATTATAATATATATCTTGAGTATGTTTTAACTATGAATAAACCAGAATATATACACTGCAAACAACTATAGATCGTCGCTGGGAGTTTTATGTTTTGATCAAGTTCCATGCTTATCAAATTAAAGAAGTACACCGTTGGAAAATGATAGCGTTGGAATACAGCATCAGTAAAATCTTTGCAATATCAGAATAAGAGTAATCAAGAATTCTACAAATTATTTCGGGTTATTTGTATCCGCCCTGACAGAAGCACAAGTGTAAAAACCTTCATACATAGAAGTCACGATCCGGATTCAGTCACTTGGTTTTAGGGGTTTCGATCCCGGGATTCGAAGTACAAGGATCCCGGGATCCCGACCTACTTTTCAAGTAACAAATCCCGGAATTAAAATCGTGACTTGGCTTCGAGCGTCTGCAAAGATTGGTGACTTGCGGGCAATAATCACTGAGTGCATTTTGCCATTCATTTTTATTTTGGTGCAGCTGTATTTAGCCTCAACCCGTCGGATGCACAGTCTTAACCCCCTCGTCGATTGGATAATAAAGGACGTCGCGGCCGCAACGACCGACAATTGACTCTGTGTTCTACGTTGTGCTATTTCTGAGGCGCGTGGGCGACGTTTGTCAGTTTGTTGGCGTTTTTAGACCATCTCGTGTGGGTAATTGTTTGTTAAAGGAACTGTGCCCCTAGCCGGAACATTTTGAAGTATCGTATAGTAATTCTTGTATAGTAAAGAAAACGTTTCCCGCTGTGAAATTTTAGTTCCAAATACGCTCACAATGGCGCTGTTTAAATTCCCATACAAAATTTTACTATTACTATTCTATTACGATACTGCAAAATGTTCCGGCTAGGGGCACTGATGTTATGAATGACGTGTCTAAATAATGTTGCAGTATTATTGGAAGTAGACTTTTTAGTGTAAAGTTTTCTTTGACCTTTGAATGGTCTGGACCAGATTAGTAAAGCAATGCAACCTTCGAATTAAATAAATACGTCCATACTTAACGCTTAGTCACACACGTAGCCCTGACCCCGCAGTATGTACCATACCAACCTTTTATGGTGGGTATCAGAAACTAGGTGAAACCAGGTCTTACAGCACTCAGGTCCAAAAAAAATATTTTTGGACCAAACAAACATTTGTCTCGGAGCGGGGATCAAACCTGAAGCTTCTGGTTTCACAGCTCTTAACCTAATACGCAATGGTGGCTATCAATTGTCTGATTTTATAGCAGACTGTTTTGTAAGAAATGGGCTCTATCTGACATGAGATATTCCTCTTAAAAATTCTGGTGCGAAAACTTATATTGCAAAAGGTGTATGTAGACTAGGGCATCAGTAATATAGGTATTTATATGGTATTTTTTTTCCTATTTAGGCCCACGATTAATTAAAATATTATTATTATATCGTATAAGAATCGATTCAATTTCTGAGGACTAATTCTTATCAGGAGTTTAATTATATATTTGCGGTATGCATTTTTGTGATTTGTTATCGACTTTTTGTTGTAGGTACTGGTAGCCGGTAGGTGTAACTATATAAATAACTCTTAGACTTCATAATTGTTATAACATGTTAAATAAATCAGTATTCGTTAATTAAAAAGTTTATTATTTTTTTAACAAATGCCGCACGCATAAAAAAATAATATGAAAAATAATTGCGTTACAAAGTGCGTAGCAAATACGAGAGGAAAATGAAAAATCACGCCAGGGCCGACATTGACCCAGGACTAATTGGCTAGCGATATTTCACGACATTAATATGAACAACCTCGGGATGTTCCGAGGTCCTAATTTACTTTTATTGCCAATTACAAATATCCTGCTAACCAGGAATTATTTGTTTATCAAAAGTCGCTATGACGAAGTGTGTTTGACTACAATATACCTGGCTATGAGTTGAGCGCAGAACAGATAGAGCATTACCAACTCAGGTTAATTAGTTTGAATTTATCCAGGCTGATACCAAAAAGCAAAACTCTTGTGGCACTATGGCGGGTTTCGACGTAATACCATCACTAACAAAACATGGTTCCTCAATTGTTCATTATTCCTAGTAACCATATTATCGCGGTAATGAGCTTTCTTTTTTAATAAGGGGTTGTTATCCACACGGATACGCCAACCCCATTATACCTTATTAACAATACTTTACATAATTTTGTTAAGAAGCTAATATAATATTAGAGGTATCCAATATAAAATGTAAATGGAAATGAGCTTATAGCTGTCAACAATATAGTTCGGGTCAAACACACGGAGTGACTGATCTCTTCTGATCATGATATATTATAAGACAATATAGGAAGTAGCAACACCGCTAGCGTTCATCCTAACATTTATCTATTAAAGACATGGTTTATTACAGATGATAGACGGACATTTCTCCATTCGTTCATGCATTCACACGACTCTATGCAAATATGAATATAATAATTTCTGAAAAGCCATCAGGTGCCGGTGGGGTCCGGAAGTGTCGACTTAGAGCTGTGGGTAGTGTGGACAAATGAGGGTAATTTGCGAAGCGCGACGGATGACTGCGCATCACGCGACCCCACACCGAGTTGTCTTGTGTGCTATAAATAATGAATACATGAGATGGATGAGAGACTGGCTTGAGATGGGAAACCGAGGGTCTAGTTCGATAGTGTGTGGAGAGGTCTATGTGAAGCAGAGCTGACAAAAAAATATATATAAAAAAATCTAGTTAATCGTGGGATTATAATTTATATTGAAAGTAAATAAATTTTTATCAGTTTTGTATTGTGTAGTTTCTAAGTTACATAAAACAACAAAATAAACTACATGAGACCCATTTCATATATAAGTTTTAGCTAACAGCATAAAATTACTAGATGTCCGCTATACTAATGCAGAATGTTTCATTTAAATTTATAATCATATAAAATAATAATATTTTAAATTTCTTTTTAAATCAGTCCATCTAATGGTTGTCTGGAAGAAATCGCTGTAAGCGATAAGACCGCCGATTGTCACCTTTATTTAAATTAGTTTTAATTCTTTTTTATATTTTATGTGTATGTGGTGTACAATAAAGAATTTATAAATAAATAAATAAATAAATAAATAAATAATCCTAAGCCAAAAACATTTCCGTAGCGACGATTAGGAAGTGCATTTAGTGGATTTAATAACCAACGCTTGTCTCATGTATATTAAAGACAGGTACACTTATTTGAGAACAAAATTATAATTTGATTAAAGATAACAATTTTTACAAGTTGTCAACATACAAAAATCAATACGTATTGTGTCACCATAAAAACACTACATAAAATAAATCCACAGTAAATGTTCAGTGTTTTTAGTATTAAGTTCGTGTGTACCTGTACTCGGCGAGCTCGGCAGGAAATTGAAGGCAATTAGCTACGAGCACTCGTTGACTTGCTTCGAACGCTTGTTAGTCCAACAAAGCATTAACTACTGTGCCCATAAAACCCCTTTGAATCAAGTGCTTATAATTCTGCACTGATTTTTAACTGAGTGTAGTTTTTGAATTTATAAAGGTTTATGTGTTAAGGGTTTGTGTATTGAGGTGGGACATGTTTTCAATTATAAATATTAATTTTCCTTTTTCCCGTTAGCTTTTGTATCTTTTGCACCGATTTGAAAGCATCATGTTGGATCCACTACCGTCTACCGCATCTTTGGTTCTTCATTTGGTTCACTCTGTGACTAGTTTAAGTAAAAACGAATTTATAAATTTTTCTGTGTGCTTCTTTTCCTCTGGTATGTTAGGTTGCGGCGACAATTTTTTTCATAAAAGCATGTATAGAATTACTATTTTACATCAGTTGCTTATCTTACTAAATTTCTTGCTCGTAACATGTCCGAATATTTGTTTAGAAGGTAAAACAAGTTTACGCAATATTTTCACATTTTTTACTATTTGTATAACGTCAGCTTTTATATATCATTAGAATGACATAAGTTTATCCGAATTTTAAGTATTAAATAATCTCTCTATTGTCTAATATGTACATGCCATGGTTGTCTGGAGGAGATTACCTGGACTGTAGAGCGACAACGCCGCCATTTGTACTTTTATTCTATGTTATTTCTGTACATCGTTATGTCTTTGGTGCGCAGTATAGTGAGCAAGCGTAAATAAATAAAATTAATTATTTAATCTGCAATTTAAAATAATTGCACAACGTAATGGCGTGCCGGCTATCTGATGACATGCGGTGTCCGCTTCCAATATAGAGATGATGCGGTAAAATATTGATACATAAATATTATAGCTGGCACGTGCGCTGACGAACTGACTGATGCGTGTGTTGTGCTCCACTAGCGGATGTGCTGTTATAAATTAAATAACTATATTTTGTTAAAGCAGTGGAGTTACACTGTAATTCCACCTTGGAAACCTTGCATACCATAGCGATTTGTAATAATTTCTGTGGTATGTTAAGTCCGCCAACCCGCACTAGGCCAGCGTGGTGGACTATATGGTCTAACCACTCTCAATCGTACCCTCGATTGTAGAGGAAGCCCGGGGCCTGCAGTGGGACGTATATGGGCTGATACAACTCAACACACACTGTAGTTACTTGGCTATACTAGTAGTATCAAAGATTTGACCGGGGTGATACTAGTGTCTCACAAAACAGACATAAAACAACAGTTTTGCTGTAAAGTTTATTTATTTATTTAAAGCTTTATTGTACACTTGTGACATAATATTTGGAGACTGTCCCGCCCTCACACCCGCCACTGCAACTCCTGTAAGCCAGGATCAACAGTGGCACGCATTTTAATGACACTGAGCATTGAAGCTCAGCGAGTCTCCGGGAATGTCTAACTTGTCTTTAACCCGCAACGAAATCAATCAAAAAGTTAAATTAATAGCAGGAGTTGGAAATAAATTATTGTCCACTTCCCTCCCTAATAAAGCGGGTGACAAAACAATGAACTAAAGAGGTAAATAACCTCGCATAAAGACATTTACAGCCAGATAAGCCAGCTGTAAAGCACCACGGATTAGTCATTATTACATTTTAACATATTGTGACATAATATAGAAAAATAACAAAATAGAATACTGAACCCATTGAATACTGAACCGATTTAAAATATTCTTTCACTGTTCAGAAGCTACACCATCCTCGGGTGACATAGGCTATAATATATTTATAATATATTAGTTGCAAGCATTAAAATACTAAAAACTGACCTGTGTAACAACACCTAGATCAGGAAAACTTTGGTAATTCTCACAATTATTAATTGTTATATTCCCTCATCGCTTAGTTTTGTCGTTGTATCACTAGCCTGTACGCCGCAGTGTTCAGCGACACGACAGGTGGCGCTGCGGTCGCGCAACGTGACTATAAACTATTAGTATTATTTGTATATAAACACAATATTATATACCGTAGTTGGTTGCGTGTGGATGACTTAACTCCTTTACATATATTGTGATCCGAGAACAGTGAGTCACGAGGATAAACCTGTTATTAATATTCCTTGTCTTAAAAATCAAAGTAAACAAATAAATAAATACACTTAACATTCATGTAGACAGTCCTGACCCTACACTAACATCGAGTCTTGTGTCGTGGGTATCATAAACTACGAGACACTTTACGGTCTCGCAAACACTCAGACCCGAAAAAAATGCACTAACACTTATCTCGGTGCGCAGACCGAACCCGCGGCCTTCTGTCTCACAGTCGACGTCCTACCAACTGCGCCACGGAGGCTGTCAAAAGATATAGAATAGCTTAACCTTTTTTTAATTCTTGTTTAATATAGGGGATTTCGGCGATATTTACACCATGTCAACCCCATCATACCTTAAAGTTAATTTAAATCTTAATCTATATTATTTATTGACAGCCTCCGTGGCGCAGTTGGTTAGACGCCGGCTGTGAAACGAGAGGCCGCGGGTTCGATCCCCGCACCAAGAGAAATGTTTGTGCGGCCCACAAATATTTCTTTCGGGTCTGGGTGTTTGTGAGACCGAAAAGTCTCTCGTAGTTCTGATACCTGCGACACAAGACTTAATTGATCTTAATGTGGGGTCAGAACTATGTATGTGACTGTTGGGTGTATTTATTTATATTATTGATAAGCTTAAAAGTGACTATGGCTGTTTTAGAGAGAGGCTCCGATAGAAGGGTTTGAAAAATCCCTACAAATAACTCAACCTTTCTTCTTAATCTAAATGTTGATTGTAGTGGAAGCCTATGCTCAGTGGGTAGTTATACGCCGATACAGTACCTGTATTGAATTGCAAACGACTTGAAATAGACATTAACTCACCTTATGGTAATCGGTGGCGTAGTTGTATTACGGTACGGTTATAAAGCTGAGGTCTCGGGTTCGAGTCCCGGGTCGGGCAAAGTGATATTGGATTTTTCTATTCATTATCAGTCCGTAGTCAGAAATTTGTGCCCGATATGGCGATAGGCTCGCCCCCTATCACATCGTGGGACGGAACATACAAGGCGGAATGTGGGCGTCCTGGTGGCGCCTCTGCCTACCCCTTCGGGAATAAAGGCGTGTGTTTATGTATGTATGTATTTATGTATGTATGTATGTATGTATCATGTATGTTATTGTCAATTACTAGCCGTAAAAGATGATTAATAATAATTAACGATTACACGGTGTTTACATGGCCATTAAATGACTTAAGTATGTGTTAATAACTGGCTACTATGCTGTATGCTGTGTATTTGTTGCATGCAAATACTAACGTTATAAGTATACCTATTGAACACATAATATTTGTTTGTACCAAAATTGTGTTGGTTGCTATGCTCATGAGTTTGTTAAATATTCCATTTAAAATAGGTAGATAGTCGATAATAACATGTACATTATTTTAAACCGCCTAAAGATGCTTTCTTTTTTCAAATAAAATTTGAGTATCGTTTATTACTAATGCGCGTAAAATACTTTTACATTATACAATAGTATTTTTAATATAAATATATACCGGGTATATCAAGACTGTGACCGAATACGAAGCCAGGTGGTAGTTTTAGTGGTTACAGACACGATGCAAATAAAAATTTCACCAAAACAGCGACAGATATTTTTTTAGAATTTTTTAAAAATCATCTTGTTTGGGTGGTAAATACCTAGTTTTTGCTCCTCTGAGTTGGCACCAAGGAGTAAATGCTCCCTTCGAAAAACAAGACGAGCGCAGCTCATTAATCCCAACAACCGCCCAGAAGGCGAACGCTCATGATTTAGCTACGGCCGAAATGTTGGAAATACTTACAACTATCAAAAATATTATTAAAGAATTCACCAGTTGTAAAACTTTAATGGAAAAAGTTATATTAATTCTAACTCACCTAGGCCATTATGTCTGATAATAACTACGGTTTTAGAATTCTTTACTGGAACGCTGACGGCGTTTACCATAAGCAGCGGGAACTTACAAACCTGGTAAGTGAGCTTGATGTTGATGTGATCGCCATATGCGAAACCCTTTTAACCACACGTCTCAAACTTCACATTCAGGGCTTTGCCTGCTATCGAGCGGATAAGCACCCTAGCGGTAAAGGCAGAGGTGTAGCACTACTTGTTAGATCTGACCTCATTCATTCGCTTGTCCCTATCCCACTCACGACAAATATTGAAGCAGTTGGTATTTCGCTAAAGTTACTAGAAAGTAGCAATATTATCTTAATATCGGCGTATAATTCCCCCAACAAGCCACTGCTCCCTCGTGATCTTAACTTGCTTATGAAAACAGGTAGCCAAGTAATTGTCATGGGTGACTTAAATGCCAAACATCCTTACTGGTCGCCTGGGCCGTTAAACTGTCGTGGACGTGTCTTGTATGATTACATGCTTAATAGCGACGTTTTGGTCCATAGCCCACTAGATTCGACCCTCGTGCATTATCGCCCTAACTTGACGCCAAGTATTCCAGATGTGCTTCTTACTAAAAACTTCAGTCTTTTAGACAATATAGCCACTATACCGGCATTATCGTCAAATCATTTCCCTGTTTTAGCCCACTTTACTGCTATTATCACTCGTAAACCTATTATAAAATTAAACTATTCCAGGGCAGACTGGATTAAATACCGGCAACTATTAAACAAAAATATACATATACCTGTAAGTGTTTACCGTGACCCCACTGAAATAGACTCCATCGTATCTCAACTGCAAATCTCTATCATAGACGCTAGAAATCAAAGTGTTCCAACATCCAAACTTGAGCCATGGCGCACATCCAAGGTCCCTCGCCGCGTCAAGCGCTTAATTCAATTTAAAAACCGCCTCCGAAGGTACGCTGCCTGTGAAACTGTTGCCAAGGTCCGCCAACATTTACTTATCATGATAAAAAAGTTGCAATCGGATATCAACTTTACTTTAAAATCCTATCACGATAAAGTCTGGAACAATAAGTTAAGGA
Organism: Deilephila porcellus; assembly: GCA_905220455.2. Taxonomy (NCBI): domain Eukaryota; kingdom Metazoa; phylum Arthropoda; class Insecta; order Lepidoptera; family Sphingidae; genus Deilephila; species Deilephila porcellus. The sequence goes on along the minus strand of LR999973.1, from coordinate 16,409,358 downwards.
AAGTTGACAATGCTAATGCTGATCTTTGGCGAGTAGTTAAAAGTTTGAAATCGAATGCTAACTCGGCTATCCCTGCTCTTAGGACCAGTAATAACTCACTCACTAAAGACCAGCAAGAGCAGTGCGATATCCTCGCAGAATCCTTCCTGAGCAATATGTTATTGACACGTGATTGGCCTAGTGACGAGCAGGCAGCTATTGATTGCTCTTTGACAGCCTTAGACAACTATCCACCAGATAGAAGTAACCAACTTCTTGTTCGTCCATCTGAAATAAGTAAACTAATATTAAAATTAAAACATCGCAAAGCATCTGGATCTGATGAAATTTCTAACTTATTGATTAAGAACTTACCCCGGAAAGGTATTGTTCTACTCACCAAAATTTTTAACGCCTGTTTAGGTCTAAATTACTTCCCCAAGGCCTGGAAAACCGCTAAGGTTATTGCTATACATAAACCGGGCAAAGATGCGTCAGTAGCTTCGTCTTACCGTCCGATAAGCCTACTCCCATGCTTGGGCAAGCTCTTTGAGAAGTGCATTTATACCAGACTCGTCCGCGCAACCGAAAAAATGCTCCCGGATGAACAATTCGGTTTCCGCAGCAGCCATTCTACAGTGCAGCAATTAGCCCGAGTCGCCGAGACTGTGACACACAACTTAAACCTCAACAACTCAACAGGTATGTTCCTGTTGGACATTGAGAAAGCTTTTGACACAGTCTGGCACGAAGCTTTATTGCACAAACTAATTATCTTAAATACCCCCATGTCCTTAGTAAAAATGGTGCGATGTTACCTTTCGGAGCGTTCTTTCAAAGTCCACGTAGGAGATTACTCTTCTCTTTCTAAGCCTGTCCCAGCAGGAGTCCCTCAGGGATCCATTCTTGGTCCGTACTTGTTTTTAATCTTTCTCCATGACATCCCCAAGCAAACACGCACAAATTTGGCTTGCTTCGCTGATGATACAGCCTCTTATACATCATCCAGTGACATCGATCTGATAATCGGTAGACTCCAACTATCTATCGATCTACTCTATTCCTATTTTAATAAATGGAAACTTAAAATTAATGCCTCGAAAACTGAAGCCATCCTGTTTACAAGGCAACGGTCGGTTCCTACACGTAAAATCCAAATTAACGGCTATAACATACCTTGGAGTAAGTCTGTAAAATATTTAGGTCTTATAATGGATACTAAATTAAACTGGTCTGATAATACTACTAGATTATGTTTAAAAGGTATTAAGGCTTTAAATGCCCTAAGTCCTGTATTAAATAGAAATTCCTGTCTCAGTAGTAATACTAAATTGAGTATTTATTGTACCTTAGTCCGGCCCTGTATAACCTACTCATGTCCAGTATGGAGCAGTACGTGCGCCACTAATATTAATAAACTCCAAGTAATTCAAAATAAAGCAATAAAAATATCTTATAACACTCCTTTTTATACTAATCTTAAAAAACTACATGATAAAATTAACCTACCTAGTATACATTCTTTTATTCTGAAATTATCAAAAACATTTTACCTATTCACAAACCCTAAAAGTAAAAATAAGCTGATAAATACAATATGCATAACTCGTAATCGTAATTTAAAATATATGGACAAATATAATCGTTACAAACTTCCGCATCACTATTTCCTTTCTGACGAATAGATAAGGTGTTGTGCCGGTTATTTGCGATCGAGGGGGGCCCGCCGGCCGGTAGCGCGCGCGCAACTCTCGCCCGTGTGTTGAGGCACACGCGGAGCGGTGTAGCGTGCGCGCCGCCGGTTCGCCGGCTCTGCTCGCACGCAATAAAACATGACTAACTTTGTACTTACCTTCGTTCCTGCTGCTTGTCGTAAACAATTGCAGACAACATTTTTTTTTGCAGACTACCTTCTACAGTGGTTGAATCATATGACTTTTTCCATCAAGTTAGTAAATTGTATTGCTCTTGCTAAGCATACAATAATAATTTAATTGATTTGATGCTACGATGTAAATGTTACCGATGATTTATAAATAACTCTGCTGTTATAATAATTTTTTATAAGGATTTCCAAACCTTCAAAATTAACAAATTATCATTGCTTTGGATTACTAGGATCTATAATGCACACTTTTAATTCAAATGTATTATAATTATTAAGTTAAATAAAGATATTTCAAAACAAACAAACCTAGTTTTTGCTAAAATAATAATTTTAACCCTTATGTACCATTGAGTGTTTAAAAATAAAGAGGTTTAAATTATTATTTTAGGAAAACTATGTATTTATCACCCAAATACGACGATAAGTAAAAAATAAAAAAAAAAAAGTTGTCGATTTTTGTGCGAAATTTTTATTAGCTTTGTGTCTGAAGTCACTGATACTACCACCTGGCGTCGTTTTCGGTCGCGTTCTTGATATACCCTGTATATAATTGTTTAGTAAAATATTAATCATCACTTTCTTAAATTTTCACTTTATACATCCCTTCACCAACACTTTTGAATGTTTAAATATTTTTATTTCAGACAGCTTCATTAAGACTGTTTATATATTAGAAGTGAAACCTTTTAAAACCCTGTACTTTGCAGGGCAAGATATATTTTCGTAGCGTGATACAAAATAAATTATCAGGCATTGAAATCTATGACAAAGAAATCACGCACGTTACATCCAGCCAGATGAGTCAACAAAACTACATTTATCTTATCAGTAAAATAATATTGGGGATTTTCTATTCCCTGGAGACGCGCCATTGTTGTATTGTTAGAGCATAAAAGTTTCATAAAGTTGCCAACTATAGTACGACAAGATAGTGCGCAACGCTCCCGCGGAATCTTCAGAGAACACTAATACTAATATAATAGAGCTACGTGGTGAATAAAGACAGAAATATGTTATTTATTGTACTTGCTACATGAAGTGTAATATGTACATAGTATAATGCAGCAGATAACACGTACCGAGTCATTCAAAAAGGGTATCGACCGGCACATGGTTATTCCTTGCCGTCTGATACAATTATACTAGGTCGTAAGCATACACAGGTTTAACCCAAACATAACTTTCACAGATTATAATACATATCCGGGCGGATGCGAGAGTCCTGCCACCAGCTGCAGGGTATCAGGCAATTTTAAAGTTACGCTAACATCTATGCTTTATAGTACCTATACTCTGAAATCGAATCCGAGATCAAAAATGTAAACAAACAAATGTCATTGTGAAAATGACATTTCAGGCTTATGAAACATTTTCTAATAAAAAATATTAGATATAATTTTATAAATGAATAGATTCAAATGTTGCGAGTACTGTGTTTTATAATTTCCTTTATATTAACATAGTAAAAATTAAAAGCACTAACAAAAACGAAATATATTTAACTTCTTGTAAACTATCTTCCAATAATTATTTGACTTCATTCCATCTGAATGTCTTTTTATTCTTGGCGACGTGACCCTTGACTTGAGCCCAAACCAATTCTATCTGATTTAATGCAAAATGATGAGGGGTCAGTCGCAGTATGGTGATACCGTGTTCAGCAGCCAACTCAACCACTGCTCAAGTCTGATATTTCGATTTTTCTTGTCTTATGATTTGTAACAGTTCTGCTTTAATCAGGTTTTCTTCATAAACAATATTTTTTCGTAATTGGAGAGGCTTAATTTAATAAAGTTTTATTTCAGTGAGCCAAATGTTACAAATTTCTGCTTATTGCCAGCAGCGTAATATATTTTTGTACCATATTTTTCACATAATGAAAAAAAAAAAACGTTGAAAATGTAGTTTATGTAAATATTATATCAAAGAATTTTCATTCAGCTTTGTTTTACACATATATAACATGTGAGAATAATTCTAACCTATTATTTTAACTGTTGTCGACAAACTACCATGGCTATTTATTTTATTGTAGTGGTAACCCTTTTGTTTACATTTTTGATCTCGGATTCCATTTCAGAGTATAGTCCTTTCAGGGGAGGGTCGCGCACAATTCGTCAGTCTATAACATAAGGGTGCGGTCATTCACTCAGCCTAGCCGTCGGATGTCACGCAGCATATAGAAAGAAAGTCGTTGACTTCACAAACAAATGTCTACGGAGTTCTTAACACAATAAATAATGCATTAAGTTTCTCCAACATATTTACTCTTATAAAACTTGAATACTTTGATATAAATAATATCATAATTTAAAATAATACATTTATTACATTAATATAAATTATTTATTTATGTATATTAGTTTAAATATCTTCCATTACAAGGCACTGTTATTATATTAAATTTTTGTGAGGAAATGTATACTTAATTCAAGTATATTTACAAGTGAACACGAGGCTCGTTTGAACGTCAATTACCCTCAAACATTATCAAAACTAGAGAGTGAAAAATGGAAAGAAGGGAGAGGGAATGTAACGATCGTAAAGCATTCGGTAATGTCACTAACCGAATAAAGTAAAATAAAGACTCTGGCTACCTCAGAAGGAATCAGGCTGAAGTTTTTGCGCATATAACTAACGATTGAGCTAAGCGTACCTATAGTAAGACACGTCAAGCTAACTCTTACTTTAACATTCTCTTATTCATGGCTACTTTAACAGTAAAACGATTTATGTAGAAACTACACAGACCGAGACTGTTTATGCTAAACAAAGGAATCAAATTTTTTATAAACAATTCTCATTGAGTAGATAAATTAATTAGCAATTGCGAGTAACATTCTCAAGTTTCCCTTTGTGTTTGTTTAATATACATATTATGCAGGCTCCATTAGTTGGTTTCATTCCCGGAGGTTTCGCCATCCTTACCTCTCTATTCCTTACTTATTATTTCCCTCCTCAAATTTACACAAGCCAATACTCTGTAAACTGACAGCCATGATAGCATTATTTGTTGATTTGATCGTGTCACATGTAATCACAACTTTATCCACAAGATAAACCAATTGTTGTGGGTGCGTCAAGCAGAGGCTGTCATTTACTAGTAGGTTCTATAGAAATATAGGATGTCTTCAGGCTGCGACCGAAAAAGAAGCCAGGCGGTAGTTTTAATGATTACAGACACAATACATTAAAAAAAAATAGCAAAGGAACAGTTCCTTTGCAATTTTTTTAATACCATCGTGTTTGGATGGTAAATACCTAGTTATTGCTAAAATAATAATTTAAACCATTGCGTGCCATTTCGTCTTTGCAAATAAAACGTGTACATTATTATTTTAGGAAAACTATGTGTTTAACACCCAAACAAGACGATATGTAAAAATTAAAAAAAAAGACCGTTTTTTAAAGAAAATTTTAGTTGCATTGTGACTGAAGTCACTGATACTACCTCCTGGCTTCGTTTTCGGTCGCAGTCTGGATAGTCGCAGTCCCTGTATATAAATAATAAATCCGTTTAAACAATTATTGTATTTTTACCAATACAGGATGTCTCAGAACTAGACAATAAACCAGTAACGGGAGATAGACCAAACTATGACGGCAAAGCAACAAAAAAATTACAGTTCTACCCTAGATAGTTTTCAAGATATAGCTATTCAAGTAAATATTCAAAAAAATCTACTTTAACCCACACTTTGTAGCATTGTGACAGTTATTAATCCATTATCCAAAATTTATTATTTTAATTGAAGTTTTGCAATGTTAGAAAGATAAACTTAAGAACTACATACCAAATTAAATCTAAACAAGTCTATTTTTCAGGATATATAATCGAGTTCCTCAAAGAATAATTTTTAAATTATTTCTTAATCAACTTTGACACGACGTACTGAAGAAAATATGTATTACAGTACTCGTGGTATGTTTTCTCAAAAATTGAAAAATGCTACTACACTTGGTATTTTTTTTCACAGATTTTAATTTTATTGAGTTATATACGATATTTTTCATATTAGTTGTTTTCAAAATATGCTAGCTATTCTAGCTATGATAGCTAGAATAGCCACAAAAGACGTACCTACGAAAACAAAATTTTGATACAAATATAACGTGAAGTAATCAAGACACGATTTATTATCCCCGATATAACCAAAGTTTGAGTTGCAAAACGATAAATTTATCATGAAGATTTGTTTAAAAATTAGGCCATTCGTAACTAAAAACTTAATAAAAAAAAATCTGTGGTAAAAATACCAAGTCTAGTAACATTTAAAATGTTGATAAAATGCGTTAAATTTTGATATAACATGCCATGGTCTAGTACATATTTTTTTACATTTAAGTACGTCGTGTCAAAGTTGATCAATAAATAATCAAAAAAATCATCTTTGAGGAATTCGATCATATTTCTTGAAAAATAGAATTGTTTTGATTTATTTTGGTATGTCATTCATAAGCTTATCTAACTAACATTGCAAAACGTCAAACAAAAAAATAAATTACCGATATCACTGGTCTCAATGTTACAAAGTGTGAGTCAAAGTAGATTTTTTTGAATGTTTACTAGAATAGCTATATCTTGAAACCTATCTGGGAGAGGGCTGTATGTTTTATCTTTAAAATTATCTTTTACTGCCAGTAAAAAAACCGGGAATCACAACGAAGAGGTCCAATATTTTAAACCGTTTCAATGACGTTAATTTACAAAATTACAGGATATTAGTAGTAATCTTGATCCTATTAACCAGTTAAATTGGAATGATATTTAAATTGAGCGCGTTATTTTTTATTGCCGTTATAGGTAGACGAGCTAGCGGCCCGCCTGATGGTAAGCGGCTACCGCTGCCCAGAGAACTTCACAGTGCCAGGGGTCCAGCACAACAAAGTCGCTGCCTACTTTAAGGAGAGTACTCTCTTTAAGCCTCGTTGGAAGAAGGACAGGTCATAGCGCTCAGGAAACACCGATGCAGGAAGTTTTGTGTGACGTGTTAATTACGAGGAGGGCCATAAAGATTTACCCACGAAATAAAATATAAGTAAGTTTATCGAAGACAATGCTAGCGGAGTAATTAATCTGCGAAGATTTAAGCAGATGTGGCTTCACGTGTGAGAGCACGTGAGAGATCCTTTACGTTGATCACTATCGCGTGATCATGACCACAAAACAAATTTTAATTTGCTGAAAATGTAATTACCTTTTGTTGGCAACAACATAACATACTTCTTTTACTGCATATAAAGTAATAGTAGTAGTACGAGGGAATAATATCGCAATGCACCTTCACTGACATTGCCAAGACACGATGGTTCTGTTAGAATTTAAGATTTCGTTTGGCATAAGAACATCATCTTCCCTCAGTCAGCTTCTAAACAATATAGAAAATATATAGTTTTTTTTTAAGGGAAATTTCGATTTTGGAGTACTAATAATATTCGATGAGAGACAGCAAAATACTTGTGGACTTCACCAATCATTTCTTGTTGCTGGGACTAGTAGACTCTCGGTACTCTCCTATTTGACAGCATCCGTGGCGCAGTTGGTTAGACGCCGCCTGTGAAACGAGAGGCCGCGGGTTCGATCCCCGCACCGAAACAGATATTTGTTGGATCCATAGGTATTTGTTTCGGGTCTGGGTGTTTGTGATACCAAAAAATATCTCGTAGTTTCTGATACCCACGACGAAAGACTCGATCTTAGTGTGGGGTTAGGACTATGTATGTGACTGTTGGGTGTATTTATTTATTTTATTTTATTACAGCTAGAGTTTCCTGCGATGACGGTGTCAATTAAAAAGCCAAACTATATATAGGTTTTGCTTCTTCTTTAACGAGCTATTTTAAAATAGACGGACGACGTAGTTAAGATTATAAAACCACTCAATAAAGGTGCTTCCACCAGTCGATATGGAGATCCATGAGGCCTATGTTCAGCAGTGGACCTGATGTTACTGAACAGAGAGAGAGAGAGAGAGACTGGAGGGAGAGAAAGAGAGCTTGGGTATTTTTTTAATTCCATGGCGAACGAGCAAACAACCCAACTAATTAAAAATGATTACCGTTCAAGAATATCTACAACGCTTAGATCGTAGATGCATTGCTGGCCACGTGCTGAACCCACTGAGTCACGGTGAGTCAGTTATTAATAATTTACGAGCTACATCTGTGTAATGAATGTGTGAAGATGTGTGGTCCACGTGGAGAACCGCGTGACGAGCGTGACCGGCGCCCGCCCAGCCCCACGCGAATCTTTGCACAATGTGATCGCTGTTAGCCGATAATAACCAGTGAATATGATAATTAATAGGTATTTATTATTATTGCACGTCATTACTCTAATGACGTATCTAATAAAATAAGTTTTGAGTTAAATGGAGTGTAAAAGCGTGGGTGAAACTACGTGCAAATGTTACAGAGCGTGTGTGTGTGTTTGTTTGTCGCTCGGTCTGCGCGAGACGTTCCCAGTACGAGTTGGCGACCGTGGAAATAACGCCTGTTTCATACTTCTATGTGTGGACTAAACAAAAATGTTCAACTTTCAGCACGTTTGTTCTATCTTAAGTATATATCAGTTATGCAGAAACGAGACGCTTTGGGTTCGATAGCATTGGAGAAATCTTTTTGAGATCCACAAGTATTTGTTTCGGGACTAAATGTTTGTTTTTCAAGTCTCTCGCTGTTTTGACACTTACAACACAAAAATTATATCTCAATGTAAGTTCAGGACTTTGTGAGGGTGTATTTATTTATTTAGCTCTTCAACCGGTGTTGGTGACCGTAACATTTGCCGACTCTGGCGTTTAACTGCCTGTGGGTTATAAGCCGCGGCTGCTTGCCAGTCACTGGGAAAGCCAGGTTTATTACTGCCATGCGGAATTTTATGACGGTTGTGCGCAAGCAGTTCTTACGAGTGACCGCACGGTATCTAATGGGGTTAACAGGCCTTTGTTAGTTAGTGAAACTTAGTACTTAGGAAAATATGATTTATTTGGTATTTAATAATAGAAAGATTGACATCAATCAAAGACTGCGTCGTAAAATTATAAGATATAATTGTCTCAGCATTTTGAATACATATCATTTTGCGCTTATCATGGGATAAGGAGAGCGTTACTGAAAAAGATCAAGTACATACTGCATAGGAACCTACCTAGTATAATATTATATATACAAAAGTTTTTTAGACTGTATGCGATCGGTTACCTATTCGCTTGATGAGAATGTATTTTCTTTCATAATTGTAAAGGAATAATATTAACAATTTTCTCTACAATATCTTCTTGTTGGATGGCTTTGACGCGATATTTAAATATTCAACTGTTAATTATAATGCCGGCGAGGCTCTCAGCTATGCGCAAACAAGATGTGGACTCGGATCTTTGATTTGGCAATCTTCAAGTAATTCTAGTTTGGCAGTCTCTTTGTCGTGTATTCGACTGCTACAGTTATTCATTTTACGAATGTAAAATAGTTGCAAACACAAATAATAAAGATAATTTAAAAAAATATATCAAATCATGATCTGTTTTGCTTTTTTGAGAAAATTATTTCATAAGTTGTGTAAAATTTCAAGTTGGGTAAAAGCTTATATTACTTTTTTTATTTCGATATGGAATATTTTTCGTTTCATTGCATAGATTTAAGCTATTTCTATTGGTGATTTTTGCTCAACACAAATATTTTCAGCATACTCGTCATACACATTTCGGCGTAATTTTGAAAACGCTGACAAAAACGCGAACAATAGGATTTTAACGAGCCACAAAGTAACAGCGGCGATCCCATCGGAATACCCGCTCTATTTCGCGATGCGTCCAAAAATTCGACGAGCAGATGAAAAATTCAAGCAGTTTTGCGATCGATGCGGCCTTACTGTGATTTAAGCCTATTGTTTCACATTTGGCTGTTAGTATTTTTAGGATATATTATACAGGGTATATCAAGACTGCGACCGAAAACTAAGCCTGGTGGTAGTATTAGTGACTTTAGACACAATGCAACTAAAAACTTCGCAAAAAAATCGTCAACTTTTTTTTGGTAATCTTTTACTTATCGTCGTATTTGGGTGTTAATTACATAGTCTTCCTAAAATAATGATGTAGACCTCTTTTTTTTTAAAACACTCAATGGTACGTAAGGGCTTAAATTATTATTTTCGCAAAAACTAGGTATTTACTATCCAAACACAACGATATTTAAAAAATTGCAAAAAGAAATCTATCGTATGCATTTGCATTGTGTCTGTAACAAGTAAAACTACCACCCGGCTTCGTTTTCGGTCGCAGTCTTGATATACCCGGTATGTTACGAATAAATCGCTTGAATTCTTCGTGGGCTTTTAGATAGGTCGCGAGTTCGATCGTCATTGTGTGCCCAAAGAAACTGCATTGAAACCGTAGGCATCGATCCCCGCACTGAGACAGAACATTGTGAGATTAAATTTTTGTTTCACCTCTGTGTTGTACGACCTCAAAATAGCTTGATATATTATCTAAAAGAATATGGGTGTGTGTAGTACAAAATACAAATATTACCTCTACCTACCCCTATGGGTTACAAGCGTGGTCTTATCTTACTGTCGTGTATATTTTCAAAGCTCTGTCACCACATTTAATATTACTGTAAGTACTGTAGTATCGGTCAATAAACGCCCACTGCTGGGGACTCATTTGCCACCGAGAGATAGAGTTAAAAGGACTTATGCTACAGTTCACCACGCTGGTCTAGCGGGAGTTAGAATTGCACTAGAAATTCTTGTAAATCATAGTACGAATATTCTTAAATTAAAACGTCTATAACATTGACCCAGATCCAAGGTCTGTCGAAATCCTTCAGGGTGCGTGGGTGAACAGCATTGGACCTCTACGCCTAATTGATTGCTGTAGCACCCACAAAACTATAGCGTGATGAACAAAATAACAGCTTTAATTGTTGTTATCGCTGCTGGAGAAAAATGTTGTTCCACGGTCTTTTAATGTTTTAATAGTATCAAGGTCAAGAAACACTTGGAAAACCGGCATTTTAACCTTTATTTTATCTTAGTAATGCCAGGGCCTTCAGACTTAACACTTTGTAAGCAAAGCTATTTTATTATTTCTAGTTCATAAAGACAATGTTTTATCCTTGAATGCTATCGATGCTAGAAGTGTTTTGTCATCGTTGTATAATTGTTTTTTTTTTTTTTATAAATACAACCATATGTGGAATTTGTATTCTGATATTTTGAGATTTGTTGGGCATCGGAAATGGCTTATAATAGCATCGAATAGCAAAGGTGTCGCCAATATCGATTTACGACAGATTTGAATATCGATTCTGAGACGTTGGCCTCTACGGCGTCTAGAAGACTGCAACGAATACAATCTTACTTTTAGATCTCAAGGATGCGTAAAATAATTAAGAAATACGTTAGTGCGTCTGCTCGGCATTTCATTCACAATTAATCTATGTCTATGAAATTCTGTTCCGAAAGCGCTGTTATGCAAAGTAATAAAAAATCTTTCCTCTCTACACGTTTTTTTTCCATTGGACATTTTATTACCAGCTTAAATGCTCGTTGTTTACAGTATAAAAATTATGCCAAACACTGCGTGAAACTGATATTTTTTTCTTTAATTTGTAGTTTCTAACTATGCCACACGCCAACATAAAGTAGATGGCATATAGCAGCAGTATAATCATTTTGTCGTGTCAAAAATGTGGGTAGTAATAAATAAAATGCAATCCGTGTCAGCTTGCGTGGGGTCCGGCGCTCTAACAAGCGATGTTCGCCGGACATTTTATGCGGCGCGGTGCCTGGCCGGATTTCGTAGCAACTTAATTAAAAAATTCATGTAAATTGAATCGCGTGTTTGAGTCATGGGCTTTCTACTGTTTTATCATAAAACTATTATGAACTGCGGTTATCTTCCGGTTTCTTTTATAGCACAGTAGGCACGAAAAAGTTGGTACAATGCGCCTGGCTTTATTTGCATTGCAGCAAAGAAAGAGTCTTCACCGAAGTGAATATTTGGAATGAATTGAATGGCCGAGATGAATGATACGTACGTAATTTTAAGTTAGTTTTTACCAATAGGAGTCTGACGTGTCATACCCTTAAAATTAAACGGCCTCCATAATTCTATGGTTTGAGATGTGTTTCACCGGCAGGCGAAACTCTATTTAAATGGTATTATACTTGTATACAGCAATGAAGTGAATTTTGTGTATAGATATAAAAACAAAAATTACTGCTCGATTTGGACTGTACATCACTTACAGCAGATGCAGTAAATTAATGAGAACGATTACATTTATTTTACAAATTCATATACAATATACGTCAACTATTTATTACCTTCAGCATGTTATGTAATTCTTCTCGCATTAATACTGAATTCAGAATCTTTCCACGGTATTTACCAAATGAAATAAAGCATCTAAATTTTTCTTTATTTCCTATAAGTCGATCACTATTAAATATTTAGAATGTAAAACAGTTTTCCCTTGACCTGTTTACCTGGATACAATGTAGGCCTACTCGCTACGAGTTCATGCCTTGGGCCCGCCGCTGCTACGAGTCAGTCGGTCGTCAGCACTCGCCCCGGCCGCCCGCTACGACCACGCTACAGCGTAGCGCCGTAGACAACTTGCTACGTCGTGTTCTGTGAGTATGTTATTATTTTGATTATGGTAACTGTTTATTGTTGTTTTGATCGTTGCGTTTTGTATTTTAATGTATTTTTATGTAAGTAAATAATTAGGCACGTTTTCAGTGAAGTGATTAATAAAGGTGTTTTGAATTAATATTAAAAACAACTCAAAATGTTATTAAAAATTCTTAATTTGTTGCTTAAACTATGTCGAAAAATCTCTGAAGTTCAGGTCGTATGCGTAATTTTTTCAGAAAGTTTTATACATTTTTTTGGTATCGGGAGCGAGCGCTCTGAGCGTTCTGGCTATAAGTTTTGCACGTTTTAGTTAAACTATTTGATAGTTAGTCGTGCGTGAGCTACTCTGCCAGAACCAAAGCTCAGCTCGAGCTTTTGTATCATGCAGTTTATCTTTATTTTATATGCCGGTTGCATCTATCCAGCGTTATAGGTATCAAGTGAGAAGTCATACATTTATTAACTTTGTTTTTTCTATCAATTTAATTCTTGGTTTCTTCTAAAAACTGGACCAAGTGTTTCCATTGTTCGAATTGTTCATAAATTCCATTAATCGTTTTCATCCGGATCTCATAATTGTTTATTTTTAATTTAGTACTTATACAGGGTATATCAAGACCGCGACCGAAAACGAAGCCAGGTGGTAGTATTGGTGACCACAGACACAATGGAAGAAATTTTTATTCACATCGTGTTAGTAACCACTAAAACTACCACCTGGCTTCGTTTTCGTTCACAGTCTTGATATACACAGTATTTGGGTGTTTTAAGTCTAAGTCCTATTAGCAGAATAAAATATTTGATTCGATAGGTAGTAGATGTGTCCAATGGTAAAATGCAGAAAATTATAATGATTTTTTTTCTGAATATATTTTTAAAGTTCGAAGCGATGTGTCTGGAGAATAGAGATCGCGCCATGTTGTAATTTAATTGTTGAACTTGATTTAATGAACTCCGATTTATGATTTTAAGTAAAAACTAATTGGAGTTCGTTGTCGTTGTGGTCAGAAAAGTAAAAGGGTACGTCTTGTCCACATAAGTGGTGTGATGCATTAAATATGATAGATTTCTTTTTATAATTTATTAAATTAGGAGTTATCGAACCATGTGCCTCGTATAATTTTAATTGTGTAGGTTTGTTTTTAATTATATTTTTTTGAGAATGGTGTGAATCATACGTACTTTATTTTTAAGTGTATAGGCTCTGATGCGATCCACGTAATGAATCTACAATATTATAAACAAATATTTTTCGAGTTATATCGCGACTCTGGGTTTTGTTTTAGTGTTTTTTTTATAGAAAAGCGGAAAATGTCAAAGGTGAAAAACTACGCCACCTGACATTTCAAATACTAAATGTCAAAACCAGTTTTTAAATTCTTCGCCGCGCACTGGACGAAATGCCGGCTGTGAAATAAAAAAACAGCTGGTTCAATCTTTGGCACCAAAAAATCTTTGCTTTAAATTAAATATTGTGTTTTCGAATTTCAGCATGCAATTACTTGACATGTCCTTATACCAGAGTAAATATAGATAGTTTATAAAATAAAGCTAGTATTCAAATATATATTTTCTTTTTTGAGTACGCGCTGTCCTTTTTATATTGTTACATTTTGTGCTGTGTGACTCGCAATAACTCGTTTTCTCTCGTAATTAGCTTTGGGAGTGTAATTTGAGCGGGGACCGCAAAGTCCCCTGTCCCTCCGTCAATTTCACTTAGGGAAAGAAACGCGTCTAGTTTGCTACTTAGCTGTGATTTTCTGTGACTTATTACAGCACACTGCCGCTCTTTTTCAGTCCATTAGTGCTTAATTTCGAATTGACTATCGTGGGATTTCTAATTGTCTCTGGTACCAAGAGCCTGTAAAGAATTAAGTTTTGAGAATCGTTTTTATTTTGAAATTCGACAATTCGATTATGTTCCGTATTCATTCGATGTTTTTATTCATTATTACTTCTTATTTTTATGCAAAGAAGTACATTCATTTGAATGGTCGATGGTTATTTTCGAAATTACAAATGTTCTTAAAACTTTTTTTGTCCCCAGTCGAGCATAGACCTTACTCTAGGATTTTCATAACGATCTCTTGGATACGTTCTCTTCGTTTCTCTTTTTCTTCACCCACAGAATACTTGTTGTGAGCGGTCTGCATCCAGCCAATGCCCGCAACCTTGACTAGGTCGTTTCTCCATTCTGTGTGTGAACGTCCGACATTGCGCTTGTCAGTATGTATATTATTTTATTAATGTAAGTTTTTTTATTTATTTTCGTTATTAATTATTTTGTTCATATGTTTAATTTTTTGTCTTATTATTATGAAATAAAAATCACGTGTTGTAAACAATGGGATATAAAGCAGTTACGTACATATAATAAATTTGTAAATGTCTTTACATGGAAGATAAATGAGAAAAACCAATATGGGGGGTCTGTATTAACATAATCGAACTCAAAACAATGAATTTAGATTTTTTGCTTGTTTGTCAACAAACGAGATTTATTTATCATTCTCATGAAAATTCCCGCCGCGATAATTTCATCTCTCTGGCGTGTGAAATCAACTTGTCCGAGTGATACCGGCTCATATAACATGAAAACATTATTTCTTTATTATTTTACATATTATTTCCGATGTGCGTTTGCTCGTTATTCTAGTTGTAAGTGGTTTGACAGAGGTGTATTATTTTTTGTAGTTATCGGGTTTTCATAATAGTTATAAACTATAGTGTAACCCGGCAGGACGGTTTTTTTGTTGAGATTTGGATTTTTTAATATTTACCGACCAATAAAATAATTTGAATCTACTACATCGGCCATTTTTTTTTAATTAAAACCTTCAGTCTTATCACCAAGACTCTGCTTTTGATATACCGGGTATATCAAGACCGCGACCGAAAACGAAGCCAGGTGGAAGTTTTAGTGGTTACACACACAATGCAACTAAAAATTTCACAAATAAGCGACAGGTTTTTTTTTTGCAATTTTTCAAATATCATCGTGTTTGGGTGCTAAATTCCTAGTTTTTGCGAAAAAAGGAATTGAAACCCTTACTTACTATTGCGACTTTAAAAATAAAAAGGTGTACATCATTATTTTAGGAAAACTATGTATTTATCACCCAAATACGACGATATGTAAATAATTACCAAAAAAAAGTTGACGATTTTTTTTTCGAAATTTTTAGTTGCATTGTGTCTGAAGTCACTAATACTACCACCTGGCTTCGTTTTCGGTCGCAGTCTTGATATACCCTGTATGTGCCTTATCTGAGTAAGTTTCAAAATGAAAATATCTATATAAAGGTAATATTAAAATTACAATAGATTTCGAATTATTATAATTGATTTCAGTTTGAATTTTGCCATCACACTGCCATTTTCCGCGATATTTTCTTCAACATGATACTTACGTAAGTGTAAATAAAGCGTTGTCGAGTGTTGCGCATCCGTCGCGGTCATGTGTAGGCCACAGAATGAGTAATGATTCGTTTGTGGTCACCACCGTAGCCAATGGCCATTGTTCACGGTGAAGGCCGTAGCTGGGACGCGCCACATCTGCGCGTTTTGCTATTATTTACATATTGTTCTGTTTCTATTCTAAAATGAATCTATGCATATTGGCTCACGAAATCACAACTTCGTGGTCTCTAACTCCTAGACGTGAACCCAAACGGTTAAAACTTTTACGAAGTACAAGGGAATGAAACATACAAAATTGTTAATTTAGGCGAGAAATATTTGAACATTGTGGTATTACAACTAATTAAATAAATTATACAGTTTAGGGTGTGAGTGAGTTGTTACAATAGTGTTAAGGTACCGAAAGTATGTATATTTTTTGCGTTCCAAATGATAATTTTTCGTCAACGTGAGAATAAGAAGAATATCACCACGGTCTTTTCGCAAACCATTCTTTATCAATCCAGCAATAACGCCCTTTGTTATTTCAAAACTAAGTTGTTTTTATTTCTCTAATTATTTGAGGGCTTTGGGTCAGTTTTGACTAAACTAATATAATTAAACGAAGTTGTATCACTGATTACGTTTTACGAAGACGTTATACCCTCGGACATGGAAAGGGATTTAGCTGCAGTACTACCAGAGGCCGTGATAAACCCCATATTCTGTTATCTTGCAGTTAATTTAGTTCCGTGGCGGCTGCCGGGTTATGAATCGTTTTATATTCCTCCAAGCATGCAATAAAATCTCAGTTTATCCCGAGCTTACTTGCGTTCAGTGTTCATGATGTTCATTTTATGACATTGGGACGACTAATTTGACAGCCACCGTGGCGCAATTGCTTAGTTGCCGGCTGTGAAACGGGAGGCGCCGGGTTTGATCCCCGCACCGACACAAATGATTGTGTGATCTACAGGCATTTGTTTCGGGTCTGGGTGTTTGTGACACCGAAAAGTCTCACGTAGTTTCTGGTATCCACGACACTAGACTCGATCTTAGTGTGGGGTTAGGACTATGTATGTGACTGTTGGGTGTATTTATTTAATTAATTAAAAAAGAGTCTTCGTGTCGCAAGTAGTTATAAGTCAGCTATATAGCTTTAACATCATGGGACGGAACATACAAGGCGAAATGTGGGTTTCCTAGTAGCACCTCTGCCTACCCCTTCTAGGAAAAAGGCGTGAATTTAGGTATGTATGTATGTATGTATGTTAAATCCAATATTGGTAAATATTCTACAACATTGATTATACATAAGTCTGCTTTACGCAATTCTCTTGTAAAATTATCTTGTACTTTATTAAATAAGGCTTCGTAAGTGTCTGTATAATTCGTTATTCGTGGAAAGGAAATTAAATCAGCTAAGAATACTTATTTTCTCCGCGGATATTTTATTTTCAATAATAAAACAGTAGCGAGAATTTGATAGCCGAAAAATAATCAACGGAACTCGTCTGCTTCGTTTCTTGGAATAACTACTTATTATTTGATCAATATCTAAGAGACGCCTAAGCGTCTTACCTAATGTCTAGTGATAAATATTGATTTGAATACCTACCAAACTTGAAATTACAAGCGCCTTGCTAAAAGATATTAATTTTGAAATGTGTGTGCCTCTATAGCGCAATGGGTAGATCGAAGCATTGGCCGTGAAACGAGATGCAGCGGGTTCGATCCAGGCAACGATTCCAATATTAGCTTGATTCAAAGGTATTTGTTTCGGGTGTGGGAGTTTCCGTGACTAAAAGTATTTCGTACTATCTGCTACTCACGATGCTATGCTTGTACCTGGATATGAGTCAGGTCAATGTATTTTTTTATGTTACATGCCTAGAAAGAAAGTAGAAGTCGATTAATAGATTAATAGAATTACACATTGTAGGTATTATACCGTGCCTGCATGAAAAATCCTACTTCCTACTTCCTTCCTACTAATATTATAAAGGCGAAAGTTTGTATGTTTGTTACTTCTTCACGTTCACTCGGGTGGAACAATTTTGTTGCTATTTGGTATAGACGTAGCTAATACACATAGGCTACTTTTTATCCCGATAAAATGTAGTGTTCCCGTGGGACGATCAAGGAGTCTTCCCGCTCAAACGGTTGGTCCAATTTCAATAAAATTTAGTTTTACCCTAGATTAAAGCATGGGTTACTTTTTATCCCTAAATTGTAGTGTTCCCGTGGGATGCGCAAGGAATTCAAATATGTATATTAGTTACTCTTTCATACTCAGAGGGATTGTTTGGGATAGAATTTAGGGCGGATGAAATTTGATATAAAAGGACAGGATTGTATGTCTTGAGTAATGGAACAGATTAAGACGGGATAGAACGGGATGTAACGTGACGGGACGAGAAAAGCAATATAAAGGACGGCTGTCAGTTGAGTTTAATTGTAAAACATTTAGTACGTTAAATAATAAGTATCTGATGTAGACTGGAAAGTGTTTGCACCCGGGCGGAGCCGGGTCGGGCCGCTAGTAGAGTAATAAAAGACGATCAATCCGCTTTCACAGCTTGACAGCCTCCGTGGCGCAGTTGGTTAGACGCCGGCTGTGTCTGGGTGTCTGTGAGACCAAAAAGTCTCTCGTAGCTTCTGATACCCACGACACAAGACTTACTTGATCTTAATGTGGGGTTAAAACTATATATGTGACTGTTGGGTGTATTTATTATTATTGTTATTATTATTTCATGGAATGTAGTGGACTGTAGGCCTGTTCCTTTCAGTAATAGAGGTGCCTCGAACACGTGGATTCCAACCTGCGACCTCTGTCTATAAACAGCCTAGTCTAACTAGGCCATTGATACTCAAACTGGTCTATATCGACCGGGAGTTGACGTCACCGAAATATATAATTCGGACTCCACGATTATAGAGCTAATTTCGGAAGACCATAACATTCTTTTATGTTTCTTATAGCTTTCAAAGTATCAAAGTACCTGTTGCCAAAACCACATTTGAAATTAAATAACGTTAACGCAACAAAAAGCGTGTTTGGTGTTGATTTACATTGCAAAGTATTGTATTGTACAAACCGGCCAATAATTCAAAACCAAAAAATTCCGGCGAACTGTCTACGAATCACAAGCTTGGGAACCTCTGAACTAGCCTATCACTTTTCATGTTATTACATATTGGACATGATAGAGAACATTCGAGTGTGGCCATGCAGGCGTCAGGTTGTCGCGACGCAACAGCTTGCAGTGAATACGCGACATTCGCCCAAGGCCGCCACGTCACGCTAATGCGCCGCCATTGTTTACTATACAAACTATCCATGTACATTAATATTTACCCGGGGAAAGACGTTTCTTTATTGATATGCTTTTAAGGTAGGATTCTATTCGGATATTGATCGACATACGAGCAAAAGGTTTACTCGTTGTATTTTATTGTCGCTCATGAACCTATCACACATCTACAACACCTGCATTGTAAGCGCAGGTTCTTAAAATATAAGGAAAAAGAAAGGGAAAATTGCGTCACGTTCAGCCGTTGAACTGCTGTCAACCCTTTCGGAAAATAAAACGTTTTATTATAAACACTTTTGTTAAAGATATACCCTAATTGCTCAGGGCAATGACCTCTCTGCTTTTTTCCATTGTTTCTTGTCTAAGGAAATTTTTGTCAATCTTTTACGAAGTGATTTAAGTTTGCTCAATTTCGGAGTAAACATTTTCTATTTTGTGGGTGCCAGGGATATATGTATATACCTACCTTTAAGATTCTTTCGGGACAGTCTCTAACATTAGAGACTGCCCCGCCTCCCCACCCGCCTCTGGTACACCTACAGAAATACTGATGTGGCACGCATTTTAACGACACCTATAGTTGAAGCTTAGCGGCTCTCCGAAAATGTCGAACTTTTCTAAATTCATTACCTAATTAAACCGATTAAGTAACGAAATTGTGAAATAAATATGAGGAGCTGGAAAAAAATATTGTCGTCTTCTCTTCGCAAAGTGGGAGACAAAACTACCGTGAACGATAATTACTTAACTAAGCATACACTCGTAAGTTCGAAGAGTCAGTGAAGTGTGCACTGGGTTCGTTTTCGGGCGCCTCGTTTGGCAGTTCGAACCTCACCAAACTTAGTTACCACTTTAGAAATATAAATTCTACCAATATCAAACACATTCGCCTCAGAAATACTGCCGACTCAAGCGCAAAAGTTTACTAATACCACTAAAGACGAGAAATCCGTAATTACTTGTAGTAACATTTAGTTTTAAAGTATGGCTAATTACTTTTTGAAGTAATTGCTTTGAGTTTTATTACCCGCTCTAGTTCAGAATTGTTAGTAAAGTTGGGATTTAGAAGTTATTCAAATTAGTAAGTACCATTTTAAGAGCTAAGGTTGAATTTTACTTCTAACTTATTATTTTTAGTTTAAATAAAAGTAACTACTATTGAAAAAAATATGAATAAAATTTTGTAAGCGGCAATTGAACTGTAATTCACAGATATCTGGATGATTCATGAACTGTTGGCAGACGAACCATTTCTCGTCATTCAACCATAATTATATAAATGCTTCAAGATCAATTTCTAAGGCATCCTACCTAAAAAACAAACTTAACAACAAAAAAAATGCTTTCAATGCTTTCAGAACAAATGAAGTTTTTTTCTTTCTTTATTGCAATGAATGACGAGACGAGCCTGCCATTCGCCTGATGGTAAGCGATACGACCGCTCATGGACAGTAGCAAAACCAAACAACACTATGAGTTACAAGGCAATGCTTGGCATTCCACTGCGCTCGCCATCCTGAGACATAAGATGTTAAGTCTCGATATGTCCAGTAGTTACTCTGGCTACAATGTCCTTCAAACCGGAACACAACAGTGCATTTACACTGCTGTTTGGCGGGAGAAATAGAAAAGTAAGCTCAACCTTTCTCTCAGTCGGATCTAATGATTAATTCAAGCAGATTTAACAACAAAATATTCTTACAACGAAATCAACTTAAAAAAGAAATTATCGGAATATTACCCAGTCCATTAGACACCCAAAAATATTGACTCGCACGACCAGCCAAGGACGGCTTGATGGCGCACGTGCTTGGGATTCCGAGGGGCGCCATTAACTCCCTGATTGCGGACGTGCCGGGTTCGAATCCACCCCGGACACTTAAACTTGTTTCTACAGTAGTTGGAATAACTTATTTTGGCGTTTACATGGACGCTAATAAATTTTGACAAAGTCAAGAAATGATATTCATATGTATTTTAGCGAATTGTGACTATCAACTACATTATTTAAGACATGAAAGCTGGTAATATGCACACTAAAATAAATTTCTTCACACGCCCCATAAATAAACAAACTTCGTGAGATGGAATAAAAATCCCGAAAACATTTCTACAACTGTTGAGGATCTTTTTTAATGTCAAACTGACGTCACTGTTATTGAGTGCAATACCAACTATCGAGTAAAAATATTTTTGTCCTGCCACTTGAGCCAATTATATCGGTCTGCATAGAAAGTGCGGGGCAAAATAAAAATAGAAAATGGAAAATATACTTATGAATTCTCCTGCTCTTAATTCATAGTTACTTAATTTTTTATAAATTTCGTATCTATATTGCAACCGGCGCATTCGGCTTCGTCAAGTTGAAACATTTGCGGTTCCATAATATGCGCAAAAATTAAAAGCGATTACGAATAGGGCTTTGAAATCGGGTTGCTTAAAAATCATTGATTATTTTTTGTGTCCCATAGAATTGAGAAAAGGCTCTTACTTTAAGATTCACTAGTGGTGTATTGTTCGTGTCCGCCCGGGTAGACAGACAGGTGTACCCTTCATAGTGACCCTCGTAAATTTGACGCGGTTTTGATTAAGCCCATGTTCATCTGGTTTGGACCATTCCAGCTTAACTGTGGCGAGAGATAACCAGTTTTTGCTGTTGGATGCTCTATATGTATTCTACTTATCATCAGATGCAGGGTAGTCACATCGTCATGTGAATATTAAAACAATGACCGCCGTATTCCTTTAACATATCAAATATGGCACTCGATCTGATTTTTTGTGCTATATCTTCGACATTGTTCCTTCCTTTATTTGGTAGAGTTGGTAGAAGGAGGGGGGGGGAGGTATACCCCCGATCTTCCCTCCATCTTCCAATATAATCGATAGTTGCAGTAGTTTCCGTGAACACCAGTTCCCGACTTTTAAACACGGCATGTTATTCTGAGAAACTTAAAATAAAATTATGTTTCTCGAATATTCTTTGTTCATCTCCTTTTAACCCACGCCTTCGTGCAACTGAGGTTAACACGATTTAAAAAAAAACACACGATTTACTTACTTTATAATTTAAATCAGTGATTCTCAAAGTGGTCCAGGTGGACCCCCAGGGGTCCACGGGAGACTTGCTGGGGGTCTACGTAAGCGTGAACAAAATATGGGGGTCCATAAGATGTTAATGGGGGTCCACGAAAATTTATCTGCTTTTGATAGTAAAAGCAAAAATAAATGTAAGCATAGTTTTTATAAGGGCCTACCTACATTGTTTTAAGTACCTAACTAAGCAGATAATATTTTAATAAGGCAAGCGATTGTTACTTGTCCAAACTTGCGTATTCGATATTACGTACAATTTCGTGTACAGACTTGCAAAGCGCTATCCGCCCGACAATGCTTAATGCTTGTTCAGACATGAACTTGATCACCACTATAAATACTTGATGCCAAAGGCAAACTCATTCATTTGTTTCCGGAATTTCGAAAAAAAGTGTGAGAAAATTTATATCAGTGTTTGCTAGTGCCGGAGAAAAGTAAGTACCTACCTTTTTTTTGTTATAGTACTTAAGTATTTTGTTTCCGTGTACTAGTCGGTTGATCACAACTGCTTGTATAGATAGGTAAGGTAGATTAGACGTGTATATAATCTAAGATAGGTAACTTAGTAACTTACAGATATTTTAATTGTCCTCTTTCGATTTGAAGACAAACACAGCACGTTTTATTCCATTGTTTTTTCACGAGAGAAGCACTGCCTCTCTAAAAAGGCCGAATAAGCAATATTGCAGAGCAATTAATATTGTAATTTTTCTTGCAAATAACTACTAGTTTTATAAAACAGTAATTTCACAATCATTTTATATTAAATAAATAAATACACCCAACAGTCACATACATAGTCCTGACCCCACACTAAGATCGAGTCTTGTGTCGTGGGTATCAGGAACTACGAGAGACTTTTCGGTCTCACAAACACCCAGACCCGAAACAAATACCTGTGGATCACACAAATATTTGTTTCGGTGCGGGGATCGAACCCGCGCCCTCTCGTTTCACAGGCGGCGTCTAACCAACTGCACCACGGAGGCTGACTAATTGAGGCTAATTGATTTTGAAGTAACTACATATTTTATCAAAATTATTCCTTTTCGGAAAAAGCGAGCGGTGCGCGGGCGACGGGAAAAGGGCGGGGCTTGGGCTTCGATGCCAGTTTGTCACGTTTTAATGTGCGTTTTAACAATGAAGCCGCAGACAAAAAATACGCAAATACACGGAGCGCGTGAACTCATTGATTTGATGAAATGTTAGTTATCGTTTTTATGGAATTTTGAGATTTCGACTTTTATTTTTTCCTACACAAATATGATCAGTATTCGATACTGAGTACACCAATTTTTATTTGTACTATTAAAAATTAGTGGTAAATTAGGTACTTTAAAATTGATACCGTTTTGTGAAAACGTCTGTATTTGTCTTAGCGGTTTATTAGTTGGTCCCTTTACAAGCCGTAATTCTATTTCCGCGTGCTGACAAAGGCTGCGGTGTGATACCTATATTCAGAAAAAAACTTGGTTACTAAAACATTTTTTTTTACAGGTAAGGTAACTGACACGAAACATGGCTACAGCAAAGAAAAAATGTCGACAATATAGTGTCGATTATTTGAAATATGGTTTTGTTCCATCAGAGGCAGACAAACAGTTGCCCATGTGCCTATTATGCAACAAAGTTTTGAGCAATGACTCTATGAAACCATCAAAGCTCGAAGATCATCTAAAAAGGTGTCATACTGATAAAATAGGTAAAGATTTAAAATATTTTCAAACATTGAAGGAAAAATATGAAAAGAGACCCACCATGCACAGTATGTTCGCTTCAACATCTCAAAGTAACGATGATGGCTTGCGGGCATCTTACAATATCTCATTACTTATAGCAAAATCTGGAAAACCACACACTATCGGAGAACAATTAATTTTACCGGCTGTTGAAGAGGTTTTAAAAACTGTTTTGCACAAATCTCCGTTTGACGCACTAAAAAGAATTCCATTAAGTAACAATACTGTACAAAGACGCATTGATGAAATGAGCTCTGATATCGAAAGTTTTTTGTGCAATCATCTGCAAAAAAATCATTTTTCTATACAACTGGACGAGTCAACGTTACCCGGTAATGAAGCATTATTATTGGCATATGTCCGATTTATTATGGAGGAAGAAATTCACGAAGAATTGCTATTTGCCAGAACTTTGGAGACTGATACTAAAGGCGAATCAATATTTAATGTCCTGAGTAATTTTTTCACGGAAAAATCGATTCCATTTACAAACATTATTTCAGTGGCAACAGACGGAGCTCCTGCAATGGTCGGGCGATATCGTGGGTTTATAAGTCATCTCAAAAGAATTATACCAGGACTTACAGCTATTCATTGCGTAATCCACCGACAACATCTTGTGGCAAAACATTTAAGTGACAGGTTGAACCAATCTCTTCATTTTGTAATAAAAGCTGTCAACAAAATCAGAAGCAATGCATTGAATACGCGTTTATTTGCTCAATTGTGCGACGAAAATGATGAAGACTTCCAACGACTGCTCTTACATACTGAAGTACGCTGGTTGTCGAAAGGTGCATGCTTAACGAGATTTTACTCTGTTTTCGATTCCGTATTAGAGTTCCTAGAAAGTAGAGATCCAGATTTAAAAGAAAACTTGATCAAACTCAAAGCAGACATTGCGTATTTGACAGATTTGTTTAAAAAATTTAATGATATTAACTTGCAGTTACAAGGGGACAGCCTGAATTTAATAAAAACAAAGGGGATAATTTCGGCTTTTCTTGGGAAATTGAAATTTATGAAGCAAAACATTAGTCGGCGCGAATTCTCTCAATTTCCAAACTTGTCGCAGGTAGAATGTATTGATGAGGATATCCATACCTACAGTCAACATTTAAATGCCCTGCATGATGACTTCAAAACCAGGTTTGAAGATATCCTGACGATGGATATACCACCATGGATCATAAATCCATTTGATGAAACGGAAGTGGCCAATGTTGTATTACAAGAGGAGCTGCTCGAGGTAAGCACCAATGAGGAGCTGAAGGTGAAATTTAGAAAAGGCTACCAAACATTTTGGCTGCAAGCAGAAATACCCGAAAAATATCCTGGACTGTGGGAAATCGCAAGGAAATTTTTAATAGCTTTTCCCTCGTCATACCTTGTCGAAAGGAGTTTTAGTGCCGTTACAAATCTCTTAACAAAAAAAAGGAGCAAATTAAACATCACAGAGCGGGGGGATTTGCGGTTATTGCTCACAAAAATAAAGCCAAACATTGATCGTTTGCTGACACTCCATCAAATACATCCTTCCCATTAATTAAAATTATGACCTGAACCTATATTACCTTATTATTTTTTTCTTGTAATTCTATTCTTTTAATAAATAAAGTGTTATAAAATGTAC
The DNA here is from genome assembly GCA_905220455.2 of Deilephila porcellus. Taxonomy (NCBI): domain Eukaryota; kingdom Metazoa; phylum Arthropoda; class Insecta; order Lepidoptera; family Sphingidae; genus Deilephila; species Deilephila porcellus. Next base: position 16,383,658 of record LR999973.1, on the reverse strand, counting down.
CATTTTTCGTTTTTATTTTACCTATCGGAATATAGGGACAGAACTCAGAAGCGACACAATTTTTATTTTTTGGCGACTTTAAGAATGTGGTAGAAATGTAGCAGCAGGGGGTCCACCAAAACCAGTAAAATTTTGAAAGTGGTCCACGAGAAAAATAAGTTTGGGAACTACTGATTTAAATGTTCCCTTTGATAATTAATTAAACCACGGGTTAGAAGAAGACTCATTTTGCAATTTGTAATAAACCTCTTCTAACCTCGGTAGATATTTTTTATATTCTATTTCGTATTTTTATATTTATTAAGCGTTATTAACCATTGTTTAAATATTTAATTATTTATTTTTTCTATTGTCGTTCATTAACATGTTAATTATCTCTCATTTTGACAGTGGAAGAAAACACTGACAGGCTATCTGTATTTTAAGTCTATACTACTATCTAAACCGGCACTAGTTCTTGTTTCTCTGTATATAACAGCCGTAGTGTTTCATAGCGACCCATACAAGTATGCCTCGTTTCGAGTTCAGCCTTTTATATCCTGTTTGCAGTTTTATTCCACTTAATACTAAATGCAGTTGACATAGAGTATCCTTCGGAGATGGATACACAGCTAGTCTTCTAATAATATTTTTTTTCGCTCAATCGAACTCGTGACTGTAGATGAAGCCTATGCTCAGCAGGGGACAGAGTTGAGAATAATAACATCTTTGCTCCATTATTACAGTGAATTTGATCCACACAATACCCAGAGTACGCATGCACCGAGGTTCCATTAAACCCGTCTCTCCTCTTCCCGCTGTATGTTCCCTCTAATTTGTATTAAATTAAATTTTTTGCAACACGATGTCGCCGTGTTATTAAAAGTACCTCGCTACTTCGAAACGCGAAATTAAATATGTGTACGTTATGATATTAATGTTTACATTACGTAATGTTAATATTTTGCTTATTATGGTTTGGATGGACTCGTATAATGCATATCGTGATGTTCGGTGTTCGAGTTCCAAGTCGAGTCATTTTTTAAAGAAAATCAAAGTGGTTGCTCTGCACCTATTAGTGATATCTATAACTAGATAGAGAGACGCCATTTGAAAAAAATATGCCGGCCTGCTCTCGAACGAATGTATACAGACTGAAGCCAGACGCGAAACATTTGCGTGCGTCACTCTGATAAGCTTATTTTATTACGATGAATGGCAAGACGAGCATTCCATTCGCCTGATAGCAAGCGATACGTCCGCTCATGGATAGTTTCAACACCATGAATTATAAAGCAATGCTTGGCATTCCACTGCGCTCGCCATTCTGAGACATAAGATATTAAGTGTCATCATGTCCAGTAGTTACTCTGGCTACAATGTCCTTCAAACCGGAACACAACAGCGCATTTACACTGCAGTTTGGTGGGAGAAATAGACATTGCGGTGGTACCTACCCAGGCGGCCTCTCACATATGAGAGACCTAACACCAGTTACCAATTATTATTGTGTACGGTGATCGCTATCTAGATAAATAGTAATATCTATTCAGCAGCAACAGGGTTTCCGGCAATCCTATTAATCAAGAGTAAAACGACTACATTTTTTTTCTATGAGACAGTGATAGCATTTCAGACGAGTTGACCCCTTTGCATTGCAGCTTTGACAAGCTACAGGAAGACTTCGAATAATACGTTAATGGTCTGTATCTGTATCAGTCCATATACGTCCCACTGCTGGGCACGGGCTTACTCTACAATCGAGAGAATCGATTGAGTTGAGATCGCCTAGTGCGGGTTGGCGGACTTACATACCATACAAATTCTTTAAAATCGCTACGGTATGCAGGTAATGGTCTGTACTTCATAATAATATTAACATCAACATAAAATAATGAATGCAATTAAATAAGACGTTGCGATATCACCGTATTGACCTACAGACAAACACATTTTACGATGTTTAATGAATGTAGTAAAATCTCTTGAACAACATTAGGTAGAAACACTGTTTTATTGCTTATTCAAAACATGTAATTTAAGACATTATACGATGTTTATGATGGCTGTAATGGGCGCAATTTGAAAACACTGTTTTATATAATTTTTGAAGCAATACGCATAAAAAATAAACTTTTTAGTGTAGTTTTTTTTTAAGTCCCGTATTATATTTTATTTATAGTTATATATTAAAGTTTAGTAGTTGTTTTAGCATTAGGAGTATGAAGTGGTTTGGGACACTGCCCAGAGCGTCAGAAACGCACGGGCGCGGCGCCGCAAACATAGTTTTACTGTTTTCGTTATAAATTTAAATAAAAATAGGACCGTCTTAGAAATCTCGTTCAGTGCGACATACATAGCTCATAGCATATTGACCAGGGTGCCGGTAAAACAGCACTGCACGTTTAAGTATTTTTATGGCATTTTTTTTGTTTCTTTTTGTTATCGCAATGAATAGCCAGACGAACATACCATTCGCCTGGTGGTAACCGATACGAACGCTTATGGACAGTAGCAAAACCAAACAACACCATGAATTACAAAGCAATGCTTGCATTTCACTGCGCTGGCCTTTATGAGACATAAGATGTCAAGTCTCATTATTACCGGTAACCTACGGTACCTACCCCTAAGAGTTTCTTGCCCATGCTTCTCTAATGAAAACCGCTTTCCGAACCGGGTGGTAGAACAAAAATTACTGAATCTAAATAATGTAATTTTAATGGATTCAATAAATTATTTTCATTTAATTTTATTTCAGGCGACCTCTCACATAACATGAGAGACCTACCACCAGTAAATTATTAATTAGTAATTAAAGAGCGCGACAAATAAGCTAATTATTTACTTGATAGTGATGGGAACGAGTTGACTCTGAATACTTCATAGATTTGAATACAATACCTGAGATGTCTTAGCGTCGCCAAGCTTTGATAATGAATAGATGGGGCAGGGACTCGGAGGGATAGGGATTATTAATCCTCCCACAAGTTATTTGAATTCTGTTCACCTTCATACCTATAAGCAACAGATTCATCTCTTTTGTTACCTAGAACTATTTAATTACCTGTCTGATAGTAATGTGTTATAAACATTTTTAAGAGTGCTCCTCGATTTAATCATTCACGCTGTTACTAGCTCCGATTCACATCTTAAATATTGCGATAGACAATATAGACTTAAATACAAGTACCTTTTCCCCCCGTTCCTTTTGTTCTATCAAGTTATGCACACAGTATTAAGAGCTCGACAAGGGTGGGCGATACAGACGCTCTGACCTTTGCGACATTATTTGTACCTAGTTTCTATATTGTAGACTAGGAACATTTATACAACGTTGGTCTTATTAGCTTAGAAACTATGTTAGTCGTTAAATATTTGCCTTTATAGACTTTGAAACATGTGCGGTCGTTATCGGATGCGAATATCTTTTAGGGTACCCGGTAATCTTACTCACTGAAAGAAGTAGCAAAGTTGTTTTAGTATAAACTATTTCAACCTGGTTGGTTAGATGCTGGCTGTGAAATGTGGTCGCGTGTTCGATCCCCGCACCGAGAAAAATGTTTGTGAGGTCTACAAATATTTGTCTTGGGTCTAGGTGTTTCTGACACCGAAAAGTCTTTCGTAGTTTTTGACACAAGACTTAATTGATCTTATTGTTGGGTCAGGACTATGAATGTGACTGGTGTATGTATTTATTTTATTTCACGTTAATATTCTGTGAGGTCGTGTCAACCCCATTTGAATTGGCTTATTTAGCTAAAACTTTTCCGTTAGCTTTAACTTTTCCATCGCACAAACACCTAAAGCCCAATCAAATACTTTTCGTCACACAAACATTAATTCCCTCGCTGAAAAGTCGGTCCCGTGGCCACTTATTTCAAAGTCGGGATCTCTACCATGGAGGCAGTTTAATAAAAGAGGTATATAAGTGTGTTGGCTGTATAGTAGTTTCGCTGTACGTATGTATGTATAAGCGACGAACAGTTAGAGTGCTGTCCCGTGCTTGACCGATATTACTTCGCGCCATCGAATTGCTTCACAAGAATTTTGGCTCCGAACCAAATTGTACCAGAACCTGGCTGATGCTCTGTTATGTGAGCAATATAATAGGAGGCTATTTTAGAACATTATTTGAGTTTTAAACTGTGAGCAAATTTTATTGCATATTAAATACTATCATGGCGAGAACAGGACATAAAGGTATAATATTCCGAAATCAGCCAATGTACTTTTTTCATGTATTTTATCAGCCCAGCATAATTTTGTCGACTGATGTTGCAGTACAGCACTTCCTACCAGGATAGCGCAGTCATTTACCTATACACGTTGAGGAAGCCAGGGTTTCTATACTATGCCGACCATAAGACCAATACGGAGAAACTTGAACAGGATTTTTAAACTCATAATATGGATTACCAATCTGGGATTCAAACCTAGAACGGTGCATATTTTGCTGCCGCTAGACCAACAACCATCGTTATATAAAATTACTTAACATGCACACGAAAATAATGTCCAAATTGGGTATTTGACTATAATCGAATTTTTGTATTATTTTGCAGACAAACAGAAGCGCCATTAAAACAAAACAGTTTTGTGAAAACAGTGATAAAGTAGCTTGTAACATGAGGCAAATATTAGTATTTTAAATGAAAGAGTGGGGACGTAGTGGGGACATCTTACCGTCTCTTTCACACCCGCACGCTATTGTGCACTATAATGCACAGTGACGTCACTTACTTTGTTTTGCATCCCTTTTCTATTACCCCCACTACTAGATTTAAAAAGTTTCTAACTTGTTTAATTCTGAATAGATTTAGAAAATTCTTTGTTTGCTAGATTTCGGATATGGATACTTTTTGATTAATCCAATAAAAAAAAATGAGTCAAATACCCTATTGTGAACCGTGGGAGAATCCAAAATCACCTAATATTACCTATTATTATAAACGTTTCCTCGTGACACCTGGGATTTCCCCGGCCCTCACTCGCAGTCATGGACGAAGTATCAACTCGCGGTGGTTTCGTCTCATTGGCATGCAAAAAGCGACCGCTCGACACAATGCCCCTACTAGAAGTTTCTGTTGACAAACACGACTGTAGCAAATACAGACTATAAAAAAGCTATAAAAACCCGCTGACGTAATGGCACCAAATCGATTTCCTTTTACTGCCTAGTGTTTAAATTGTATAAATTTAGTTATATTCGTACGGATTGGTAGTTTTTTCATTGTGAAAGTTTAGAAGACATAGCTCCTAGCATACATATGTACATACATAAACTCACGCCTTTATCCCAGAAGGGGAAGGCAGAGGCGCCACCAGGACACCCACATTTCGCCTTGTATGTTCCGTCCCATGATGTGATAGGTGGCGAGCCTATCGCCATATCGGACACAAATTCATGACTCCGGGCTGATAATGAATAGCAAAACTCAATATCAGTTTGCCCGACCCGGGATTCGAACCCGAGACCTCAGCTTTGTAACCGTACCGTGGTACAACTACGCCACCGAGGCAGTCGAGGCCAGCCAGCTGCGGCCAGCTCCTAGCAGGCTGGCATAATAATACGGAATAAATCAAGACTGCATTAATTTGTTGCTCTTTCTCACTGTCGGATGTAATACGATCACGTCAGCCAGCCATTTCAAAAATATCATAATCACGATTGCGTTCTTGACATGCAAACTAATAAAACACACTGTGATGTAAATATTAAATTACTTCCAAGTAGATACAATGTTTTGAGATAAAAAAAATAATTGCTGGTGCATTCCATTTCTATTTTTTTTAGTACATTGTACAACTGTTTGAGGATTTACTTGACGTGAAATATTAAAAGAATGATGTAAATTAAAGACTGCAATAATGGAGGTTGAGAACTACTGTCTGTGACAGCTTGTTAATGCCAACAGCATCTTAAAATATAGATAAGAAGTATATGAATGACTTAGGACAATAACTGAATAAAAAGAATAGCCAAGTTGGAGTCGGATTTCCTTAGGGTTCTGTGCAACAATTTTGTAACACTTAACGTTTTAAAAACCGATTTTTACTTTTTTCCTTTTTAGTAACATATACTGAATACTCTTAGCGTTTGTCGTATATTCGTCGCCTTTCATTTAAGGTCAGGTCAGTGTAATAGACAAAGACAAGGAAATTTAGAAATCTTTATTTAAATAGACTCTCACAATATCTTTTGAATCTTTAAGTATAACTGTATTGTGTGTATAGCAGCATCTGGCATCAGAAACTCACTCACTAATACCAATAGACTTTTTTTCTTTAAAATATAGGTAGTGTCGTGCTCCATGCATACGGAATCCTATAAAACGTCACACACAATAGCAAAGTTTCACTAGGTACAAATAAACACGTTTAATGGTAGGGGACACAAAACCAATTTTCCCACAAACTACACCATATTTATCACAAAGCGATATTAATGTTTTTGTATCATTGTTTCGGATGTTTATGCGTTGTTTTCTGTCGCCTGGATTTTATAGTAATTTATTGCGTAGATGTGTCGATTGATTATTTTTCTTCTAGCACGGAAAGTCACTCGAAAGCATCTCAAGATATGTATTGCGGAATTTAAAGAGAGTATCCACCAATGAGAGATGGTCATCTGTCGTTTATTAACATAATAATGCCGGTGAGGTTTTCTAAACGAATTTAAACAAGTTGAACCCGAAACCTGACGCGCTTATATAGATCACTGTGACGAGATATTTACAATTGTGTATAGTGTTCGCTATCTGGATGTATAGGAACATGTTATCAAGGAAACGAAACGACACGCAACAGCATCTTTTTCTATGAAACTGGTATATGGTTATTTCGAACTTAAACGCAATATGAAATTAAATTGTAAGATAATTATATAGATAAAATATGTTTTCACAACTTCACTCACTGTTTTAGAAGTCGATCGGCTTTCTTTTTGGACCGAAGCCAGAATTTCAGCAGTAAGCAGTGTTTTGAGGGCTGTGACTTGTTTTCATTCGGCCAATACCCTCTCCGCATCTCAAGGGCACCGGAGAGCTACTTTAACAACCTTTTACTCTGACAAAGCAAATACAAAAATACCTTAACGCGTTTAAAACGTATATCATACTTTCATGAATCTACATATAATACTTGAATTTTTTTAGTGATCCTCTGTCGGTTCAGTCTGAATTGCAGTAGGAATGGGTCGAATCGACTTAACCGCTGCTATGGACAATTTTCTCTAAGAAAATCTGCAAATAAGTGACCATCATTGATAGTGAACATTTAGGCTCAATTGCACAAAGTAACTTTGCCCATAACTTTAACTTTAACAATGTCAATCCTATACATTCGAGACGCATTTGACATTGCTAATGTATGGGATTGACGTTTTCAAACTCAAAGTTATGGGCAAAGTTAGTTTGTGCAATTGGCCCTTAATTGTTTTCAACACAGATTATTTTCTTTCTGATTCATCTCGTTGCAGGTCAAAGATAAGCTATTTATAATAATGTTCTGTATTTTGGTGTTCGATGTAAATTGCAAGCCGCTATTTATGAGTGGCCATCGTGGATGAGATGGATAATCTCTGATTTGGCAATTACTTATATCCTTCCGCTTATCGACATGTACATTTCTCCGTCATCAACAGCGTCTATTATTCCTTAGGATGCAAGAGTAGCGGTCAATTCCCATTGTGCTGCTGCTTTTTCATTGACCAGACAATAGTATTAATACGCTTCTTCACATTTCTTTCCACCCATGTGTGGCACTGTCAATGAGCTGTTACCACTAATAAGCTTCGGTCCACCAGGCCGTATAATGAGGGTCCAAGACTCAGCCAACCGCGCGCTTCCTATTTTCCAATATAGAAAGTAATTTGCCAGCTTTCGAGGCGCAAGTGACGTGACCTTACGCAGGGAAATTGGCTCATTCCGCTGATCACATTTGTGGAAATAAATTTGGCAATGTTACGCCTTATTTGACTAGTAAACGAGCTTTTTATATGAGATGCAGAGCTTAGTTGATTGGAAGAATTTGTTGGGTGCAGTGTACCTAGTATCAATTTCAGCACATACGAATTATAACGTATTTAAACACCTTTCGTGACGCAATTATACGCACCGAGACATATATTTTTGTGAACCACAAGTGTTTGTATGACCGGAAAGCCTCTTTTTGTTTTTTATACTCACTACACAAGACTAGTAACTTAGTTTGGGGTCAGGATTATGAATGAAAAAAATAACGTTGTAGTTACTAGCAACATAGTATTGTAACAAATCTATTACTACTACTAGCAAACTAGGCACTACCCGTGACACATTGAAACTCTATAAAGTTATGTTTGGTTAATTAATGTAAGCACTTTGAAACGAGCTGGCAGATGTGGTTTATTTGGTTTGTTTGTAAATGTTACATTAATTAGTCTATTAGGCTGCTGTGTTTTGTTCCAATTAGCCATTATTAGTGCTGGGTATGCAGAAGCAAATCCTTAAGTTTAATGGTGTTAGTATTTTCTGGGGTGGATTAGAAAGTATTGTTCTCAGTGGCATGTTATTGAAGCTGACTAAGTTCAGCAGAAGAAGGTTATAACTTGATCAAGATGTAATGCAATAAAGAATTCTTTATTGCAGTACATCTTGATCAAGTTATAACTGTTGGAAACCTAAAGAATAACCTCGAATCTTTAGGTTTATGGAACTGGGCACATAACCTGTTGGAAACCTAAAGAATAACCTCGAGACTTTAAGTTCAACAACGTTTATTCACCGGTAAAGTAATAACAAGAATGAATACAATATTCTAGAAAATAACTAATATGAAAGGTAAAGCACTTAAGCGCCACAAACGACAAGAAGGTGCAACTACTCGAATAAATACTATTTATGTATTTATGTTTACTATTTCAACAATAACCGTCTTCTTCTTGATAATTATCAATAATCTTTTATAAGGCTCGTTTAATTTATTTTCTTCTGTTTTCCTGCGTCATGTTACTTTGTTTGGTATTTGAATAATAATTAATTGAAACTAGTAACATCAACGACACATCAATTTAACACTATGTGCTTAAATAAAATTAAAAAGCGATGAACGTATCAGGCTGCTTCCAAAGGCCGATGTGGAGATCCTTGGGGGAGGTCATGTTCAGCATTAGACTTCCTTTGGCTGAATAGATAGATAGATATAGATAGAACGTATCAATTGTATCAATAACGCAGGGCTTTATAGTATTAAATCTTGCAGAAAAGAAAATACAATTATAACTTTAAATAAATTTACAAACATTAAAAAATATCTCTATCCTCTCTATTATATTAACTCCACAAGATATATTGTTGGTATAGGTTACTTACGCTGGATCCCAGTTGCGTCGGCCCGCCACAAATGTAATCGATTACTAGGGGATTTCATTGGATCATTAGCTCAGCTCAGTGATGGATTACCGACTCATTATCTATTTGAAAAGCGGTATAGATCCCTCACGATGATTCGCCACTGTTTTCATATAAATAGTATTTATTCAGATATTTTACTGATTTTATTCCTCGGTAGCTGTGATTGGTATCTACATTATTACAGCCTCCGTGGCGTAGTTGGTTAGACGCCGGCAGTGAAACGAAAGGCCGCGGGTTCGATCCCCGCACTAAGAGAAATGTTTGTGCGGCCCACAAATATTTCTTTAGGGTCTGGGTGTTTGTGAGACCGAAAAGTCTCTCGTAGTTCTGCTACCTGCGACACAAGACTTAATAGATCTTAACAGACGCCAATATTTTTATGCCATCGATATTAAGTTCGTTAGGAATCTAATACTGCTGTCTCTGTATCAGCCCAGAATCGCCCACAGCTGAGCACAGAGTTTGCCTACAACCAAGAGTTTGACTGAGAGGGGTTAGGCCATTTTTCACCAAGCTAGTGTAGTGCGGGTTGGTGGACTTCACATAGAAAATGGTATTAAGGTCTTTCTGGTTTCCTCACAATGTTCCCCTGGTAAAGTGCGTGGTGATTGAGAAAGAATAAACACATGATTCCAAGAAATCAGAGGTATGCTCTGGGATTTGAACGCGCGAACTATATCAGCAGCCGCGTCCTATGAGTTACCAACAAGCCACTTCGGACTTATGACTTAGCGATCTGCTAACTAAATAATAACGTGACATATGTTATGATAGTAATTTGTAGGCCGGCGGTGCGCGGTGTTCCGTGTGTCACAGTTCGATTCCGCGGAGCGTCTGGTTCGTTGACATCTGTCCACAATGTCGCCTCGATGCTTCCACGAACACTAATCCAGGTCCATTCATGTTCTCCGATTTACATACAAATAGCTTAGATATCCTGCGTGTTTGTATCGACAGCAATATTGATACATGTTAGTACAAAAACAGCTTCTAGTTATTTGGAGACATATTCTTATTTTATATGGTCTACACTTACATTAATATAGGAAAATTGGCGATTGGTTCCATCTATATCGTGAAATGAAATGAAAATATTTATTGAACCCATGAAATGTCATACATTATTTAGATTCAGTCACTTTTTTCCACTACCACCCGGTTCACAAGGCTGTTTTCGCCAGAGAAGAACGGGCAAGAAACTCTAGAGAAGAACGGGCAAGAAACTTGTGGGAAATATGCGTGCCGAATTGTGGGTACTACAAGTGACACGTTCAACTTTGCCAATCCCTTAGAGAACACAAGAGTTTCATAATGTATTTAACATATTGGTATTTTTGATTAGTATTCTGGTTCAATGTAATTTCGGATCATTTAAATTTTGTTTATTAGGGTACGACCGCTCATGTACAGTAACAAAACCAAACAAAACCATTAATTACAAAGCAATGCTTGGCATTCCACTGCGCTCGCCATCTCAGGATGTTAAGTCTCATTATTACCGGTGACCTACGTAAGAGCGTTGTCTTCCAGCACCAACCTGTTTATATTAATTATTTTCGACTTAGACAGAGTACAGACGTAATTGCGTCGATCAGGAAGAGATAACCATACTACTAACGAATAAGTGACTGCAGTGCACGTGCTGATCCCGAAACGTAAGAAACTTGCGTGGATCACTCTTTCCGATAACTAAAATATCCTACCAAAACTGAATCAAATAGTAGAAAACAATATTGAAATGATATATATAAATATATAAATACGTAAACAAAACGAAGCATCGCAGTGTTTTACGCTCCGCGTAGCAAAACTATCAATGTTATTCCTTTTCAATGGAAATCGGAGCGGATTTGAGCTGGCACCGATAAATTAATCGGTTTGCGCGGATCCCCTACCGAGTAATCAATTGCCAGGAAAGTTATACGCAGTGACGAGATTGTTTTATGCTTTTTAATGTTTATATGTATTTCTAAGAAATGTTAAGGCTCGGTTGCTGACATATTAGAACAACTACTGTGATTACTGTGATACTTAAAAGGAAATCCAATGGGTTGCCAATAAATATTCTTTAAGTCTAAACCTCAGGCAGATATAAATTATATTATTTTGTAAGAAGAAAAACGCCCTTGTAGGGAGGGGTTGTGTGAACATGTTATAGAAATATTCGAACACTGAAAAATATCAAAATTTAAAAAAATAGCCAAATACTAGTTATCCGTACATCTACTATAATAAATCTCGCTCTCGTCCCCAATAAAGATATATTTTGGCGATATAATGTTATGTTAATGTAATGCTGAAAAGATGGAAATCTTACCAAGAATATACATTTTCTGTGTTGGTGAGAGAGACTCATTTTATCCTTACCTACCTGCACCGATATATTCCCTGTCGCATCCACGCCTCGTAGATACGTCAATGCAAGATTTATTAAGCAGCGTACTAGACACGCTGTCAGCTATTAATTCTGAAGGTGTCTGCTCTCGACTAAGCACTTCAAGACTATGCAATGTCAAGTTTTAATTAGAAGACGTCAAGCAAGACTGAACAATAACAGTTTTACTGTCGTATTTAATTCGACCTTTGAGATTGCTGAATATCCAGAAACAATTATTATTAAGAGTTTCCCTTTTGTGTCTAATCTGTTCAGCCCAATTTTTTTTAATTAACATCGGATCTACAATTTCTTAACTCTTGGAGACGCAATAGGATCGTATGCTGCAATAAGAATAACTTTGTAAGCAATAATCATAGTCACAGCGTTTATAGTTTTATGTTATTACTCTTTTGAATTTATGCTACCTTAGTAAAATATATTCCATTTCCTTTCATAAGTAGGCACAAAACTTGGTGTACGGAAAGTTCTCCGAGAATAAAATCATGAATCACGTCGTTTTCCTTCCTTAAAACTAGGCAAGTCGATAGGTAACTCCACTTTTCTTGATTACCGACAAAAACTATCTGAGTAATATCCCAGAGGAAATAACGTCATTTTTAGCCAATTTTGAATAACAGTAGGCTAATAAGAATTTGAGCAGGTACCCGTATATGAAAAATTTAAAGAAGTATCTTATAGAAGGTGGAACTTGTTTCGCCTCTGTGAATAGTTTGCCGTTGCCGTTCCTTTTGGCTGCTCATAATAAACTCCTTACAATATTACCTACTCTAATATACTAACTATAACGTCGATCCTTTGTAAGAAGCCATTAATCAAAATGCTTAATATGTGGCAGACGCGATCAAAGTTCTACTTGTAAAAGCGCCGCGCTTTCAAATTCAAATGAGTACCTACTTAGTAGGTACTAAGTACTCATTTGTCTTTCTTCATCGAGTACTTCTTTTTTAAATTTCAGGTTTGAAAAATGGCGTATGTCTGGCGACTGCAGTATTGGAACATAACAATGAATAATAATAATTATAAATAGAGCAATAATCTTTTCCTGACTCTAAGGACAATAAGGTAGTGACCTGCACCATAACGTATAAGGTTGAGTCATAACGTAATGTCCCTATACATATCGCGCAATGTGTTACATAACATTTCCATGCGCGAACATTGCCCGTAATGTATGATGAATGTATAATGGCGTGCCGACGAGCGCATTATGCGATGTGATGTCATGTTTTCCTGCATTAGTATTGTTCTAGTTATTTGATTATCTAATATTAGCATATTACTAGCCATTATATTACAGTTACCGACATAGCTTTCTTTAGTTTTTTGAAGCGAAAAATTATTGCGATATGACTTGGAAGATAATATCTTCACCTCTCAAAATATTATGGGAAAGAAATATCGAAGGCAATATATGGCTCCGCTATAGCTGTCCAAATGCAATAAAAATATTGGTTATCCCTCGTAGGTCAAAATAATTATACTTATATCCAATGAGCAACATTTGAAACTCGTAAATTAAGGGAAACCAGTTTGGCATTATTTTTAAATTGGGTACGATCGCGATTATGATGTCGTTATTCTCCAAACAGCAAAATCTACATTTGTTACGATTACTTTTAATAATTGCGTTGCGGGCTTTACAAACGAGTACTTCTACAGATTCGCCGAGCTTCATAGCCACCTCTATTTCAGTGCATGCCACTTAGCTCTAAGGTATCTTGCGACGACAGCCTTCGTGGCGCGGTTGGTGAGACAACAGCTGTGATACGTGAGGTAGCAGGTTCGATATCTGCAACTATTTGTTTGGTGGTTGGGTGTTATTGAGACTGAAAAGTCTCTCGTAGTTTCTGGTACCCGCGGCATTAGATTTGATTGATTTTACCGTGAGTTAAGCCTGTGTGTGATTGTAGAGAATATTTATTTGATTCTTTTTTATTATAGCTCAGTTAAAAGAGTGGTTCAAGTGCAGGTGGTATAGTCTTTCCACTAGTGGCTAGAGGTGGGAGACTAATTACATACATACATACATAAACTCATGCCTTTATCCCTGAAGGGGTAGGCAGAGGTGCCACCAGGACACCCACATTTCGCCTTGTATGTTCCGTCCCACGATGTGATAGGGGGCGAGCCTAGGCTGATAATGAATAGAAAAATCCAATATCACTTTGCCCGACCCGGGACTCGAACCCGAGACCTCAGCTTTGTAACCGTACCGTAATACAACTACGCCACCGAGGCAGTCTTATTAATTTAGGTAGTTAAATATTAGTCTGCGTTTACGTTTAAGTTTTTCATTCATAGCCAGCGCAAGACTTGAATAGATTAAATGGATCGATGTGCCAAACATAGTCCTATATTTATAATACTGCCCTTTTAAGGCCTTTTGTTTAAGGTCCAGGGCTGCGTATATTTATATAAATAAAGGTAACAATAACCTGAAAACAATTAGGCTTTTAAGAAAAAATTATGAGTACTTAGATAATAAAACTCAGAAATATAGTCGCAATCACTACTTTATGACTTGTTCATGCTAAATATTTAGAGAATGGCATTGCTCTCGAGTTGTAGATAATTTATTTTTCATTTAATCGCTGCCGAAGGCTCTGCTTGGCGACGGACGTGTTGTTGATCGATGATCGATGTTTATCGCGGTCTCTAGCCTTTCAATTACTTCAAGCTTTGACAATAAAAGAAACCAACTTGTACTAAACATAGAGATTTTTACGGGTATTTTATAGTATTTGATGAACACCTACGCATCAGCTCGGCGTAGCGGACTAGCGCTCTAAATCATAGAAAAGTTTAGTGTCCTATAGTGAAGTTTATTATAATGTATGTAGTGAACTGAATTATTATAATAATTATATATGATTATAACAATAATATCGTACGGTAGGCAGCGATCTGGTTGTGCTAGACCCCTGGCACTCCGAAGGTTTACGAGCGGCGGTGACTGCTATACATCAGGCGGGCAGGATGATTATAATCTAACTAAGTATATATTCTAGTTTATATTATGTTGTGCACATAACCTTGAATACAATACAGGTGGTTACACCAGTGATGTATGTAATTTGTATGGCAGCGGCAATTTATCGAGTCGTTGCACGAGATGAGTGAGTGTTTACCTGTTACAGATCATCATTATACGTCTTGTAATATCACGTGATGCCCGCAGGGTGTAGGCACGGAATAGATGCAAACATATAGAATTTTTAGGCACCGACAAATTCCATACAAATATTTTTTGATTCCACATACGCCTGCTTAATCACTGCAGGGCACGGCCCTACTTCTCCCATCGAGAGTACGATTGATAGGGGTTAGGCCATATATAGACCACGCTGGCCTAGTGCGGGCTGGCGGTCTTTACACACCATAGAAATTCTTGCAAATCGCTATGGTATGCAGGTTTCCTCACGATGTTTTTCTTCACCGTTATAGTACATGATTATTGACTATCAATATACATATTAAATATAATATAGTGACGATAGAACCCATGCAGTAGTCGCATGTTCCACTCTGCATTAAATCGATTGAACTCTACGCGACAGTTGCGCTAGAATTAATTATCTTTAATAATTACATAGCATTGGCGTCGATGTAGAGATACCGACATTAAACAAGGTATTTTAATTTTAATTATTATATTATACAATATGTCCAGGGGAATTTGTATTATGACTTCATTCAGAACTTATGATATAAGTTTCTTTTGGATAAATGAATAAGTACAGGGTGCCGCGCGGTAAACTCCTTATTTGAAATAATGAAAAAATAAAAAGTATTAGATATATCATTCTAATTCTTTCACTCTCACATCACCTTCCGCTCCACCTCGATGTGCTCTGATGTTCTTGTTGTTTTGAAGGTGCTGGTTATTTTTTAACCACACTAACGGTTTCATAAACGTGTCTACCACTTGACCGATTTATTTACAATCAGGAACCGAATCGTTTTAATTTGTTTTTCTAATCCTAAGCTGCGTTGTAATAATTGAACTGAGACCAGAAAAATACGACGCCTAGCCAGACTTTCACCTCTGTCGTCTAATACATAATTGTTATTGTACTAACCGTGCGAAAAATGGTAGGACAGGCCCTTTCGATAGAGAAAATCCCCACCTTTTGGGAACTAATAATGGCTGTGTGGCGCGCAATTCAAATAAGGAAGTTTCCGCGCCGCACCCCATATAATCGCCTTATATATGTAGGTGCTGCGGCAGTGTACGGCTTTTTAACTGAGCTTCTGGGATCATTTTCCAGGTCAGGCAATTCGAAAATTGTGAGTTTTTAGAGTTTAAAACCGATGAGGTGATGGGCTCGTCTCATATCACAACTCGAAAAACATCCTCTTTGCATAACCGTGCTGATGGCAATATTAAGTCGGTTGAAGATAAATCACCTCTGCTTATAGCCAGCCATAGTCCATAATACTAAGACTAATACTGGCGCTTGAAAATGTATAAAGCAAGAGAAACTAGTAATTGTTTCACATTCGCATTTTTTTTTGTTATCTCCTTTTTTATATGTGGTGTACAATAAAATATTAAATAAATAAATTCTCCAAACATTGCAAGCATATCCCTGCACGTTATACATATTTCTTGTGCTAACCCGTCACCGAATTAGTCATTGATTGCTGGCGGGAAGCAGCCAGTACGTTGTTATATTTATGTCGGCCGGACGTGGACTCAGTCTCCTCGCATTACAAGTGCTGCAGGTGTCGATTGTACGACGTCACTGTGTGTCCTGTCTGCACATTGCACAGTACTCGGAAATTAATAGCGTTTAGAGTACATTCACATCGCGAACCTAAGACTATATGCAAGGATTTGTAATGAAATAAATTTGTAAGCGATTGACGAAAGTAGAGGATGGGAAAATTATATGTAAAGCAAAATGTGCTATAGTCTCTGCCTACCTATAAAGCAAGCCGTTGCGACGGCTTTGTGTGTGTGAAATAGGGGGCATACTAATTATGTTAACTAGTCACCGTCCAGAAACACCCACATCACCAGAAGCATTGTGGGTGTTGCCGGTCTTTAAGGGAAGTGTATGTTATGATTTGTGAAGTGTATCAACCCGGACTATGTAGCATGGCGGACTAAGCCCTAAATGTTGTTGTTATGGCCATCCTGTATAGGGACCACAGTGCTTAAAGGTGCAAAACCTACCATAGTAGGTCATGCTACTACTGTTATTAACACGTTTTTATTAGCTTCAACTGTATGTATGTTATAGTGCGTGGTGGCCTGTTGGTAACGGACCAGACGCGGCTGCCTACATGTTCACGGTGGTCGCGGGTTCAAATCCCAGGGCACACCTCTGACTTTTCGGAGTTATGTGTGTATTGATAGTCAATCACCACGCACTTTAACGGTGAAGGAAAACATAGTGAGGAAACCTGCATACCGTAGCGATTTTAAAGAATTTCTACGGTATGTAAGTCCGCCAACCCGCACTAGGCCAGCGTGGTGGACTATATGGCCTAACCACTCTCAATCGATTCCCTCGATTGTAGAGTAGGCCCGTGCCCTGCAGTGGGACGTATATGGGCTGATATAGTATGTATGTTTATGTAACGGAATATTCGAAGTCCATTTTTGGGCACTTCAAAACGTCCGATTGACTTGAAATGTTGCATGCTTATGAAGGACCGATGACAATACAATAATTTAAAAAGTAAGTGACATTATCTTAACCACAAATTTCAAAAAAATAATTTAAAAAAAAGTGGGCCAGCACAGACATAATCAAAACATTGACTTGTACGATGGCCAATTGTGCACGTGCACGACATCACATCCTCATGTCAACCAAATCAATCAAAAAGTAAACTATAAAATTAAATTAGTTTCAATCACCATATAATATCAATAAATGCTATTATTTATGTGCTAGGTTGATATGTAGTAAAATCAATTTTAAGAAAAAACTAAAGACGTCATACCGGAGTGAGAAGTAGGCATGTTCGTTGTAATAAAAACTCACGGCACATAATGTAAAAAAAAGAAACAAATATTTTTAATTAAAAACATAGATGTGAACCTATTTATACAAAATATGTTACCATTAATACTTACATTAATTTAAAAAAGGGATTAAACCCTGATTCCCAAATAAAGATTTAACTTATGTTATTGGCACCAATGGTTCAAATTGTACAAAGCGCTGTTCATAACAATATATTAAGCTATTCAATATCATGAATGTAGAAAGAAAACAACATTGCAAAATTGTAACAGGTTGTACAACGTTAAACTAAAAAAATCAAAAATCAAATCATATTTATAATATTTTAGAGCTCGTGGTGTTTTTGTTAGCTATATAATTTACAGATTATCTTTATTAATGTAACAATAGTGTGAATTTTGTCACAAAAACAAGAGAGCTAATCATTAGAGACCAGCATAGGAAAGCGGGCACGAAATCCTTCCGTTTAAATTAAGTTTCTTTGTACTGCTCGACTATGGGAGTAAATTTTACAAGCTGGTATTCCCCAGTACTTTCTATTACAAAATGAAAAATCAAGGCGAAATGTGGGTGTCCTGGTGGCGTTTCCGCCTACCCCTTCTAGGATAAACGAATGAGTTTATGTATGTATTGTCTACTTTCTATTCCACGATATCCTTACGATTTAATCGACTTCGGTTTGTTAAAGCAGTACCTACTCCTGAAATTTCCTTCTTCAATGTTGTAGTGAGTTTTATTAGTATTTGTACGTTCATATTGCAACTCAGTCTGGCCAGGTCTTTTCGACTTCAATCGTGATAATATTACACTATGAAGAAGAAGTTTACGAGTAAAACGAAGGAATATTTGAGTTCAAATGGTCTCACACTTAGCATCATAATATTCAGCTCAATTTAATTTATAGAGGACCGGTTATGTTAAATATTTTGGATAACAACAGAGAAGATTAAAACACATGAATTATAACAATTGTTTGTAGTTGATCGTGCGAATTTATGGATTTATTATTATTTTATACAATCTGGATTTCGTGTTATCTTTCAATTTACTGTCTGGATTCTGAATTCTCCCACCGTTTAATTCGACACAAAAAAACGATAAAATTTGTCACGTTTTTCTGATAAACAAAATTAAATATCAAAATGAATTCACTCTGAAAATCTGTGAAGTCGATTTAACGAGAAACGAAACACAAAATTAAATACTAGGTAAAGCAACGATTTTCGAAATCCTGGATCATGAAAAAAGCCTTGCTGTAGCCAGTTTTGGTTTCAGTAGAAAGACGATACACCTGCGTGGTACTCCTGGCGCCTCTCGCGGCGCTAAGTAATAGGTTCGTCACAATCTCCCGTTTCCTCCTGTGAATAAGATTGCCTGGAATTTTACGAAAACCGTCACTCACTCAGATGTGGGTAATTTTAACGGATTTTACACTATAGCGTACGGCGGCGTATCCTGGTGCATACAAATACCCTACCAGCTAATGAGGTTTAAATATACGATTCAGCAATTACATTGTCTGTGCATACACCTTAATACATCACCGTCTAAGCCCCCATGCCAGCCGCACGCCTCGTAATCATACAGGATGGCCAGCTGCGATCATTTTGACCCAATTAGCTCCAAGCCTTTGACAGCTCTGAGAGCAAACATTTGTCGTACAAATGAGAGGGTGTTGGCCTTTAAGAGGCTTTATTATTAGTTGTTGTTTGAACACGAGCCAACAAGTCATTAGCGTGATTTAAATATTGTTCATTTTGTAGGAAGCGCTTTTAGGTACAGATTGTGACTGCTCCCGTATAACACCATTGGGAGACAGCAGTGGCAAAATTAGCGTTGTTCTATCCTTTTCCTTTACAGGTAATTCTTAATTGTTTTGTCCTTTTCTGAACTTAATTGAAGTAAAATGTATTTATTTGTTTATTTTGACTGTCAATGTCAACACTTGCTCGAAACGATATTTACTTTAGTTGTTCCCGGAAAGTGAAACACCTAGAAGGGTCACTAGTCACTACATCAGGTTCAGTAAATTATGTATGGTGGTGGCTATCATGATACTCACTAAATTTTAGAACAGAAGCTGTCTAAAAAGTGGCAAAAAGACATAGCCGAGCAGTGGGACTTGTATGTGCAGATCTGCCTTATAAGTACGATAAAACAACATCATAACTGGCATTATATTGTTTACTTGTTTAAGGTCAAAACAATATAATATTCGATATCCAGTTTAAAATATTAAAATAAAAATTGCAATTAAAAGGTAACGTAATTTTAGGTTTATTAACAAAATGAATGAAAACAACACTATAAAATCTTATGTATGTGTATGTTAATTGATGTACGTAACTAAACTCAGTTTGAAAAAGAAACAAAAATAGAATTAAAAATTTTAATAGCAAACACCTTGTGAGTATTTTTGATTTTTTTAGCACTATTGTTTGAAGCATTTTGAAATACTGTAATTAGTTTTAAGATCAGCGGTCTTGAATAAGGAATTTCAGAAATATCATAGATATTCGTATCTTCCAGTTTTTGCCATTTCGCAATTGTTTTTAAGTCGGGCTAGAAATCTTGTATAAAGTCTGAACAATTTGACCAGGCTAGTCTCTAGACTAAGTTTTCTGGTGGTAGATTAATTGTAACTATCCTGATGCCTTCTACCGTATATTATCTAGTATCTGAAGTGCACAGCAAATCTACCATTAGATCAAGGTGACTACAACTAAGCTATATTAACTACCTTAAAATATAGAGCCGCTAGGAAATGTTGGAAAACCTTAGCTTTACTCTACTAAGGTGTCCCATATGTGAGACGCCACCGCAATGTCTATTTCTCCCGCCGAACAGCAGTGTAAATGCTCTGTTGTGTTCCGGTTTGAAGGACATTGTAGACATAATGAGACTTAACATCTTAAGTCTCAGGATGGTGAACGCAGTGGAATGCTAAGCATTGCTTTGTAATGCATGGTGTTTGGTTTTGGTACTGTCTATGAGCAGTAGTATCGCTGATATATTTCCGTGATCAGGCGAATGGCATACTCGTCTCGCCATACATCGCAAAAAAAGCAGGAAGCCTTATACGGATGATTAATAATATTATAAAAATAATTTCAAGAGATCCTTAAAAACGTCTTTATTACACGGCTATCTTAGAAAGAACCTACTGGTGTTTTGATGTCATACTCTTTCTTAAGATTCTATGACACCTTAAGACATTTTTTAAGTATTTAATAAAATTTGTTATAAATAATAGATGTTTTATAATAATAATTACCCCTTTCATTCCCGTTAGAGTACCTGGAACTATTTCCGATCCTAAGACCTTACTTTTATGAATTACATACGTATACATTTGCACGTGGATTAACAAAGCAAATTGAGTAGTGACGTAGGAAATATAAAAACAATTTTAGCAGGTCACATTGATTGTTAAAGCATGCATATTGAATAACAGCCGTTGCAGAATTGCGCTAAAAAGTAGAACACTGAAATAAAATTGCATAACGCGCAAACAATACGAACGAATGCATATTCATCGACGCTATTTTTGTTTGCTGATGCTAAATATCTTTGGTCAACGTAGGCTTAGTTGGGAGCAGGGCCGACTGCTGAGAAAAATTGCGAGTTCGAACTTAGGGCACGCAAGTTTTTGAGGTATTCATAGGTGATATTTTATTCTTGCTACGGCAAAGAAAACATCTTGAGAAAATTTGCATATCCATAATCCATACTCCAGAATCGTTTACCAGAATTTCGAGGACGTGTTTTTTTTTTGCAAAAGACGACAATAGACAGAGGTTCATCGTAAAATCTCATTGAGATGTGCGTATATACGCGGTGTGCGTATAAATTATCAGAGTATAAGATCTGCGAATCGAATCCAAGACCTTACGGTTCACAGCTGATACACTCAGCCACTAAACTAATGAGTGTTGGGCATTTCATTCATAGTGATAGTGGAACGTAAGTCACGACTCGATGTATACATTGTACACACATCCACAACGCACATCGCATCACACGCGCTCCGTGACGCCACGCAATACGAATAGTATGAGCCAGACTTGGCACTTTCTGTCTCTATGTCCTTTATAAAAGGCAAAATACTCACTAATTTTATATGCTAATAAAAATTAAAACGGCACTGCGTGTTCAACTTTAAGTTATGGTCATAAGGTGCAAGACTCATAACGTAAGTAGTCCATAAAGTAATGTCGACTTTATTGGCCGACTTCAAAAGAGGAGGTAATCAATTCGACTGAATTTTTTTTTTTTTTTTTTTTTTGTATGTTTGTTACGCGATTACGCTGGTATTTGGGAACCGATTCCAAAAATTTCTTTTTTGTCGGAAAGCATGATATACTAGGTTGGTACCATAAAAAATTGGTGAAGACCTGATGAATATCTTCGGTCCTGAAGACCAGAACTCCTTAAAATTTAACGGTACAGCAATAATTCTTTTTGCACCTGGTTTATGATAAGTGTATTACCACAAAGGGGGATTAAAAGTGGAAAGGGGTGTAGGGGGGGGGGATAAAATAGATACTAATGTAAATACTCAATATCTCTGGCAGTACAGAAGCGATTTAAAAAAAACGAAAAGTATATGTTAGATTAGTCTCATTAAAAAAAGGGTGAAGACTTGATATCTTCAGACCTGAAGAGCAGAACTCCTCAAAATTGAACAGTGCATCAATCATTATTTTTGAATTAGATTCAGTCCAAGTGTATTACCTCACAAGGGTGGTGAAAAAGAGGTGGGGAAGAAGGAGGGGGAGAAAACAGCATCTATATGTGTCAAAACAAATCATGATGACCATGAGCATGGCAATTTTGCCTGTTTCTTCAACATTACTAAGTGATACGGAATGATGATGTGATAATGCTCCTATAATATTATGTAACGATGAACAAATCATGAATAATAGATTGATTTCTATTTTTTCTTTGCAAAACATTGTCTATAATTTCTATGATTATTGTTATAAAAACAATAACACCCAGAAGAACTAGAAGATTTAATTTCTGCCTCATTTGCAGTGCGTTTTGTAACTCAGCTTGGAGTGAGAAAACTATGAAAATTATGAACAAAGATTAAGATAGCTTCGCTAAATAAATTTACAAATTGTGCACTTAAGAGCAATTTTCTTATATGTGCTGGCAAAGTTATATTGAATTTATTCACCCTTAGCGACTTTAGGACATTACCATTAGTTTATGGGTGAATGAAAAATGGCGCAACCGGTGTAAATGTACCCGTATGTCCTTGTTTATTATACTAGTTGACAATAATAAAAGAAATAATACACGGATGCACATCAAGAATAAGCCAGAACGATACTTCACATTAAGTAGTGACAAATAAATTTACCATGTTCATTATGTTCGTGTGCAATGTACGTTTGAGTGTGCAAGATGTGGCTTGTTGCATGAAATTTAAATACATTGATAATGTACAGTACATCTTTGATCATAACTTGGCAACCTATATTATGTAGTACCCACTTTGAAAAATGTTGTTTTGGTAAACTCTTATACAAACTGCAATAATGACGAAAAAGACTCAACAACAATTATTATATTGATTTAAAGATTGTCCGAGAACGCCGAACAAAAGAACTAACCTGGTAAATGTATTTTTCTGATGGGAAAAATGGTTTTGGTGAAATATTAACTATACCTATTACTCTTTTATGACGAGCATACGGCCCGGCTGATGGTAAGCAGTCACCGCCGCTCATGAACTTTTGCAGTATCGGGTGTCCAGCACAGCCAGATCACTGCCTACTGTAAGGAGAGTACTCACTATAAGCCTTGCTTAAAGAAGGACAAGTTATAGCGCTCAATGAAATCCGAAGCCGGGAGTTCATTCCAGAGCTGGCACGTGTGTGGTATATAACTGATGACTTCCAAAGTCCAATAGTGGGGCTTGGATAGACGATTCAATCGTAACGATTATTTAATATTTGCCACCGAAGCAGATAGAAATGTAGCTGACAATAATATAAGAAATAAAACACGGATGGACATCAGGAATAAGCCAGTGCGGTACTTCACAATAAATAGTTACTGTTTATTGTAAAAAGACGTTTCTTATTGTAGCTTGTTCATGTGCATAGTACATTTTCGTAAAGAATGAAACATTTTGCTTGAGAACTAAACCGAATTTTGATGATAGAGACGCTCTTCTTATCAGTAATAGAACATTGGTGTTTTATTCAACCACCGTGTATTTTAGGCAGAAGTCAACTTGTATTATAGCAGCAGTTCGTATTTTGTAGGACATCGCAGTCTAACAGTTTATCAAAAATATAAAATCCTGTACCTCTGTAATGCATTTATAATTAATGCATATATGGTAAATAATGTAATGATAACATGATAATAACACCTGAATATGAGAAACATTAAAGGTTCGTCTACGTATTGGCATAAATGTTACGCTGAACTTAATGCAATGGTTCGTACTTTAGAACCTCCTTCATGGATTCTGACGAGTTCCTAGTTATTTGGCCGGACATGATGCAGACATCGCAGATGATCGTGGTACTAATGATGCCAAAATATTGTGGTTTCAGGAACGGAAAGAGTTAATGTAAAGTTATAAAAATCGAAATAATTTTACTTGTCGTTTTGGTATAACTACCGAGGACGCCATAAGAAACTAGCTACTGCTCGCGTGGGACCTGACGAATTATTAACAAACAATTATTAGTTTTGAAACTCACGCAGCCGCGTCATTTCTGTTAATGCTTTCTCATCGTGCGGTCTATTTAATAACTTATTGGCATCTAAATCTGACAAGGCTATTCCATCTAGTGTTTTTACGCGGCTTAGGGCAACATAGATTTGACCTTTTGCAAAATTTTTTTTACCTAAATCTATTACCGCCTTATCCAAGGTTGTACCTTGTAATTTATGTACCGTTACGGCCCAGCTTAAAATAAGTGGTAGCATCCTACGTTCGACATCTCCATAACCCTTATGAGCTTGGAATTTTGTAGAAACAGGCGAAATTGCTATGCAACCATCATTATCTTTTATTTTAGCACCTATTGTAACATCATCAAATTTTATAAAAACAGTTTCGGGTAACTCACCCTCTTCGAGTTGATCTCTTCGGAGAGATGGCCATTTAATTTTCATTAAAATTCCCATGGCGCCATTCACAAGTCCATCGACTACGGAAATATTACGCCTGAGCATAACTCGAGATTTAACACCTAACCTTATTGTTTGTAACATACCGCCACAATTATTAACATCTTTAGGGACAACATTATCCGGTGGTTTTTTACCGTAAGTTACCGGCTCGCGAGATTCATCTACAGAATTTATTGTGTATATTCGGTGTACCTTAGCATTTTGAATGGTCATTCTTTTATTATAATCATCAACTTGCTTGACGGTAGGGAAAATACGGACAGCGATCCCATCAGCAAAATCACCCGCTAGAGGTATGTATCTCCGTTCACACAATAACTGTAATTGCGCCGTCGTTAATTCGCCAACTCGTAAACTATTCAAAAGATCAATGAACTCAATGTCGTTTTGCTGTCTCATGTTTGTTGTGAGTTCACAAAATGAGAACTGCTGCCATAAATTGACTTCTGCTGAAAACCATGGTGGTTGAATAAAACACCAATGCCCTTTTACTGGTGGCAACTGTAATATATCACCGAACAACAAAATATGTACTCCACCAAATAATTTGTTACTATTTTTGAACTCTTGAAGACGTAAGTGTATAATTCGTAAATTTTCATATGAAACCATAGAAATTTCATCTATGATGACCCAGCTTATATGGCGCCATTTTCGTCTTTCGCTCTCTAATTTATGACCAGTAATTTTTTTGTAAGACATGGTGTTTCCTTTTTCGATTGGCAAAGAAAATATAGAGTGCAGTGTTTTACCAAAAATTTGACGGGCAGCTACACCTGTTAAAGATCCCACCTCCACAAATTTAGCCTTTAGCAAGATGTCAACCGTAGGAGCGTAACATCGCTTAATATGTTCTACGATTAGTTTTAAAACAAAAGACTTTCCACTTCCCGCACCTCCTGTAATAAATAGTAATAATTGATTGTCTTCTTTACCACCTAATTGATTTTCAATAGTTGTAGTTACTTTTTGAAAAAGATTTTTTTGTTGTATGTTTAGTCCTCGAATGTTTCCTAAGAAAACTTCATCTGGCATAGTGGATGTTTCACATACATCTTCACAGTAATTGTCATCATTATCCACGATTTGTTCATCGCCACATATGTAAGAAGTATCAACGGCGTGCGTATCACGGACAGCGTTAAGTGCCACTGCTTGGGCAAGAGCTTGTTGTATAACTTGTTCCGCATGTGAAAACTCTTCTACATTTACATTACCCTGTAGTGGTCGAAATTCTGTTTTGCGCCTAACGAAACATTGCTCAGCTGTTTCGTTTTCGAGCATAAGTTCTTGTTCGTCACGGAACGGTACGTGACACACTAACAAACTATAATAATAAGCCTCTTTGTCACTATTTATTGTAAAGTATCGTGTGCGCAATACTGCCGGCTTATTCCTGATACGCATCCGTGTGTTATCTCTAAGTCTTATAAATTTTAATGGTGTAACATCTTCACCCCTTAATTCTATATCCCCATTCTCTTCACTCCAAGCTGAGGCAGACATCGTTTCAAAGCGCACGGCAAATTCAGCAAGACTTAAATCTTCAAATTCGTCTGGGCGTAAAATATAGCGATCAAAAATATTGTTGTAAATGGACGTATCATTACTTTCAAACTTTAGCAATCGGAAACGTTCGCTAGGTTTACAATTATTAACAAAAACCGTTTTTCTGGAAGACATTTTAAGCGGTAAATGACACAACCTATATGCGCACTCTGGCGCACTCACAAGACGTTGGGATAAGATAGTCATTGACACGGCAAATAATTGGTTCCAGACAGGACCTCCTTGCCTCTTAGCCTTCGCGATGGCCTCCCTTACAACGTCGCCTGTTTCGTGAGGCTCGCATTTACTGGCATATTTTGCGACATAATATGCTACTGCAGTTACATTGCCACATGGTTGGATATCCATATTTCCTTCCCAAAGCCTTAAAATAACGGGATTGTAATTATTAATCATAGTTTCGCTTGGCTTCCTTTTGATACAGCAAAAGCGACCATTATTCGCTAACACTTCGTCAGGTCCCAAGCAAACAGTAGTTTCCTGAGGTGCTCTCGGAAAACCAAAACGACAAGTAAAATCATTTCGATTTTTATAACATGTGGCGGTGTGTGCATGTATTTGCACATTTTCTATTATCTTTTGTAACACTGAATCGTTAGGGTTCATTGAACACGAAATAACACGCTCAATAACCTCCATACCTTCTGGAGTCGCGAAATCTGGAATATTATTACACCACACTAACATATGGAGATGAGGGCTACCACGATTTTGGAACTCAATCCTGTACCAAAAATCCACTACGAGACCACCTAAGCAAACAGGATCCTGCTTAATATATTTAATAAGTGCATTTACGCGAACTGTAAATTGTCGCGCAAGAACGACTGGATGTCTTTGTACTAAATCTAAACGTTCGGGAAACGACAAAGTTTCTATATCATTAGTATCACGACCATCTGCAATAAATAATGCCTTCATCATATCCGGCCAATTAAGATCATTACATGATAATGTCAGAAACCATGATGGAGGACCTAAAGTACGGACCATTGCAATAAGTTCAGCGGAACACCTATGCCAATATGAAGCCGAACCTCTTAAGTTTCTCATAGTCAGGTGGATATTATCTATGAGTCCCTGCGGTGTATGTTCACCCAGGCCCTGACGCATACGGCAAGATACTGATATGCTTGATTTTGTACGATAGTACTCTACCATAGACAGAGCAAAAAATAAATAATCGTTACGATTGAATCGTTTGTCCAAGCCCATTACTCGACTTTGGAAGTAATCTAGTGGAGTAATATAAGTAGTCCGTGTTTCACCAAAACCATTTTTCCCGTCAGGAAAAAGACGATACCAGGCTAGCTCTTCTGTTCGGCGTTCTCGGTCTATATTTAAAGGTGGAGCCGTTTTCCTTGTTACTTGAGCTAATATTGTCTGGTTATTATTGGAGTTTAAATAAGAATTTACTGAAACAACTTTTTCTAAATTAGGTACTGCATCATCTATATTGCGGAGCATGCTTGTTGTTTCAATTATGGTAGTAAGACTGTGTTCTTGGTTACTATTGTCTAATGTTTGAGTTTGTATTTCTGTTTGATCATTTTCTTGAATTATAATTAAAGGTGTTAGTGAATACACATTGCTGAAATGGGTTTCTTCAATTATCAATTTCTTAGGTGTGAAGTATAAATTCCGATATAATATAGTGTGTAAGTCAATAATATTTTTAAACTTCATGCAACAAGCCGCACCTCGCTTCGGAGCTTTAGCTCCTTTAGGCCCTCGTGCATGGGAATCAAACAACCAATATTTAAACTCAGATTCTTCGTCAGAATATATCGCCACTGTTGTGGCATTTGCTGTCAGCAACCCGTAACGGTGTTCTCTAAAAAATAAATTTAATGCATTTTGTAGGTTAGGGAAACCGTCACAACTATTATCTGTCAGTATGTGACCATTGTAATCAATTTCGTGGACTGATATCTTAACTTTCTTCTTATGAAATAATAATTGCTGAGCAAGATCACTTGCAGCAAGATAATCTGGATGGATTTCTCCAGCGGCAGGATCTTCTCTTGTAGCAATGGACTCACAATAGTACCTGTCGCCGAGTATTACAATATAGTCTATGTCATTTTTATTCCATTGACTAGGTTCTGACAAACAAAATGCTGTACAGGCCACAGCCGCAATAGCTGTACATTGTTTGCCACGAGATTGTAAATTAAACCTTGAATCAGCCTGATGAAATGATCCATGTAGTATGGCAATATTTTCACTCAAGGCAACATAATTGTTTGAGGGAAAGTGTGGTAATTCTGTGATTTCATTCATATTTATAGAATCTTCAGCAATATGAGCTATTTCTGAAATGTCTATAACATTTTCAAAATAGGGCTTGACATCTTTATAAAGTACATTGTTAGATATTAGCCACGTTAGAGCTCGGTTCAATCTATTCACATCGACAACAAACTCTTGAGAACGGTGCAAGTTTTCCAAGCTTTCCACAATTAAAACTAGTCCTGTTTGATTTGGCGCAAGTGGCAATTGTTCAGCTACTTCAATAATATCTTTGGCGAACAAAACTACTTGCCCTTTGCACCAATCTTGAGAAAACCGGTTTTGCAATTTAATGATTTTAAGAAATGGTACAACTCTGCATAAAAATCTCTCCTCAATCTTTGTTAAATTAGCTAATTCTTGGGGTATGGTAGCCACAGTCATTTTGTTCCAAAAAGCTGACGGTGGTATTTTGCGTTTCTTTAAATAAGTTTGACAACGAGAACATGTTGTAATTGTACCCAAAGAAATTAATTCTTCGGGTAATAGTGAATTGTACAAAGATGTTTTGAAATTGTTACGCTGCTGTGGATATAACGCTTTATTGCAAATAGCACATGGAACGTCTGCGGCGAGTTTAGAGACCGCCCGCAGATAGGAGTAGGTAGAAAATAAGAACTCAGGGTGATTACGCGGTACAGGCTTTAATATTTCGCATCACCGTCTTACACTCGGTACTGTTGCTGGTGGTATGCAACAAGAGTCACTGGCCTTCTGTGGACACTGATCCGGGTCCTCTGCACGTGGCGGTTCCCGACGTCAGCTCGCCGGCAAAGTTGGCTGCCACGTGGCCGGTAGTGGTTAGGTCAGCGGCTCGGTGCAGGTGCGGTTGCAGCACGGGCAGGAAGCGTGCGGAGCGAAGCCTGTGCACGAAGTCAGCACTCCGTGCGTAAGCAGGGTAGAAGAAGCAGATGAAGGTGAAGCTGAAGCTGATGAACCTGGAATCAGCGTCCAAGAAATCGGAATGCAAACTACGCTTACATTCCGTGCCAGCGACTCGTGGTAGTTCACAAGCCGGTGGCAGAATAAGCTGCGAAGCAAGCGGTTAAACAGTTAGCAAGTTAGCACTTTAAACACTCACCCCAGCGGGTACATCAACACGCGTGGTAGCACGCAGTTAATAAAAAGGAAAGAGAGGACGCGAGCGAGGTTACACGCGTATTTATGCGCGCGATGACAGTTCGCACGTTTTAGCTGTCAGAATTAAATCGACCAATCAGCGCAATGGAGGTGTTGATTGGCATAGACAATATATATAATTGAGCCATAGACTTAAATTATTCCGGGTGACATTCTACAACGTCACAACGTACCCCGCCGAAAAGACCAGGATTTTACTTATAACTAAATATAAGTAAAATCCGTCTGCCTACTTAACATTCTTGTAATATTCACTTTCATTCTATCTTCTTACATACATCTTTCATACAAAATGTCTAGCATCAAAATATATTATGACCAAGACCCTATAGAACAGAGAATACTTTGCAATACTAAAGAACTCTCCAAAATAACAAGAAGAATAATTGTAGATTAGTAGATGTTAGTAAATGGCAGGATATGTTTAGTGTCGCTGTTAATGTCATGTAGTTAAAAATATATAAAATGTTAGATGTGTTAATAGATATTAGTATTTGTAGTTAGTTAGTTTTAAATCTTTGATATGCCAGGTACCTAGTGGATTACCGTTCATATCTTCCAAATCATATACTAAAGGTGATTTTTTCGAAATAATTTTACACTTTATAAACTTGGGAGCAAGTTTTCTATTAAAATGCTTATCCTTGTCGCTTTGATAAAAAGTTTTTCTCCAAACTACATCGCCTACATTAAATTCCGCAGGTTTCTTCCTTAGGTTATAGTTAGCACTATTCCTCTGATGTGCCTGCAGAAGTAACGACTGTACTTTGTTAAAAATATTAGATAGTATGCCTAAGTTTTCAGCATAATGATCTCGAGGTATGAAAATAATATCCTGATCCACATTAGTGTCTACATAGTGTGAGCCACAAGTAACTAGTTCACGACCATATACTAGAAATGAGGGAGTGTAGCCAGTCACCTCATTAACAGAGTTGTTAATTGCAAACTGTATTTTGGGAATCAAGAGATCCCATACGCGTTGATCATTTTCAATAAATGTAGAAATAGCTGTCATGATAGTTTTGTTGTAGCGTTCGACAGTATTGACATGAGGAGTATATTTAGGTGTAAAATGAATTTTTGGAATTTTATACTTCTCTAACATATTTTTTAAAGTTGAGCTAATAAATTGACGTCCATTATCCATAAGAATGGTTGATGGAATGCCATGAACAAGGAAAACATTTTCTTCTAGAATCATAGTTATAATTTCCGCGGTAGCGCGTTTTAATGGAAAAAGTAAGCAATATTTAGAAAAACAACAAGTAACTACAAAAATATAACAATTTTGCTTTCTAGTACAAGGGAGAGGTCCAACAATATCAATACTTAGCATTTGAAATGGTCGGGAACACGACTTAGGTCTGCCCATTTCACCCAAAGTGGTGTGGTTTTGATGTTTATGGGAAATACAGACATCACAAGAAGAAACAAATTCTACAACACTAGCATGCATTCCTGGCCAGTAGTATTTTTGTGCCAGCCTTCTGTAAGTTTTGAAAATACCAAAATGTCCAGCTAAAGGGTTATCATGGTTTTCAGAAATAATAGACGACCGAAGTTCCTGAGGGACAACTTCCTTCCACTCGAATTCAGTATTAAGTACACATTTAGATTTCATAAAACGATAGAGACGATTATTTTTAATTAAATAGTTAGGGTATGAAGTTGGTGAATTTTGACAACCGTGAAAGATATTTAGATACCATTCATCAGCTGTTTTAGTAACATTCATGGAAGTATCAATAGTACTTATATGCTTAGGACAAGAACGAGATAATGCATCAGGAATAACATTATCTGCACCCTTACGATGTTTAATGTCGAAGGAAAATGCAGAGAGTCGGACACCCCAGCGAGCGAGCCGACCTGTAGGGTTATTCAGGTTTAGAAACCATTTAAGAGCTGAGTGGTCTGTGTAGACAGTAAATTTTTTACCACTCTCTAGGTAACATCGCCAATGTTCTAAAGCAACTAAGACTGCTAAAGCTTCGCGTTCAGTAATGCTGTAGTTACGCTCCTGTGGGGACAATGATTTACTCATATAGGCAATGGGATGTTCTACGCCATCAATGGTTTGAGTCAGTAAAGCACCGACACCATAGTCGCTAGCATCTGTGTGAACTTCGAAGGGCATGTCATAATTAGGACACGACAATATGGGAGCTTGCACTAGACAGTCCTTTAGTTTGTTGAAAGAGTCCTGCGCCTCTGGAGACCAAATGAAGGGTTTAGCCTTCTTACTTGTAGAAGTAAGTTTATTGAGGGGACCAGCAATTGAACTAAAGTTAGGAACAAATCTACGATACCAAGATGCAGTGCCTAGAAAACGTTTGACCTCCTTAGGGTTGGTCGGTGTAGGAAAATTCAGAATAGCATCGACTTTTCCAGGATCAACTTGTAGACCATTCGAGTTAACAACATAACCTAAATATTTAAGTTCAGTACGAAAAAATTGTGATTTAGAATAATTAATAGTCAAATTAGCATATTTTAATTTATTATAGACACGTAAAAGCATAGCCATATGATGATCAAAATTAGGGGATACAACAATGATATCGTCTAAGAAAACGAAAACGCAATTCTCAAATTCAGGACCATAGAACAAAATATCAACCAGCCTTTGCTGCGTTGCAGGTGCGTTAGTAAGACCAAATGGAGTAGTGACAAACCTGAACGAACCACGTGATGGAATATAGAATGCTGTTTTATCACGATCACACTCTTTAATAGGTATTTGCCAAAAGGCTTTCGAAAGATCGATAGAACTTAAATAACAAGCGTTACTTAAATTATCCAAAATTTCTGACATATACGGTAATTTATAAGCATCTTTTTTAGTAACTGAATTGAGTTTACGGCTATCTAAACAAAATCTCAATGTTCCATCTTTTTTAGGAGTTAACAAGACAGGTGAACACCAAGGACTTTCACAAGGTTCCACAACACCGAGTGCTAACATTTCATCTAGCTCGTTACATAACACGCGTTGTTTTTCGGGAGAAAGTCTATAATAGCGTTGTCGCATTGGCTGCGAGTTGCCAGTATCAATGCGATGAGTGATGAGATGTGTTCTGCCTAGGCCTCGAGTTTCCATAGAAATAGAACGAAATAGGTCAATAGTATTATCAGCGTTTAGACGCTGCGATTTAGTTAAATCGTCATAAGAAAATAATTTAGTTTTATTTTCATTTAAATAAGAAACACTACTAGTACTAGAATTACCCATAGTTATTGATTTTAAATACTTGGGACAAATCTCAAACCTAGACCAAAAATCAATACCTAAAATTAAATACGATGACACTGTAGGTATTACGTAGGCTTTTAGAATATGAAAATTATTCTCAAAACTTATAGGGATATTCATATATCCTATAGGGTTTAACCGTTGGCCACCAGCGGCAACAAAATATGTGTCGTTAAGATCTGTACACAACTTAAAACCAGCTGACAATAATAGTTTATGTGAATCGTTCCCTAGTATAGTCACTGAAGAACCAGAATCCAACAAAGCACAAAAAGAAATTTCACTAATTTTAACGTTAACATACGGACGAGAATCATTCTCCGGTTTACGTTCCCAGATTGAAGTGATGTTATAAGTAGAAAAAAAGATTTTAATAGTGGAAAGCCATTGTTCCCAATCTTCCTTATCAAAATTAGCACTTTTAGTAGTAATATCACAACAATCTGGCCCTACAAGTTTTTTGGACTCGATTTAGAATGACAATTCGAACAATTAGGATAAATAACATCTTTAGCACCACATTTAAAACAAATCGGAAACCTATTTTGTTTACACTCGGCTAGCGTGTGGTCATTAGTGCGGCAGCGGGGACAATATGAATGGCTACCTGAGCGTCTTTTGTTCTCGAGCGATAAGCGAGCAACCGGTTTGCTTGGACTAATAGATGTATATAAAGGGTTAGTTTGTGTATTTGTGTGTTTATTGAAATTGTAGAAATGTGTAGACTTTTTATTAGATAGAATATTAGTATTATTAGTATTGTTAGAGTAGGCTAAATCTGGAGCTAGCGTATTATTAGTTATAGGAGGTGGTTCATGATATTGAGCAGTCATAGATTGAATATTTTCAAAATTTTT
The DNA here is from genome assembly GCA_905220455.2 of Deilephila porcellus. Taxonomy (NCBI): domain Eukaryota; kingdom Metazoa; phylum Arthropoda; class Insecta; order Lepidoptera; family Sphingidae; genus Deilephila; species Deilephila porcellus. The sequence continues at coordinate 16,349,630 of LR999973.1, read as the reverse complement.
ACAAATTAAACGAAGTTCCTCAATTGTAGAAATTTTAGGTGAGCAAGCTATAACGTTAGAGTAGCAGGGACGAATGTTATGTAACAAAATTTCTAATTTTTCCGACTCAGGTAATTCTTTAGAAAGACGAGAAAAAAATTCAGACATTATAGAAAAATATATAGTGATGTTTTCAGTTTCACTCTGACTACGGTTACGAATTTCTGAAATTAAACGATAATCATAATCAAACTGGCCAAAATCCTCGATCAAAAATTTAGATAATTGATCCCAATCTTTAATTTTACTTTTAATGCTACGGAACCAATGTAGTGCATTGCCACAAAATATTTCGGTAGCGAAATTCAATAGATCAGAAGATGAAATACCCCTAGCGACTTTAAAATCATCGACCTTTTGTAAAAATATTCGAACACAAGTAGAACCGTCGTATTTTAATAGTTTAAAATCGGAAATTCGAGGACGCTCGCATAAATACGTTGTAACATCTGTTTTATCAACCGATGTGGGTACATTAAATGTAGTCTGTTCACTAGAGTGAAGTTTTTTAAGCTTATTGACAGATAGATCGTAATTAGTGTGGAATGTATGCAATAACTTGTTATCGGCAGATGTTAATGGTTTCAATCTACGTGCTCTGTGAAAAATGTGATTTGCCAAATTGGATGTGCGTTTAAACATGTTAGAATCGTATGAACATTCTAGGTTTGAAATTTTGGATTGTAGGTCATTAAAAGAATCATTAAGTGAATTGAAATCGACGTCAAATGCTAATCCTGACTCGTCTATGTCCTCTGATGGATACAACACGGACAGTTTGTGTATCTGCTTACGCAGTTGTAGGACTGTGTTAGTCGGGTCCTCGCCGCGAATTAACACTTCGTAACTCAGTTCACTTTTGTTTAGTAGAAAATATTTAATAGGGTGAGTGCCCATAATGAAATTTAGTGAATTTAAAAAAAGGAAAAGAAAGTTAAAGCAGGAAAAAATTGCAAACAAATTACTTTAGGATAAACTATAAAATCAAACGTTACACTTCACTTATAAAGAAAAAAAATTACTAACCTGTTTGCAACCTTTTAACCGCTCGATTGCCCAGCTGTAGACTGCGCAACCGGACTGTGTGTGGAGTACCGAGTATAATGGTGATGCGAAAACCCACGTATTAGAATGATTGGGCGCCACTGCGGCGAGTTTAGAGACCGCCCGCAGATAGGAGTAGGTAGAAAATAAGAACTCAGGGTGATTACGCGGTACAGGCTTTAATATTTCGCATCACCGTCTTACACTCGGTACTGTTGCTGGTGGTATGCAACAAGAGTCACTGGCCTTCTGTGGACACTGATCCGGGTCCTCTGCACGTGGCGGTTCCCGACGTCAGCTCGCCGGCAAAGTTGGCTGCCACGTGGCCGGTAGTGGTTAGGTCAGCGGCTCGGTGCAGGTGCGGTTGCAGCACGGGCAGGAAGCGTGCGGAGCGAAGCCTGTGCACGAAGTCAGCACTCCGTGCGTAAGCAGGGTAGAAGAAGCAGATGAAGGTGAAGCTGAAGCTGATGAACCTGGAATCAGCGTCCAAGAAATCGGAATGCAAACTACGCTTACATTCCGTGCCAGTGACTCTTGTTGCATACCACCAGCAACAGTGCCGAGTGTAAGACGGTGATGCGAAATATTAAAGCCTGTACCGCGTAATCACCCTGAGTTCTTATTTTCTACCTACTCCTATCTGCGGGCGGTCCCTAAAACCCGCCGCAGTGGCGCCCAACGTGGTGCAAAAATATTAATCGCCTTTTGAAAATCATTTTCATTACAAATATCCCTACGATTGCGATTCGTTTGCTGCATAGTGTTTAATCGGATTAACTTAGTTTCACGAGATTCATTTGATAAACGCTCGTGTATTAAACCAAGACGATGACAACGTTGTTCTTCGGTTTCGTTGGACAAACGTTTGTGTATCAAGCCAAGACGATGAGAATGTTGCTCTTCGGTTTCGTTTGACAAACGTTTGTGTATCAAACTAAGACGATGAGAACGTTGCTCTTCGGTTTCGATTGACAAACGTTTGTGTATCAAATCAAGACGATGAGAACGTTGCTCTTCAGTTTCGTTTGACAAACGTTCGTGAATCAAACAAAGTCGATGAGAACGTTGCTCTTCAGTTTCATTTAATAAACGCTCACGTATCAAGCGTAAACGATGATACCGTTGTTGCGCAGTTTCATTTACCAAACGCTCTTTATTCATCATACGGAGCCTTTCAGCACGGTCTTTTGAACCTTTATTAAATCTAGTAAATTTTGTGTATGCTCTCATTTTGGCAAGCCTGTTATCACGCTCTTCGTTACTCTCATTTGAAATAATCCTTGAGAATCTTTCCTTATTTTTTTTCATTCGATTGTCTTTCTCATCACTCGTTTCCTTTAACCGACGCTGTCTCATCTGAATAACGCGTTTAGAAGGCCTACCCATATTTAAAATTCTCAGCACTACAAAGTATAAAATAAAATAATTTTAAAAATAAAAATAAAAGCCGACTTCAAAGAAATCACTTTAAAGTAAAAAATAATAAATAAATATATTATGTTTCTTATAAATATTATAAGCAGGCTACGGTCAAACCGCAGAAACCTTTCTTCAAGCTACGTTTTTTAACTATATTTTGTAATTACCTTTTTTAATAAAGAATAATAAAAAATATTATATACACGTAATATTTTGAAGTCGGGCCGCCAAGTATCAAACACGTTGAAATTAAAGCAAATCTATATAAAAATACGCAAACTAACCGAAACAATATTAATCTTAAACTAAAAAAACGCAATGAAATAATAAAACTCAATATACATAATATAACACGTAGAAATGAAAGCAAACTCTAAAAACAATAAACAAAAAAGTTATCAAAAGAATATTAAATGGAAACGAAAAAAGGAAATATCTATCTATTAATGAAAACCAATAAATAACACGTTAAAACTAAATGAATGCTAAACGTAAATAGAAAAGGAAAAATCAATTTGAATATAAAACAGTATCTTACACGTAGAAATCAATGCAAATCATAATAAAATAGTAACAACAACCACTAAACTGATATTAAATATACTAAATTAAATAATAATATTACACACGTATAACCAAAATAAGTAAAAGACAGAACCTAAACTAATAATATAAAATCAAAATCAATAAATGTACCATAAAAATAACGAAAAATATCAATAAACATACAACAAACCTAAAGACCTACCACTCTAACTTAAATAATTTTATACTAAAATTCAAAAGACAAAATATAAAACGGAACAACCAATTATTCTTATGGAATTAAAATAATATCATGAAATTTAATAATTAATATTCAATTAATGTATCGCACGACCACCCGAAACAACGTGTACCCTTACGAGTGTGGACATTCAGGATTCGATGTTAACGAGATTACCTCGGATATTCGAATTTTGAATTTTAAAATTCAAATTTCAAATTTCGAAATGTCGACATCGGCTCAATCTGATTGCCATCATAATCGATTAAATTACTCAATATTGATAATTGTAATATCCCCAGTAATGCAGTTATACTATGGTACGATTACAACATTGAGGTCTCGGGTACGAATCGCGAGTTGGGCAAGATGATATTAGATTTTTCTATTCATTATCAGCGCGGAGTTAGGTATTTGTGCTCGATATGGTGATACGCTCTCCCCCTATGGACATTTTGGGACGAAACACAAAAGGCGAAATATGGGTGTCCTGAATGCATCTCTGCCTACCTCTTCTAGAAAATGGCATGGGTGTGAAATATATGTGATAATAATTATGCATATATGTATATGTATATTGTATAGTAATGCCTCTGTATTGTGATATGATTTAATTTCAACGTGTTTGATACTTGGCGGCCCGACTTCAAAATATTACGTGTATATAATATTTTTTATTATTCTTTATTAAAAAAGGTAATTACAAAATATAGTTAAAAAACGTAGCTTGAAGAAAGGTTTCTGCGGTTTGACCGTAGCCTGCTTATAATATTTATAAGAAACATAATATATTTATTTATTATTTTTTACTTTAAAGTGATTTCTTTGAAGTCGGCTTTTATTTTCGTCTGCTTTATTTCAAGAAATATATAAACAGAGCTGGAATTTTACCGTCCATGTAAATCTGTTGCACATTGGCCTCTTCTACTACGAGTATTAATGTTATTAGAACTTAGTCCACTCTGGCAAACTGTGGGATGACAAACTTTACATGTTATATCAGACAATATAATATATTATTAGATACTGTTAAATGCAGGCCCGTTTAAGATTAAAACAGCTCTAGAGTGTAGTCACTTCTCGTACCGCATATTTCATGTTTCCTTACAATAAACAAATACACCCAACAGTCACATACATAGACACAACCCCACATTAAGATCAATTAAGTCTTGTGTGGCAGGTATCAGAAATACGAGAGACTTTCGGTCTCACAAACACCCAGACCCGAAAGAAATATTTGTGGGCTGCACAAAGATATCTCTTGGTGCGGGGATCGAACCCTCGGCCTCTCGTTTCACAGCTGGCGTCTAACCAACTGCGCCACGGATGCTGTCAACACAATGCTTTTCTTTACGGTAAATGCAGACGATTATTTTACTTTAAACTTCGAAATAAGTATCTCGTCTCCCTTAGGATTGGTCTCGTGTTTTTTATAGTTTGTTATTCTCCAAACTATCCACTTCGGAATATACACAACAATATATTTTTACAGCTAAATGAGTTATAGACAATCCCGCACAGCTTTTAATATTGTTCCCACTTCCCGCCCACAGGGTTTCAAATACATTCATTTAAAGCCACATCGGTAACACACGTTTCCCAAACCATTACGCTTTGGTAATAAAAGTCTCATTTAATTATGGCAGACACAAATCTTATTTGATTTCCCCATAAATATCGTATAGTACTATAATATCTAATTGGCATAGGAATGCATTAGAATATTTTTTATGTGTCGTTTAAATATGGGAATGTTGCTTTAAGTGGTTGCAAGAACATATATCGTAATAATATTTTTATATCAATAAATCAACTATAGGTACTTTGGCGGTTAATACTACAAATTGTCAATAAATTTTTATTTTTAAATATGCTGTCTTTCGTCGTTCCTGGTTCCAAAAATACTAGTAGTTATCCCCTGTAAAACATGATATGTCAAAATTATATAAATTTCGTGGTCAAAACCCCCAATTTTCACTCGACTGTTATTACTGATAGGACCAGAGTATTTATGGAACTATATTTACAATGTATATGTTTATATTTTTTGTAGAATACGCCTCTGTACACCTTGCTAAGTTCGTGATCGACATACGCAAAGCGCACGACTTGATGTATCGGTGGAACAGTGGCTCACATGCGCCTTACATTCATTAGCTCGGAATGTCTGCGGGTACTTCGACAGTTCTACGCGCATCACATCCTAATTAACAGCTACACGCTAATTCTTTCATTAACTAACCTATTATACTAATTCGAAACACTATTGCGCCTGATTCTACATACAGTTGTAAACTGGCAAGGCAAAGCAGTGCCACCTGATGAAAAGTATACTGTATAGTTTCGTCGATATATAATATTTAGTTTTGACTAGTGATAGACAATTAGTTAACAACTTCGACACTGTAGTAGCGTGATCTGAATCTATGTAGGTACGAATATTTTGTGCCAGCAAGTAAAAAGTTCCATAATATTATATCATTGTATAATACATGTCGTGATGGCTCTATCATGTGATAGGTTGGATTTCCCACAATTTTGCTATAAAATGTTAAGATTTCCGATCCGCCCTAGATTTGTCTAGCTTCGTGAAATCAGAAAATGTTAACATCAAACCTGCCCAATGTACATTCCAAGTTTTCAAGTCCGGAATTCCAAGTTCCACTTTAAGAAACTATCTACTTACTTATTATCTACCAATAAGAGGTTAACATTATCAACAAAGTATCAAAAAAGTGTTGTTAACATAACTCGTTTTGTTTGGGTAGTTTTTGCCCGGATTTTTTTCCTTTTTAGGTGTACACCCAAAAAGTGTAATGATCATAAAATAAAACGTTATTAAAAATTATTCGTTCTAACCTGTTTTGTTTTTTACCTGCAATGTGGTATTTCCCTTCATTGTGCAATTTAATATTTGTTATTTATATCCGCATTCGTCTGACTAACTCTGTTTCTCAGTTTCATCTAAAAGTATAGACCTTTACCTTGAACACCGTGAATTTTAGAGTGTAAAAAGACGCTATACCACTTTCCTACCTAAAAATAAAATAATACAAAGAAATGTCGTAGTATAAAAGGATAAGCTAACAGACACTTTTGCCGGTGGTCGGATACTTATATCCGCCCGGATTTTGGACAGTGACTATCGAACACGGGGTGGAGAACACGTCATAGTGTTTCACATAATGCATCGCGTTTCAGATCTTGGCTTCTCCAACGCGACGAAAAATGTCGAACGTCACACGTAAAACTCTTCGACTGTGTCTAAATACTCTATAAAATGTTCAAATACTCTATCGTACGTCGTAACCATAGGGCATAGACTAACTTTGAAGTGAATGATAAGTTGCTTAAAGAATAAAGAATAGTATTCCTTTTTAGAAGTGGAAAACTTTTATCTTATACGTGGACGTTCAACGTTCGAACATTCGAACTTCGTGTCGGAGAATAAAGTAGTCCCCAGC